>BEXV01000072.1:49129-74552 GCA_003118195.1 Hemicentrotus pulcherrimus | reverse complement strand
AAAAAAAATGAGGGGGTGTTTAACCCTCAAAACATCCCCCCTCCCTGCGTGAGCGCCTGGATGTGGTACGTGGGCCGGTGGGTTAAATTCGCTTTTCAATCCGGTATTTTTTTCTTGTGAGGAATTATTTTTATTTTTACAACTATTACATATTTTTTTAAAGTCCAAAATTAGAACACAAACGATCTAATTTTTACACAAAACAAAATTCGTTCCCGTCGTTGCTCTTCTATTTAAAAAAAAAAAAATCAATTTCGTACCTGTAACAGTTGTCGTCAATTAACATTATAAACAATGAACAAATAAACAATAATTAATTAACTCGAGTCATGTCGCAAATGTTCTAGATAGACAAACGAAATTTGTGATGAATTTCTTTGTAAAACAAATCTTTTTGATAATTTCGCTGAATATTATTGATCAAACAACGTGATGTAGAGGATTCCATCGTCTGGCATGGTATTTGGTCAACAGCTGACTTCGCAATCCACGTTTATTGGATAACTAGTAACATCCGTTTCCTAAATCCCTGTACATATCCCGTATCATATGCACTTTTAGGGGAAAAATTATTTTTTCTTCATAGGGAGGGTGTCCTATTTTCTTCTTTAAAGTGATAGGAAGAGGGAAAGAGCAAAGGAGTATCTTGACGTACGGAGGAAAACAGAGGAAGAAACAAACAAAGGTGAGAAGAGAGAGGGGAAGAAGGGTTTAATATTTGTTAGCTTTTTTTATACATGCAGATTTGATTTCCTACCCCCTCCTCCTTTTCTACTCTCTCTCTCTCTCTCTCTCTGTATCTCGTTATCTGTCTCTCTGTCTCTCTCTCTCTGTCTGTGTGTGTGTCTCTCTCTCTGTCTCTCTTTCTGTCTCTCTCACATTCACTTTATCCTTCTCTCTATATATCTCTACACACACACACAAACACACACACACGCACACACAATTCTATATACTCTTCTCTCCAAACCATCTGCTCACCCCACCTGAATGATCTACCTCAGTGATATTTATCTATGGCCTATATACCACATGCACACGACCCAAGTCCTAAGTAGATGAGATGTAGCTGTAAGTGAGTAGATGATTGGTTGAAAGTCAAGTTACGTCATGGAGTTGCGGTCAACCGCCACCATCATGATACACGACGTACAAGGTGCTTCTGTACACACACTGCGAGTGTTCTATGGGATGCCTCTCATTCCCAATGGTAAATTAATAAAGTTCTAGATGCATATTGCTGTTTGCTGTTTGTTTTGCTTTTTATAATTTTCTTAAATGTATTCTTTGTTCTCAATTCAATTATACGAGATGACATAATAACAAGTAATATCTCCTTCCTATCAAACTTTCCACTGTTGGTCTCTCTCTCTCTCTCTCTCTCTCTCCCTCTCTGTATATCTATCTTTCTCTCTTCCTGTATCTTTTTATATCTTTCTGTTTAATCTTTCACACATTCTCTCTTTCTCTCACTCTTTCTCCATAATTATTTAGGTTTCTCTCTCTCACTCCCCCTTCTCTCTCTCTCTGTATGTCTATCTTTCCCTCTTTCTGTATCTTGTTTGTCTTTCACGCATTCTCTCTTTCTCTGACTCTTCCCCCCCCCCTCTCTCTCTCTCTCTCTCTGTTTCTCTACCTAACCCCTCTAGTCTATACTTGTATCTCATTATTTTTCTTCCTTCGTCCGCTCAACAATTATATGTCAATCTCTATGCGCTACGAGGGTGTGTGTTGGCGGGGAGGGGGGGGGGGCGGGGCGGCAGAAAGTGCAGAAAAGAATAGAAAGCAGTGGGTGGGGGTGGTGATGAGTGGTAGAACGTTAAAAGATGACTGTGGTGTTAGGACGAAAGCCAAATCAGGAGAAAGAAAGATTATTTTTGAAGGTTTTAGGAAATGTTGGATCGAAATACATAATCGACTTAAAGAAAATCCACTATTTCAGCTGTCATCACATCTGTCCTATTTCTAATCGTGCTGCTTACTTTTTTCCATAAATTTTTCCAGTGGTTTTGGCGTAATGATGCACTAAACTAAACAACTTAATAAAAAAGATTATTGCATTGTTATTTAAATCATCCAATACAAGCAATAACAATTCGATTATGTAGTAAAGTAGAAACTTCCAAAGAGATTATTTGGATTTTCATTTTGTATACTCTGTTGTAGTCGGTCATGATTTGCAAGAATGTCAAAAACTATATAAACGGGAGAGAATTCTCAATTAAAATCATATAATTGGAGTAATCAACTTAGAGATACATCGTTATTAAAGCAGTATTCTCCAGAAGAACAGTAGAACATTACAACTTCAAGGTAAGTGCTGATATTTTGTGTTATCCATTTATTTCTGATAAATCACGATTGCGTATTTTCTTTTCCATGACATGTGAGTTGATTTCTTAAGTTGTACACTAAAGGGGCAACACGATAAAGAAATCATGATGATGAACAAGGGCGTCTCTACAAAAAAAAGAGGGGGGGGGGCTTTCAAACAATTACAGTATTTAACATAATTGTCAGAAAAGCAAACATTTTTTGTTTGGCAACAAGGGTTTTAAAAAAACAGACATTGAAAATATATAGTAGGCACATTTCGAGTGGGTTTTTTTTTATAATCCATCCCACATTCCAACATACGTTTCATGACCTAGAATAATTTATAAATCTGTATGTAACTGAAGTATGTCTGCAGGGTGATCACAACTGTAGTAATTTGTTACAAAATTGCATAAAAACGGCATATTTTGTGTAACTTGTCATAATCTATTCAAGCAATAATGCCTCAATTAAAAATCGAAATCTCTGACATTATTACAGAGAAGGGTGAATGAAAATGATAGTTTTCTGGCCGCCAGAATAACTTTAACTTATATATATACATATATATATATATATATATATATTGTACATAGAGTTAATGATTTTCTGCTCTCCACAGATGAGACTATAATTCTAAAGGACACATTTTGTCGTTGTTCTCATTCCAGATGAAGACCGCATCACTCGTTGCTTTTCTTGCTGTAGTCTGTCTCATCATGGCCACATCAACACAAGGTAAGTCTCTATACAGCTGGAATAATAACCCAATGCTCATTGCTTGCACATGGGGCGTCATTTGCCTGACGTAGTAAAAGAAACTAGTGCAAGTTTTAATGGTTAAAAGATACGATCACTAAATCTATGTGAATGTCAAATCGGCAAAATTGTCATTCAAATGCGAAGTATTTGGAAAAATTTTCTTGTTTGTTTCACACTAAATATAATAAATATAACACAATTTGAAATAAAAGGTAGTGAGACGGAGTGCTTATAGAGATATACTTATAAAACGTGAGGTCAGAAAACAACCTTCATCGTCATGCCATCTCGATCAAAGTTTAGAACGAAAGAGGACACATTCATGTTTATGTCATTAATTCAGTTTCCAAGATGTCATTAGCACCAGCAGCAAAGCTTATTTACTGAGATGCAATGCACGCATATGACATTATGTATTCTTCAATAACTTTGCCCTTGTAACTTTCCAGTTTACATATTTTTGTTTGGGTAAAACGATTAATTAGAAATTTAAGAAATGATGAAATTTTGTAGATAGTATGGGTTGCTAAAGCGAGATCTAGAATAGCATTTTATTTGCAATAACTCTGTTAGGAATAATGATTATATGCATGCATATTTCTCGAAAGATTGTAATTGTGATGATGATAAAGATGATACAGTGAAATGTCAATTTTGCGTGCATAATTAAATTTATTGACATATGCCTAATAATGTGACATTGAATTATTTCACAGCGTAGCATTTATAATTTCACAGTATAGCATTATATAGGAATAGCGTTTGAGTATAAGGATATTCACTCTCTGTTGGCTCTTTCGAATTTATTACAATTATCTTACAGGTACTTTGTTTAACCATATTTAACAGTAAATTGATTGTTGTTAATGTTGACATAAAGCAATCTAAACCTGCCTGAAATCCCTTTTAGGTAATTTTAATGTCTTTTGATGTACAAATAATTATGTTTGCTTCTTTTGTGTTAATTTTGACAAAAATCAATATAAACATGCCTGAAAATCATTTTCGGAAATGTTAACGTCTTTCTGATGTATTGAAATAAATATCTTCGTCTTTTTTTTTTTTTTCATTGTTTTGCAAGATACCCATAGGCACAATGACATTAACAAAAGAACAAATGCTAATGTTCCTTTTTTTCACTTTCTTTTTATTCGTATCCGACACTTAAGTTGTCAAAAAGTTGTAAGTTACATTTGATTTGCATAATCTGCCAGCAAAACGACAAACATAACTTCAAAACATGATACAAATTCTCTCTTTTTATTTTGGTTTCCATTAAGGACTTGAAGACCAATTTTTGCTTCACAATTTGTATAGAATATTTCCCAAAATGTTATGTGTTTCGTTGATATTTCTCAGGTCGAGCTGTAGTCCAAGGTAAAGGAGGAGAGGTTTTGGAAAGAGCAAAGAGGCAGACATCTTCAAGCGTGGTAAGTTCTCAGAAAAATCATAGTGATTTAAATTTATTACCATTATTATAGAATTCTTCGTTTGTTTGCAGTTTATCAGCCATTATATTGTCCACTAATGTGCCTTGAGCGTCCACCTCATTATACATCGAAGTTTAAGAATTTTACAGAAAAAAAGGTTTTCATGTGCAGGGCCGGATCAAGGATTTTGTAAAAGAGGGCGTACAATATTTTTAATTTAATGACAATCTAGCACACACAAAAAAGGTCATCATTTTTTGTCGGTACCTTTTTACAACATAATTTTGTGACAAAAGGAAAAAAAAAGGTATGCCAACCGCTTTAAATCCGCAGGTGGTAAGTTTATATATTAGGTGCCTTGATGCAGTTAAATTAGTGTGAAAACGCAATTTTTGATAAGTGAAATGTTTTCAAGATATTATTCAAAATATTAGGTGAAACTGAAGCACTGTTTTAACGTTGCTTGGCCGTGGATGGAGGTGTTGGGTCGTGGTGGTGGTGGTGGGGGGGTGTAAATGGAGGGAAGGAGGGACAATGGTGGATATGGTATTGGGGAAGAGAAATTATCACTGGAAATATTCTCCGTATAAAGAAATTTTATTTCTTATGTCTTTAAGCATCAGAGCGTCGAATGCGAAAGATGAATATAATTTGAGATAATTATTATCATATTTTTTATACCCAATTATTGGTAATACCGGTACCAGGCTTTTCCTCGTCCATCTGTTTAACCCCACTGTTCCATTTCCATAGCAACCAGGCTACATTTTGGGACACTTGCAAAATCCTG
This sequence comes from Hemicentrotus pulcherrimus, assembly GCA_003118195.1. Taxonomy (NCBI): domain Eukaryota; kingdom Metazoa; phylum Echinodermata; class Echinoidea; order Camarodonta; family Strongylocentrotidae; genus Hemicentrotus; species Hemicentrotus pulcherrimus. The sequence goes on along the minus strand of BEXV01000072.1, from coordinate 69,254 downwards.
ATAGCTCTCTCTCTCTCTCTCTCTCTCTCTCTCTCTCTCTCTCTCNGGGGGGGGCGTGGAGTGTCAGCCGGGTCTTTACCCCGAACACATTATACAATTTTATTTTCTTCTCGGTGATAATAACTACTTTATGTTTTGTTTTTAAATAAAAGCGAACGTAAGCTTATATGATTTAAAGTTTATCAGAATGCACTATGAGCAACACGACTTGCATCTACAATTATTATAGAATATTTTTTGCTTGTTATTTTATAGCTTTTGAACTAAAAATGTCCAATGAAATTTACTAACCATACATCTCTTCTCCGATATTTGTTGAAAATTTCTGTAATCTAACATCTAAATACGTATCCGAACTCACCATGTTTCTTGATTGTTTCATTCAAACAGGACAGTACGAGTGACGAAAGTACGAGTGACGAAAGTGCGAGTGACGAAAGTACTAGTGACGAAACTACGACTTCGACGACTGATGACTCGGTAAGTGTATATTCTTTGATTTCGTCCAGCACCTGTGATTTAAGTTTCAAGGGGTTAGAAAAAGGGGGGGGGGAGTATTACAAAAATACATATTGCGAAGGAAACAAATATCGAAATTGATATTTCATATTGTTGACACGGCTACAGCCTTTATGAAAATAACGGGCCCGGATTAATAATGAATACAACAATTCCATTATGATGTAATGTCTCTAAGCGTTTCTCAAAATTGTAAAGAATGACTATCCACCCAATTTTTGAAATTTCCCAAGACTTTGTATTAGCTTTAAGCTCCGTTAACGGTAGCGCTCAGTGCATTCTAGGAATGAATCCTACCAGGTATACACTTAAAACTGGGTCGAGTGTGGCAAATGTAGATGAATGTCTTGCCGCGGCGGGATTCGAAACCCGTACCGTGTGCATGGTACTTCACAGTCCGGAGTCTTATCTACTAGACCCCAACACCTTACAATGTTGGTCTCGTGGATACATCATTTTAGAATAACGGCTTTTGAAACTAATGTCATGCAATCGCATAAAACCATATCACAATATCGACTAATCAATTCAGGCTTATTGACCTATGCATTCGCGTATTATGATAACAATAAACTGGGAAATGCATGTTTATTTATTCATTTGTGCTTTTACTACTTTATCTATTTATTCATTTTTTATTCATTTATTGATTGATTGAATGATTTCTTTATAATTTATTAATTCAGTATTTCATTCATTTCATCTATTAATTCATAAGTGAACAAATACAATTATTTAATAATTTATTCATTTGTTTGTTTATTAGTTTTTATTAGGTTATTTGTTTATTTTTTTTTTTATGTATTTATCATTTTTTGTATTTACTTATTCGTCTACTTATTTATTCTTTAGTCATTTATTCATTAATCTATTAATTCATTTATTCATTTATTTATTTAATCATTTATTCATTCATTTACTTAATACACCAAATTAATTTAAATGAACTAATAATGATGTCTTGTTTACGGTTGTCATTGATTAGGATTCAAGTGAAGAGAGTGAAGAATCCGCCGAGACTACCACAGCAACTGCAACAACAGCTGCTGTAACAACGATTGCTGCCACAACAGCTGCCACCGTAAGTGTGGTCGGCGGCTAAACAACGTTCTGTAATAATTCTGTAGTTATTCGGGCGACTGTGATGCTTCGGTCAGCGAGATGCTTCCAGTGTTGTTCCCCATTTAATTATTATGTATTGTTTTGCTTGATACACGATGGCGAAATGATATATCAAAACGCTAAAGAAAAGTTAAGTTCCACGATAACAGCTGAAATGTATAATATACTTTCAATTACTAGTTTTTTTTTAAAGGGCAGACATTTTGCCTGCTCACTACATTCTATGAAAACGAATGCACCCCCCCCCCGCCAAAGAATAAAAACAAATAAAAATAGGATCATTAAATGCCAAGGGCAATCTCTCTTTGTCACTATATCAATGCTTCTTTGATCAATAAATATAAGTAATTACATGTATTTGTATTGATTTGATTCAATGAAAAATGATAAATTCGTAGACGAAATGTCAAGTTAATCCATGTTTGTTTGTCTGTTTTTAACTATTCTTCATTCCCATTAAGAGTAGAACTCTGTCGTGATCTTAACAATAACAAATTGAGTACCCATGTTTGAGATAAGATATAATCTACCGGCATGGTGAAATAGACTGCATACACACTTTCTGTAAACTGAAATTATGTTTAAAACAAATATTGTCAGCAATGTCAGATCACCTAAATCATGATCTCCCCTCCCTTTGTCTGTGTGTCTGCCCCCTCCCCCTCTCTCTCTCACTCTACATCTATGTTTGTTTATGTCTCTGTGTCTCTGTGTGTCTCTCTCTCTGTCTCTCTCTCTCTCTCTATATGTCTGTCTGTCTTTCTGTCTCTCTCTTTCTCTCTGTCTCTTTCCATCATCTCTCCCTCTTTCCTTATCTCTTTTAATTCTTCCTTGACCCCCCCCCCCCAATCCTCCCTTTTCCCTTTATGTAAACCATTCGTGCATGTTCTGCACCTTCTTTCACAAAAGCACTAGTATGATTGGTGTGCATGGAGAAAAAAACCTTTAAAATGTTGAAGTGGAAGGCTACTGTGGTGTGGTCAGTATAACCTACAATGTGTGCTAGTGGTAAACCAAAGGGTTTTCAACAGTTGTGACCACAATGATTGGCAATGTTCAGAGATGGAGAGTGACAAATGGAGAGCAGGCCATGAATAGATGAGGGAGAAGGGAGAAAGAGAGAGATAGTGAACAGGAGAGAGAGAGAGAGAGAGAGAGAGAGAGAGAGAAAGCGAGAGAAAAAAATGAGAGAGACAGAGAAGAAGATATACAGAGAAAAGGGAGAAATTTATATAGAGATATATACAATTATTATATAGCATGGGTGAAAGAGAGGGAGAGAGAGGGGGAGGGGGGGGGCGGACAGGGGAGTGGCAGATATTAGATAAGGAAAAGAGAGGTAGGCCATGGACCTTCGTAGTAGGTCCATGAATAGACACAGACAAAATAGGACATGTCAAAACAAAGGTGAAGGAGGGGAGAGAGAGACAAAGAGGAAGAAGAGAAAGGTTAAGAGATGGAAATCGACAGGAAAGCAAAGAGGAAAGAGAGAAAGCTAGTGGGGAAGAAACGGAGGGGTTCATTATTAAAAAAAAAAAAATGATACGACACCATCCCATATCCTCTTATTCGATGGCCTTGTTCTCTCACAATATATCATCTGAATCGTAAGTTTGGTGCCTCACCCATCCCCTTCCCCGGCTATACCCCAGCCCCCGAAAAGGGCATTCATTCGTGAACAAGGCGAAAATTGATCTATCGTGCCAACTATATGTTAATTACATAATAAATGGTTGTCAACAGTAATCGACCACTACAAAACTGAAAATATCATCTCCATAGCAACGTATGATGTCGTCTGTTGGGGTCATGCATACATCGACATGTGTTGATCAAACTTAATGTGAAAATGTGGTGCGATACATCACGAAAACTCATCGAAAGTTAAATGAGATCATCACATCTGTCCCATGCTTGGTAGTATGCGGTTGATATTACAAGGTCACTTTCAATTATCCCGAACACCAAAAAGTGAATAGTCAGTTTACATCGGTTAAGTTCATTAACAGATTTTTGAATAGCAAAGGAAATTACTAGATTGTGTTGATAATGTAACCGTCGACGACGAGTCTACAGTAAAATTTTCACCAATAAACAAAAAAAAACATAAAAGAAAAGAAATATTACGAAAACAACAAGACGAAGAAGAAGAAGAAGAAGAAAAGGAAGACCAAGAAGAATAGGAGGAGGAAGAAGAGGATGAGGAACAGGAGCAGGATGAAGTAAAGTATGAAGGAGAGGAAGAGGAAGGAGAAGGTGGGGGCACTGCACATCGGCTAGAAAGCAAGAAAACAAATCACAAAAACAAAACGAAGAAAAGTCTCATACAAACAAATAAATAAACAAATAAACAGTCATTGCAGTTTGGGCATAATAAAACACTAACAAATTCGTGAGAGCATTTTGGTTTTGTTTCCCCCTCATAAGTTTCTATGGGGACGCATCCCCCAATCCACTTGGATTTCCGCCGCCCATGTGTTAGATGTCTTGTCCACGAACTATATAGCAATCCATCTATACACCAAGTCATAAAGATATAGCGTTGTCATAAAGAAGCACAGACTGCACAGTACTAAAATCAAATATGAAACCAAGCAACAAGACTTCATACCATACAACTCAAATAATTGTTCCAAAAATGAAGAAAAAATTCAAGTGTTCTGGATATTACCTACTGAAATACATTACGTATTGTGGCATGTTTTGTACTTGACAAAACAATTTTTATAACCAGAATGTTGCCAAATTGTTGTTCTTTAACTCCGATTTTATCATGTACTTTTAATACATTTATTTAAACTTTACTATCAAGCTCGGTACAAGGATATTGATATCAAGTCACATTGATGCTTTCCTTCAAAGTTCAATGCCAGTCAGGTCAAGGCTTGATAGAAGACTACTAGTTTTTTTAATGTTTGTTCTATTATCTACTGACTGTTCTTCTTTTTGTTTAAAGGACATGCACACCTCCTTAAAGGTGTAATTAAAGGAATGGGAGAGAAAAGGAAGGAGAAAAGAAAAAAGAAAAAGGAAAAGAAAAAGAACGAAAGAGAAGAAGAAGAAGAAGAAGAAGAAGAAGAAAACAACAACAACAACAACAACAATTTCAACAACAACAAGACGGGAAGAAGAAGAGGAATAGGAAGGGGAGAATGAGGAACAGGAGCAGGATGAAGGAAGATAATTATGAAGGAGAAAAAGAGGAAGATGGAGGAGACAAACACAAACACAATTTGGCATAAATTAAGGGGGATATGGGAGATAGGAGAGAAAGAGAGAGAGAGATTTGATTAGAACGTGATCCCTAATTGTGCCATATTTAAAATCACATCGTTTTTGTTTCAAGTCAACTTTAAATTACATTTTTTGTTTGTTTTGTTTTTTGGTTATATTTTATCAGAGAATTTTCAGGACTTATGCCCTTCTCCCTGTATCATGCACCCGCCTCTCAATCTCCCTGTCATGCTGTCCTTTGATTATAAAACCTATTTAGAAGAAGGAAAAAACTTATATCAGGGTTCATGTACTATGATCACAATGATTAATTTTGCACTTTTAAATTCGACTGAAAATAAATAAGAGCTGTGTTTGATCATGATGACCTGCCCTTGATCCATACTTTAGAGTTTAGAAGGACATGTAGACTAGTCATATCTGGTTTCCGGTGTTTTCACCTCTGTTGTTTTCTATCACGTTGTATCTCAATACAAATAAAAACATGGCCCCGCCCACTTCAACCTGCTGCTCATAAATAGAGGAAAACTTCCCAACCCTGATCACTGATCTCTCATTTCCAGTACTTCGGCAATATTCTATCTTCCAGCTTCGCCCACAAGACAAAGTAAGTTGAATATCGCATTTATTATCAGCACGTTTTAATCAACATATTGTGTGTGTCAGACGACCCTTTAATACTGTTTAAAGAAGAAATGAATGTGCAGTCTATTGGCCGAGGTTTGGTATATATAGGAATACTATGAATAACTTTGAATTTTACTGACTTATTATTTTTATCAAATGATTTCGGAAAAATTATTTTGTCGGCTGTTTTGACCAAAATCTTGGTTGTTTATTGTTCTTCTATTGAAGATCTATCTGTAATGCTTTTTTGTCCTATTTGTGAGCTTCATTGTGAGTGCAGTGAAAACCGGTGTAACAATGCTCTTGTGTATAATGATTATTGTATCATTTCATGGTAACTGTGATTCATTCGATAATACTAGCCAACTTATCATTTTAGGGTAAAGCATATTTGCATTGGATTCGAGAGTAAATATACTATTCAGACGGGTATATGGATAATTGTAGCTCGACTTGATTCGTTAATTTGGCTAAAGATTTTAATCCTGATTTTATTCATTTCGTGATGTGGAACACACAAATCGAATAGTACTTCACCATGACACACTATCACCACAATACTCTGAAAAAATCTGTCTTTGTCATTAATTTTTCAACAACATGTGATGTAAATAAAGTATATGTTTTAAAAATTAAATACTTTGTTGAAATCATTTAATTGTATGTTTCATTGTCCGGAATAAGTCCATTTAACAAAAATAATAACCATTTTCTTTATGCAGATGAAGTTCTCACTCTTGCTCCTCCTCTGTATGTTTGCATGCACTGCATGGATGCAGACGGCTTACGGTGAGTACAGTACCTGTCATAATCAGCTCATCAGACAATACATTTCCAATGCATTTAGTGCATAGACATACAGGACTAAGACAGGGGGGGGGGGGGGGGGGGGGTAGACAGCCATGGGCTCCCGGGCCTGCGCTTCTATTAAAATAGAGACCCAAGAGGTGGGACATCAGAAGAGTGGGGGTATGACATTTCCATTCAAATTTGTTGTCGGCGCATTTTAATTTATTTTGGGCCTTGTCAGCAAATTTTCGTCAAATTGATGATCTCTTTTTTTTTTATTTATAACCAAAATATATGTTGGAAATTTTTCTCTGTGAGAAGATCCTGCCATGCATGTTTATTATCAACGATTGAGGTCAATTTAAAACGGATTGTCATCAAAAGCCCTCCTTCAGAAAAAATGATTGCACAATAAACGTGTAAACATTGCGTTGACTTACTGTCGAATGTGCGAATATGCCAACTGTAGTTATTAACACAATTAGGATTTACGCTCTTTTTTTATCAAAAGGCAACCAATAATGGTTTCTGCATGATTAGCTTTCGTTTTCTTGCTTCTCATTTGTTACTTCTATTTCGTAGATTGTCATTGTGACTGACTATACTACATTTTGTATTTGTAAAGCCAAGAATTAAGCGCTTCTTAACTTGTTCGCACTTCTAGCTGACACCGACACTGACACCGATGCTGATGCCGATACTGACGGCGACGCTGACACCGATGCTGATGCCGACGCTGACGCGGACGCTGACGCAAATACTGACGCTCCGGCAAATCTAGCTGCAGGTGACGGTGATGGCGACACTGACGGTGACACTGATGCTGACGCCGACGCCGATGCTGACGCCGACGCCGATGCTGACGCCGATGCTGATGCAGACAGACGCTGACGCGTGATTGAGTGATTGAAACTCAGGAGATGATCAGACAATAACGATCTATTGAGGGACAGAGGGAGCTAGAGAGAAAGTGTGTGTGTGTGTTTTTTTTTTTTTGAGAGAGAGAGAGAGATATTTTTTTTGTATAGATATTTTTTTGTTGTTTTTGTTTGGGGGGGGGGGATTAAAGTTTTTTTAAGCAATCATTTTACTGAATACCTTTCTCTAATTCAAATTAATATTAAAACCACATGCACATGTTTAGGTAATCGCTGTTTGCAAATTACTAAGAGACGGAAACTTACAATTTCTCACGTAAAAATGAGACTTCTATAAAATGTATACATATTGTATAGAAGCATTTGCAAAATCTGTATCTCTTGTTTGGAAGTATTATCACTGCCTTTGTATATTCAAAATTGTACACTGTATTCTAAAGAGAACTTAGTCTTTAGTTTGACATCACTAATGTTCATGGAGGCGGGTTTATTTCAAGGGAAATGAAAAAAGCCAAAGTGATTCTTCAATCTTTTTTGTACCATGAAATATGATGTGTACGTGAAAACAGCAATACACATCTGAACCAATTCAGGGTTAAGGTATATCTTTGGACCATTCTCAGTTTGTACATTTTCGTTTTATTTGATTTTAATTGAAATAAATCACGTCTTTGTATTAATAACCGACATCTTTGTGGTAGTATTTTTTATCATTTGTGCAGTTTGTGATGAATTGTATTATGGAAACACATTCACAATATAATTAACATAACAAGTGATAATTAGTTGCTAACAAATAATTGTGTAAATCTGTTTATCTACCCCATATTTTTTGGTCGACAGAGACCAAGATTTGCACCCTTTTTCCAGAGAAAATGTTAATGACAACTACATGGAGCAAAAAAAAAATATTCAGGGCAGAAATTGTAGAGAAAAGGGGGAGATAAAAATGAGAGAGAATAAGAGAGAGAGAGAGAGAGAGAGAGAGAGAGAGAGAAAGGGAGGGGGAGAGGGAGAGAGCACTGTGATGAGCTAATAGTAGTAGTAGTAGTAGTATTTATTTCCGTATAAAAACATAGTAGCAATGCATGAGATCCGGTGGATAGCCCACATTCAGCTTACCCGAAATGGGATAGCTGGTCTTCCGTGGGGTCCGGAGCTGAGAAGGGCAAGGACAAAAAGATCAAAAAAGTAAGAGATGTAATGCGATCTCTCGGAAAGAGTGATGGCATTCGAATATCTCCATTAAAAAAAATAGTTTCTCCTCTAAAAGAGAAAAATTATGTAAAGAGGGAATGGAAAAGGGGAGAATGAAAAACACAAGAAAATATTGTCGCAATTTTTGACGTGGAGAGACATAGAGACCTAGAGAGAGAGAAATGTGGATGATTGTCCATGGTAGAGGTGACTGTGTTATGTTCGTGGGTGCGTTATGTTGTTTGGTATTATCGGTGTTTCATTGTTTTTTTTAGAATATTTGCGCCTTTCACTTCTTTAAAAAAAAAAAAACTATTTGTAAATTCGTTCTCTTCTAAAATCACAGTTAAAAAAAAAAAAACAACTATATAATCTCAAGTCCACTGGTCCATGAAAACCCCTCACCTTCCTGCCAGACCGGCGCGGTACATTGCGCAGTCTTCTCGGCCATCATTGACATCGGCCTAGCCAACTCTGGTGCCAGTGAGGGGATTCTGGGGTGGATCTTTCAGAGTCTCTTGTTTGGGGTTTACCGTCCTCAATCTGGCGTAGATTGTCTCTCTGTGTGTGTTTTAATAGAGAGAGAGAGAGAGGAAGAGAGAGAGAGAGAGAGAGAGAGATAGAAAAAAAGGGGGGGGGGGTGCGAGAGTGTGTATGGGTGAGTATGGGTGAGTATGGGTGTGTTGTTTTAGAGCAGCATTTTTCAACCGGGATGCCGCAACAGATATGGTATACATTCAAACGAAATCACAGATATGGCCAAAAATTAATCAGGAGGAACCAGGAAGCTAGCAGTTGACAATCGTGTAAATTTAGGTCAACTGCGTATCGGACAATACAAAATTAAACACACCTCTCAGGATCTGGGATATTGTACAAGCGCTCCGCCAGAAAATTTAGCGATGTTTTGATGACGTCACATGCATCAGGGACCAATCATGCGCAAGCAGACGACGCTCTATAATAATGAACATAGTTTCGGAGCAATTTTTTTCTCAATGATAAGAGTTTGGTCGATTTTAAACATATACATTTTTCACACTATTCAAAAAAGTAATGCTGATAATATTATAACCCTTTTCTTTAGAAAATATTCAGGGGAAGAATAAAATGATTGATTAAATAACCTCTAAAATATCAGCCCAATTCCGAATTGAAAAGCCAGCCGAACGATACGATAGCAAGGACGGTGTTTGTTGCCGATTAAAATGGTGAACATGCATCGTCCTATTTGCAGGCCAAAAAAATGAAAAAGTTGAATACAAACGGCATTTGAAAGATAATACAAATCTAGAACTTCCCTGGAAAAAGGGGCTTTAAAATGTCTTTAGGTGGGAAAATAACGACTATAAGTTGTCTAATCGACTTAAGGGCTACAGAGCCAGTAAGTAATAGACTGATTTTCAGACCATTGTACCGAATTGTCGTACGTTTTCCTCGCTCGCTTATTTAGAAACGGGATGTTTCAGGTAGCGAAGTGCGTGTAAGTGTGAACATGGCACTTGACGAGTTTCCGAATGATGCACAATTAATATTCTTTGATGAATTTTTGATTAAGGTGGCGCGAAACTGATATATCTTTATTTCTGAAAAGGGTGCCGTGACAGCAAAAAAGATTGAAAAACGCTGTGATAGAGAGAGAGAGAGGGGGGGAAGATAGATACAGACAAACAGCGAGACAGATTAGAGTGTACTAAGCAGAGAGATGCGCCGATCGGGCGAGAAAGGCGGTAAAACAATGTGAGAAGTGAAAAGGCTCGCATATCGACTCTTTTAAGAGCAACTGAAATGCGTTTTCCGCATTATCTGACGCAACCCGTTCAGGCTCTTCATCTAATCAATATAAATCATATTATATCAAGGTCCAAACCAAGAAAACTTAGTTCATTATCGAAGAAAGAAAAAGTTGAAGGACGTTTTTTTGTTGGTCTTGTTCTATTAATCGGGATTTTTACAAGTGCGTTTGTGAAGAAGGATACACCTCGCTAAAAAAAAGAAAAGAATTTTGACACCCACAAGCGCGCTATCTAACTATTCGTCAATCATTTCCTTTATCGACGAGGGTTAAAAATTGTCTGGTCACGGAGGGTGATAAACACTTGCATCATTTTCAACGTCACGTTAGGAAGATAATAGGAAGGGTAAGTACAGCAATTAGCCATCTGATATTTTCTTTTGTCATTAGTAATTATATCCTTTCTTACAATGATCAACTATTTACAACGTATTAAGGATGATTGACGAGCAGCATTCAGGTAGGCCTATGCCTTCACACACTAAATATTGTGTGTTACACCAAGTGCGCACATAGCAAATATTACTTACATAAGGTAAAAAGGTGCATTTACAAGAAAATTATGCTTCAAAACTAAATCAAGGCTTAAATGTTGTATACTTTGAAAAACGAGAAGAAGTTGTGAATCATGATTGAATTGATTTCGAATTATTAGAAGTTTTTTTTTTTTTTTTTACAGAGGTCTCAGATAATGACATACATTAGGGCCCCGTCTTATAAAGAGATGATATTAATCGCAAGTAAGTTGCGATTAATATTTTTGGTAACTTTTGGTAACTTTGACACCATTATGATTGCACGGATTCAAGCAAACGGTGTTGATCTGGTTTTTCTTTAGAACTCAACGTTCAACCGGTCAATAGTGCTTGCTCATTTGATTTGAGGAAAATGTCCAGAAGAAAAAACAAATGGAACCAAAAGACGTTTAGTTCAGTTCAGTACAGTCACTCTAAAGTTTCTCCCACAACGTTTATGCAAAAATAAATTTGACAACCAACATAATGTATGATTAGTTCTAGAACTCAGTTGGTAATTCCTTTTCTAATGATCTAAGGATCAAAAGTAAAAGAGTTTGATAAACCATACTTAGTTGGCTTCACATGCATCGGACACATCCTTACCGTCTCAAAAGGCCATTAATTTTTGTGATGTAGTCAAATTTGATGCATAAGTCTCTAAGTGTCTCATTACAAAGTTTCATTGGCCTGTTACGAATATAATTGTAAATAGTCAGAATGCGAATTGCGCACATTAATTGTTGCTAGGTATGACAAACATTTGGCGTGTCCTACCTAATAACACGGAATATTATGCAAATCATATTATCACTATTAAAATGCAAATATTTGTAGGAGGTGAATGAAATCATGTAACGAAGCAGTTAAAGGTAAAGACCAGTATTAATAACGCCCCAATTTTAAAAAATTGAAATTGAAGCTCTTAATACCAACCATGTAAAAGAATATGTTTTGACTAATACATGATGATAAAAAATTTGCCGGGAAACCGCCTACCAATTCATATATTTGGTAAATTTGTTTCTCTCATGGTCTGTGAGAGATATAGGGTAGTCCCATATACATCTTTCGGTGTATAATGCTTGTAACTTTCCGAAGAATGGGCCAAATTTCTGATCATTTTGATGATTCCAGAACCTTGCAGATGCTAGATGCTAGATGATCAACCTTTTCTGATCGATTCCACAACGTTTCTTTCACAATGCAATCGCATGACCATAACTGGTCTTTACCTTTAACAAAATTGTGACTTTGTGTTCATTGAACTAATTTTCATGATATTACGAACATGACCAATTAACCCTCACGGCTGACGCACACTACACGATCTGACTACGATCCGATTTTTGAAGAATTTGCGATTGAATTATAAATGAACATTACAATTTTTAAATCTTAGTGACCGAGGATCTGAATAAGTGAATAGAGTATGATTCATAAAAACTGAATATCAGGGGATTTCGTGCTTTCTGGGAGGGTGAAAAGCTAAATCGACTCAGAATCGCAATGACGACTGACTTATATTGCGATTGTCTACCATTTGAAACCAATTTAATTAAATGCACTAAAATTCCGGTTGGTAATAAACTTATCTTTTAGAACCTTAATCAAGACGATAGTTGTTTTTTAGATTTTCAATCTAATATAACCGTCCTTTTCGGTGTGCGCCTGGCTTTGCACCCCCTTCTCTTTCTCTCCCTCTCCACTAATGTTAATATAACAACTTTCATTTACAATGCATTGCCCTTGTTATCTTTTAACTCACGCTCGTCCCTATCCTTCTTTCTTTTTCTTTCTTTCTCTCTTTTTAGTACCCCTTCCATTCATCTTTCCTCCTTTCCCTCTTTCAGTCTGTTTTTACCCGTTTCTATCCTCTCCATTCTCTCGATCGATTTCCTTCCAAGGTGGATATTTCATGTTCGTGTAAACATGTTTACACGGAAATTCAATTTGTTCGCCCATTAGCTAACCATGCGGGCCAAAGTTCTTTCTAACATAATTTCCCACCGATCGCGAGGGAGACCAGTGTCGCGTTCATTGCTCGCGAAGTAACATTCACACTACATCTTCTTAAACAGATCAGGGTTTCCTCTAAAAAAAATCACACTTTATTGTCTGTCTTCTTACATTCACAGCTGGATAACCAATATTCATCACTTATAGTCGGCCACCTGCCCATGACTTTTCTTCATCCTTTGCTCATATTAACCATTTCACTGTCAGTTATACGAACGACCAGCCCTACCTGGAGGAGAGTAAGAAGAAGTTAGTGGCGGACGGCTTAAGGTGGCAAGTGAGAGCAACCGGTTACCATACCTCGCTAGTCACCTGACGGAAACCAGATGAAATCGAGTGACGTACACGTCAAAAGGATAATATCGTTCGAGGTTCGTTGGATTAGAGAGCGTCGACAATGATGCCCTTGGATTTTGCCAAGTAATCCATTTAAGATGGACTACCTACAGATCCTAAGTGTGTTGGTTTTATGCATTCATTTGGAACCATGCATGGGAGAAATCGAGTTGTGTTGTAATCATGAAGATGAAGTAGCTCAAATTGATTCATCTGTGAGGAAATATTTTGATGGAAATTATCGCCCAATCAATAGCGTTTCTCAAGAAAGTCATATGCACGTACAGGCACGCGTTGGGATTGAATTTATCAAAGGAACTTGTTCGAATATAAGGAACGCATCATTATTCAACAATAAACTTTCAAGACAAGATGTTTGGCAAAGACGTCGATTACCTACTGAAATTGTGAGATTTGAAACAGCAATTGAAAAAAATGCGATGGTAATTTTTTTGAGCAAGAAGCATCACTGTTGTGATCAAGATGAACAATTTGAAAATCGTAGAACACCCAGCCTGTCGCATGACAGGGAAAGTCCCGAAGGGGGAAAGGTCAATTCGGTCAGCTCTCTCACCTATCAAGGTGCGGATTCACCTCACCTGTCCCAGCTGGAGACAGCATCTGGACGTTACACACTGAAACACCCCTTAACATCGGAAGGCGTTTCTCATGGTCCCATTCAACGCTCTTTACTCGGACAGATTCCCTTTTGCAATGTGGCACATCTGCGTTCTTCAGTGGCTTGCTCGGGGGTAGTGATCACACCTCATCACATCTTGACAGCAGCCCACTGCGTTCATGACGGGTTCCACTTTGACAGACGGTTGCAGAAAATGCGCGTCGGTGTCCCGAACAGTAACGGATTTGAAAATCGCCGCGTTCAACGCGTACACGTCCCACGCCGTTGGCTCAACGTCGCGGATCAACGCAACACCGCCGCGGGACGCACCGACTCCGAACGGGCCGTTTACGATTTTTCCGTTATCGAGTTAGACCGCGATATCAGCAGCACGCCCGTTTGTCCAAGAAATTGAACACGGACTACAATAACTAACTCTGCCACTGGATACAAAGTTCACCAACAATACAGATCAGTGAGAGCAGGGCTAAGAACGAGACTTGGCTTTGTAAGTTTTCCCGCCAGCGGGGAACATCGATTGTGGCAGACGACCTGTTCAACTTTGGACCAATCACCAACGTCCGTTCGAATCGGACTGCTCGCCACAAGCTGTCCATCACTGGCAGGTAGTTCGGGGACTGGAGTCTTTGCGCAGCCTCCGGGAATGTCAGCATCAGCTTTGCTTATGTCCTCGTCGTTACGGGATCTTATCGGACTGGTTTCACACGAGGCTAGGGTTACGAATAACCGCTCTTACATGGTGGTGACCGTTTTAAATCAAAGTAAAAGAAGACTTATTTGCGCCATGATGGAATCCAGCGTCTACAGTTTCTGCTCAAACAATATGCCAAACAAGCATCGTTTTGTATCCTATTCTTTACACAGGACTCGTATGAAAAATGTTTGATTGGTCTTGTAATTACTACGGACATCACAAACCTCCATGGCTAGACTGAAATCTAAAATAATCACGATCGAGGACACGAACAAAGGATATTAGTTAAGGGCAATTCCAATACCCCATTGTCTTGCCAATACAATTCTTGTTCAGTTTATGTTAGTCATTGTCACGTTCCCATGTTTCAATATGTGTCGCAAGAGGCGACTAAAATTGCCTTGCCGGTAGGTTAATTTGAAAGTCTTAACGATGCTTTCAATTTTACATTTCAGACCACAGCATGATGTTTTGATTAATCAAATTTCTCTGATTTAAAGCCCCACTGCACTACTTATAGATACTTGCTCCCTCTATATAGCAAACAATGCCTTTTCTGTGACTATTGGTCCCCTGTGATCCTCTTTTTCTTATGTTGATTGAGAGCTTATTTGATGAGATAAGCACCTCTCAGTAACCATGCAGGGAGGTCTAATCCCTCCTGGCCAACATACGGTAGTGCTTTAATAGTCTTGTTAAAGATAAAGTTGAGTTCTGGTCATGCAATTGCGTAGTGAAAGAAACGGTGTGGAATCGATCAGAAAAGGTTGATCATCTAGCTTATAAGTATCGGTGTGTACTGCACGGTTCTTAGAATCATCAAAATGATGGCCCAGTCTTGTTAAATTTACAAGCACTGTACGCAGAAAAGATAGGGCTACAATAACATGTGGCATAAAAATTCATCCCAATTTTTGTGTTGTTACATGCTATATCTAGAATTTGAAAGCAATTACAAAAAATTTATCCAATGTTCTTCCACCCTTACATAATAACAATGATAACGCTCACAAATTATTTTTCATCTCTTGCCAGAACTCAACCTTCTGTTCCACACATGAACTGCTTTATTTCACGATCAGAACTGTTACATCTCCATCTGTTTGCTGAACTAGGACTAGGAACCAAAAGAGGATGTGTTAAAAATAAGGTCCAAGTCTCTTTGACAGTACATTGATGCATGCTCTGCAGTTGTTATAACATCTGAGCATTCCACTGGTGTATTCTTAAACTGAGGGAACATGTAGACAATCAAATTTAATTAATGTGCTTTCAAAGCACATCAATAAAATCAGACACCTCTAATAATAAGAACAACTTGTTTGACAATATGTTTTTAAACTCATTACTAAAGGAGACGGGTTTAAACAATATCATTGCATTTATTCAACACTGCTCGATATACAAAATATTTGCATGCATAGATCTGAGTATCGAATCGCATTTTCAATAACGATTTTAAATTTGAATCTTATAAATAGACAAATAAATGGTCTTAGTATTGTAAGTAGATATACCTAAAATATACATTCCTTGTGCTTAATATAATATGTATGTATGCTATTTGTTAAAGGTACAAAGAAAAAGTTCTATTCTACTTTTTGATACACCCTTTGCCAATTGAGAAGTGTTTTTTCCCGCAAAGTGAAATAGTATCTAATGGTGTGCATTGCACATCCATGCATTTTTGTGTTATCTTCTATAAAGTATGTTCAACTGAATACATGCCAGCAAGATTTGATTTTGTGGGTTTAGAGAAAACAAAACTTACTGCGGCATTAACATCGTCTTAGTCACACACTTTGCTTTCTTAAAATCAGAGCTAGTCCTTTTATTCTTTAAAATATTTCACAAGTAATATTTATTATCTGGCTAGACAAGGAAGATTTCCAATAAACCTCTCTAGAATATTTTCCAAATTTATCTAGTAATAAATTGTGAGTTTCAGCTCAGATGCGCTTTAATAATAATAATAATAATAATAATAAAAGTAACATTCATGTAGCACTTAAAACTTATGTTTCTAAGCAGGTTAAGCGCAGTACGCTTGTATCCTTTAAATACCAATTTACATATACTGCAGTGGAGAAAGAAACAATGTTGTGTTATGGAATGGAAATAAGTAATACTCTTTTTACCGGTACTGTTTAATCATGTAAATAATGAATTTCTTCATTACAAAAAATTAAATAGGTTATTTGTAAGAATAGTTACAAAAACTAAAATACATGTAATTATTGCACTTAACTATAAAAAACAATATTACAGTAGCTCAAAGTAATCAATGAACAGTTAAAATATTTCTGAATTTCTAACAAGTTTACTCTTATTAAAAATCAATAAAATAATTTTAAAACATTTTATGATGCAAGTTTTGTAATATATTTACAAACACATGTAATAGGCAATATACCTTTAAATTTTGGCTTACAAATACTTACTTACACTTTTTTTCTTAGATTTCTTAATTGTATACAAAAATAAATCAAAATGCAAAATTACTGTATATATTAGAAGAATTTCATGTACCTTAGTCAATGAAATCTAAAAAACAGGGTACATGTTATTGATTCAGGGGAAGTCCAGAGTATTATTTCCCATGTACAGTTAACTATTCATAAGTCAAATATGTTGGGAAAATGTTCGACTCGTGCAAAATTTGACTTAGAAAGTGTACATAATACATGTTTTGCATAGTTTGGTCCCCAAATTTGATTTTACTTAACCAAAATTCGACCTATGCGACTTCAAGTTATGCAGAGTTAACTGTATACTGACAACACCACAATTTTTACCATACTAAAATGATTCTACATTGATAGCCCTACAAAAACTTGTATCTGACCAAATAACAACAAAATTACATTGGTGATATATGAAGTGGTTCTGATCTTTATAAAATATTTTTAATATTTTGTTACATTCTCAAAATAGCTCATTCTGAACAGGCAGAGTACATGTACTCATCCTTCTTTTTTTCAGTTTTGTTGTATGAACTTGTTAATTTAAATGATAAAATTCAACTGCATTTCATCATGAGCTTGAGAATACGTTATTCTGTTAATTTACTTTCATACCCAAAATATTAGTTTTCTTCCACTATATTCTGTTTGAAAAACCCTGTTATGTTATGTTATATCATATGTTATATGAATTAATGAATAGATCGCTCATGAAAAGTTACTTAGTCTTATCAAATTAGAGAGTGCTCTGTCATTTCTAAATGAGTATCGCCCCCCTCCCATCCACCCTCACAAAATAATACTTTGAGGGAATACCAAGACGGTGGCAGGTTCACTCAAGCGAAGAACCGGGCCATTGATCTGGTGACAGCACGGAGTGTGCATTGTGAATAGGTATAAGTCTTCCCCTTTCTTGATTTCCCTGGTCGTGTTTGTGGTCCCGAGTGGCTTAAGTACAGAGCCTATGCAGTATGCTGTCAGCTAATGCTACGGTCACAAAGGTTTGTACGAACGATAATTTCATACGAATCTCCCTGTTTGTTATTGTCTTCCCGAATTTTCATCATCTGAAAATCGTTTGTAGCAGTTCGTAATGGCATTTGTGACCTAGGCTTAAGTCTATAATTGCAGACACTGCTATGCAAAGTGAAGGGCAAGGCTGTGAGTACATGAATGAACAAAAGGAATCAAGACCTAGTTTGGTCCTAGTATGCATCAATACAACACACATTTTGAAAGTTAGCATCCAAAGTTAAGAAAAAGGTATAAAAATCTATCTAAACCCAAGTTTATATACTTGATTTTTTTTAAACACACGCAGATTTCAGATAAAAGCCAGGAAGTCCAGTTCTATTTGTACACAGCTAAAATATATTAACACAAAGTTATTGCAGAATCAATTTCAAACCCTGTTGGCTTTCAAATCATGAAGAAGTAGAACAATGTCAGTGGGTGGGTTTACATTCTATTCAAGAGATCAAAACCAATTACTATTTTACACATGATTTTTGGTCACAATTTGTATGATGTGACCCTGACGATATTGTTATTGTGAACAGATGATGATCAATATTGTAATTTTTTTTGTTTGTCATTTTCCTATCAATTTTAATCATTTATTACCTATTTTTGTCGCAAACATGAAAAGCAATAGGTTGATATGGCAAATGTGAATATATTATATTGGATGTGCATATTCTACATAATAATCTTTTAACCTTTAAAAAACTTATTTTAAAATTAAAAAATCTTTCTATAAAACTTCATAAATATTTAGTACAGCAGTGTCGGTGAAAATGACATTGTTAAAAATAAACAAATGTGGTTAGTTATCAATGTTGTTTCTATATAAAATACAATAACAGTCAAGTGAAAAGGTGATTTAAAAAACATGTGTGATTGACTTTACCTTAAGTTCAAAGTATTGATGTCTTACAATAGCTCAGCGAATCTTATCATTATATCACAGATTCAACTGTGTACATCTTGAGCACACAAGCAAGAATAGTCGCAGCTGCAAGTTACTCTTACATTAAAGACTAATCTGTATATATGAACTGCTGTGGCGAATAATTACATAAAAATCAATTTATTCACATGTGCATGATATCAAATTATTGGAAGACTTAGTATAAAAATAATCCTATATCAGAGCTGCACCTTTGAATTGTATAATTGATTAAAAGACTATTTAAACAAAATAAATCACATTTTCATTCAATATATGACATTGATTACATGATGGTTTACCATTAAAGATTTTATCATCTAGTTCCTCATAATCACTTCAAAATAAAGTTGGTAAGTTTTCTTCCCCTCAAATGAAGACTTATCTGGCATTACTTTACAGCACTTTAAATTAATTATGTGTTAGTTTTAACAAAATAACTGATTTTGTACAAAAAGATAGATTTGTACGATATCTCTCCATTAGAAGGCATAACAATATCAATAAGAAAAGGCATTACACTTTTGGAGCACTTTTATCGTGGGTGATTGTTTTCTTCAAAGTCATCCCCTTCTTTATGTCACTTAAGAGAGCACCCCTACCTTCCGTATTTGGAACATTCCTTGCAGTATTACTGTTATTGGAAGATGGGGCAAATCCAACTGCTGGTGGGGGTGCTGGCACTGGTGGTGGAGGAGGGACAGCAAGCTGGATCAGGGGAGGGGGTGGTATAGTGACAGCAGGTGCTGATGATGGTTTACTCCGACTGGAATTGGCTATTTCTCCATTGGTTGTGGATGCTCGCTTTGATGAGCTCTTGTTCTTGTTTCTGTTCAATGATAAATACAAAGTACTAATTAACTATACAAAAGTAGACGATTGAGAAGAATATGAGGAAGATGAATAAGAATGGAATGGGAGGAGGAAGAAGAAGATGCAAAAGAAGAAGATGAAAGTAGAAGAAGAAAGATAAATAAAGGATGAGAAGGAGAAAAAATGGAAGGAAGAGGAGGAAGGGGAAATGAATATTTGTGACAAAGGCACTAAGTTCATTTACAGTTGAGTGTAACTTTACACATCAATACCAGTTACAAATATTGGTTACAATTTCCAACCTGTTTGCATATACTCAAAATGAATTACACTTTTTTGTGTGTGGACATAGTCATCTTCACCAGTTTTTATTTGAAGTTAAAATAATCATATTAACAAAATAACAGATGATGGTTCTATGTCAAGTGGGATGCAAAAGTGCCTATTTTCATCTCTTTCATGAAAGAAGTAAATTAATTTGCCTCCCAAGAGAATTAATTTGCCTCCCAAGAGCAGACAGTTACCGGTAGGCATAAA
>BEXV01000072.1:21470-37014 GCA_003118195.1 Hemicentrotus pulcherrimus | reverse complement strand
TTTTTTTTGTATTCCATTCTAAAAATGAAACTTAAAGCTCCACTGAACTACTTATAGCTACTTGCGCCCTCTATTAGTAAACAATGCCTAATCGGTGCCTGTTGGTCCCCCATGATGCCCTTTTTCTTATGTTAATTGAGAGCTGGTTTGATGAGATAACCACCTGTCAGTGACCCTGCAGGGAGTTGTAATCCCCCTGGCCAAACTAGTACAGGGAGTACTACCAAGGGAGTAAACTTGCGATGAGGATATCAAAGAATTAGCTTTGCTTGAGGAGGTTACAGGTAGAAGCTCTTAAAGTATGGTGCATATGACTTGAGACTTTCAACTCTTGAAAGCTTGGACATGTATTATTTCACAACCAAATCACAGTGACTATACAGAGGACAGGTTCTGCCCTCCCCTCTCTTTTACAATCATGAAAAGGATGCTAGAAAAGTTTACCTCTGACTTCATTCCTCTGGGTTTGTCTGGCTTGAGAGAGCTTCTCAGGCAGGGCAAGATCTTCTCTTAAAGGAGTATAGTCATAACGAGTGCAACGTCTACAACAAATTGGAAGAAGAAAAAAACAAACAATAATAGATTATGCAAATCATAAATTTTGGGAAATAAACAAAATTTACATCAACTATTTGATAGATCACACTAAATAATGTAATTGTACTTTCTATCATCCAAAAATTGATCCTCTTCCCAACTCCCTCCCTCCTTTTTGCTACCCCTTCTCTTCTCCTTCTCTCAAATTTAACAGGTGGAAATTTTTATTTTGTTTTAAACAGACATAGAAATTATGAAGGTTTCTACACATCATCTTTAACTACAAATCGTCCTTGTTTTCACAAAGTGACGGTAGTGAGGAAAATCGTAACGCAAAGTGAATGCATTTTTTTTTCACTACTGTCACTTCGTGAAAACAGGGACGAAATATGTATACCGGTATCTATCTTGTCAGACAACCACATTGCAAATGCCATTTAGATCTCAAATCTTATTAAAATTTGGTATGCATATTTGCATTCATTCTATTTCACTGTCTCACCTGTATATCTTGTAGCCCAAGTAGATCAGAAGAAGAAGCACTATGAAAGACACGATCCCAATTAGTATGGGTGCCTGTGGAAAAGGTATGAAAGAGCTTTAATATATGCGATAGATGTGCAATATCAATCCAGGGTAACTTATGCCTGCATGCCTACATAAAGTACTGGATCTATTGATAAAGAGAATGAGATAGAGAGGGCGGGAGGGAGGGAGGGAGAGGGAGAGAGAGAGAGAGAGAGAGAGAGAGGGGGTTTCTTTGAAGTGCGCTTTGTGTAAAATGTCTCTCTTTAAAAAAAAAATCTGTCCTTCCCTGTTAGAACAACCACGGTGTAATTTTTAGATTCAAAATATTAGGCCAGGACAAATTTTGAACTTTGTATCATCCATTATCAATGAGATAAAAATTACCTATACAATATCAAACAAAAATATTACAAAACACAGAAATCAAATACTCCCATACAGCATACATTGTAGTCCATAGTGCACAAGCTAACTGTTTACAAAGTTGTATTCTACCTGAAAATTAATTGCTAGAGATATACCTTCAAAAATACATGGTATCATCTTTTTCAAGCTGTTGAAATCTATTCAAATACTTTAATGCCCTTTATATATTTACAATGTACATTCAGCTCATGACCTCCATTCCCCTCTCTACCTTCACACATATCCACTCTCATTGCCATTTCCACATTCTGGTTTCTTTTATTACATTCCCACTTCACACGGTTCAATCGTTTAGTTCTCATTTATATTCAGACCAACTCATGATCACCCTTCCATACTGTCTATTAGTTTTTCATTCTCCCTAGGTCATCCCACAAATGTCATATTGTACTACTAGAACTCCATTTACCGGTACTTGTTTGTGACTGGTGTTTTAATTCATGATGTGACTTATGTTCTGATCTGTTAAAATTGAGTTTATCTAGTAAAGTCAGTGGAATGTTCACAGGATCCCATCTCAGCAATACATCATTTATTTTAGTCTATTTTTAGGTACGATTAAGATGATGGCTCATTTATTATAGAAGAAAGTCTCTATCATTGGAGGCATAGCGACAGGACAGCGTTAGGAGTAACACCATCAACATGGCCAACTTAGAGTTAGATAAACTCGTAGATGTACAAGTAACTCTATTGAAATATTGTGCTAGCTTAGTTCACACAAGAGTCTGGAAAGTGGAAACCTTGTTTAGCTTGCCAACACACTCATTGTTTTAAAAACTGTAACTGCAAGATTCCTTTAAATTTAGGCCCCCTGCCATCCAAATACAAGTTTATTCCTGTTGGTGTATAGTCCTGCGTTCATCTCATATTTTGTTATGTAAACTTCTGAATGTGTTTTATAGATCTCATTCCCCTTGTGTCATCATCTGTCAGTCATCAATGACCTAACTTGAGAAAGTGGTATGTAACTTTGCCAAAGTTGAACACCTGTTACAATACAACAAACAGCAACATATATGTTGTTATGTCAGACATGGCACAAAGAAGACGAAAGACTTGATGCATGGCTGATATTTAAAAAAAAACAGAGTTAAGTCTTTTGTCAACTCTGTTTGTTGCTAAGGCGGGCAGCCTGTGAAAATGAATTTGTTTAACCAAATTCTGAAAATGCAAGCATTTCTTTGAACAAACAGAACTTTGTTATTCCTGGCTCATTTTTCCTGATTGAGGTGTCTTATAAAAGGGCAGGAAAAGAACTTTCAAGAAATGTGAACCCCTTCTACAATTGACATTTTTTGTACCCTCTCTTTAAATTGTTTTTAAACACTCATACGATCAAACGAAAGAGAAGCTTTACAAATGTGTCATTTATTAAATATTCATAAAACTATGAGGATTCAGTAATTTTAAGTTTAAATTTACAACGGTGCATAAATTCTGTGATTTATATCCAAATATGAAAAAAAATGTGATTAAAAATAAAATAAAAAATGGTTAATAAAAGATCATTCAAACTTGCAAGAATATCACTGTGATCACGGCAAGCCTTTTCTTAAGTCAAAGTAGACCGGGAGCCAAATATCTGAAAAAGCGGCTCCCGGTCCTTAATTTTTTTAGAGAAGCGGGAGCTGTTTTCCAGGACCAGGAGCCGTTTCCAAAATTGATGAAATGTGTATTCTTTTAAATTATTTGTTAACAGTTACCTGTTATTTATTCATTACCCATCTTCATTAGTCTATCAGTACACTATAAAGTAAGCCTGTTAGTTGGGGCTTTTTGGTTTTCATAACATTGACACGCAGGCTAGGATTTATTTTTTATTTTTATGGGGGCTATTTTTCCCATTGCCTAAAAACAAACACAAGGGGCTACTTCTGAAAAAAGGAGGGGGGGGGGTACTTTCTTAAGGGTGCTATTTTCTTATCTTAGCCATATTGTAAGCTGTAAGCTGTGGTTTTCCTTAGCCATCATACTGCTAGCGACAAAATTGGAACGCAATATGTTATTTAGTCTTTTTTTTCTGTCCCAAATTTAGTATCATGGACAATGCAATCCTATTATAAAAATTGTCATCCATTTAAAAATTGTGTTATCTATAACTTAAAATCACTAAATGTTAGTGAATAATCTTTCTGTTGTCCCATATACCCATTTATTTGTTATAACTAAACATGCAAACTCATGGCCGGATTTTTTTTCTTCCCTGTATAGACCCTAGACTCTAATTCTAAAGGCAAAGGCAAAGTCAGTTTCATTTTGTAGACAGAAATCTGTACATCATGCAATCATGACAATGGGCCTGGCATCATATATAAAAAATATAATTTAAATAAACAGTTGTAAGAAAATTTCTGAGGTATAGGAACATCATTAATATCACAAAATTCAATTTTTGTCTACGAAACTAGCTTTATACCGATTATACAGGGAAAAATCCGACATTGAATTTTGCATATTTCGTTATAAGACATATATCGGTATGTGGGACAACAGTACAAATATTCACTCACATTAAATTTAAATGGTTTTAAGTAAAAAAAAAAATTTTTTAAATTTAAACGGAATCAGATAATTTTCAATGGGATTGTATTGTCCATGATACAAATTTAGGTCAGAAAAAAGACTAAGTTATCATATACCGTACCAATTTGGTCTCTGGCAGTACAGCACTGACGATTGCAAATACTTATTTTGGTTCATTTTAGAGGTGCGCGCGCCGCTGGAGCTGAGCAAGTTCTGTGTATTGAATGTGTGCGAACTGCATATTCTTAACGTGCACGAGTACGAAACTACTATTTGTACTCAGTATTTCCATCAGAGGCCGGGCGGCTTGGCGGCCGGGAGCCTAGGGCCTAGTGTGATACTAGATCTAGCTACAGTAGGTACGACCACCGATTCGCTGCAATCACAAAACTTTTTAAATGTTGATGGAAGTTTCTCAGTTTTGAAGTTTCTAGTTTGAACAGAGATTTCACTTAGACTCATCAATATATTCATTTGTCAATTTTCAATAGTCAGATTTGTGAAAATTTAGTGCCGGCCATGTGAAAGTTCCCGAAATGGGAAATATTACTTCTCACAAACCGGGTGCCAAAAATAAAAGAAGACCGGCGCCCGGTACTCATTTTCCCCTTCTTACCGGGCGCCAAAAGTCAGGGACCGTGGGGTAAAAATCGCCCGGCGCCCGGTTAAGAAAAGGCTTGATCACGGTGATAGCACACATAGGTGCATTACTATCCTGGCTGTCAATTAAAAGCTGTGCTATAGATTCTCAACATTTCAAACACCACTGTAAAAAAACTCAACTGATTTCTCTCAAAATCGGTACTTCAGTGACGATTGATGACACCCAAATAGCAGTAAGTTACAATTGTTTCAACTTTCCAATGTATTGTGAGTCCAGTAGTCCACTGTCAAACTTGCCGATCAGCCGCATCGGCATGATTGTGTGCATCTGTGTGTTATGAGTGTATTGACTAGTCATGCATTCAAATGCTACCTATTAACAGGTAGTGTCGTGTGTCGTGCTAGAGGTCAATACGCATTAGCATTGACTCTCTATGCTTGCTGGAATGGGTGTTAGTGTACTTTTGCACATGCACAGCTAGCCATTGGGCGTGCTTCATTGCGCCAAATGCATCGGTCTCCTTATTCCTACAGAGTCTACTCTAATCTTAGTAGGCTCATAGTAGTCTATACACATGACTTGTGTGTGACTGAATAAAGCAAGTCTTGTGCAAAAGTTCAATCCAAATTCAGGTGGAAAATGCAATATTATACAAATAACGCACGGCTCTGAGTGCGGTGAATGCAGTATGCGCGAGGTTTCTTTAGATTGGTGCCGCTCTGTGCAACGAGCCGCTTGCGGCGAGTTCACAGTGCGAACCATCTGAAGAAACAGAGCATACACTGCATTAACGTCTTGCACGACAGGGTCAAGTGCGTTATTTGTTTTATAAAATAGCGACACAAATCAAAAAACAAAAAAAATAGATCTTAAGTATAAATTAGTTAGAGTCTACGAAACTGAGTATGAAAGTTAGATTTAGAGTTATGTTGGTTCTAGTAAGAGTTGCAAGCTTACCAAAAAGTCCACGGGATTTATTGCTTTGGGTAAAAATAAAATCCAAGGGGGTCTACAGACGAGTCTACATTAGACAGCTGAAATTCCTGGCTTTATTATAAAATCGCAAAGTCAAAAGTAAAATAAAAATTTGCTTTCTACAATAATACCCCGCTCTAGCTACCTAGCTAGAGCTAAGCTACGCGTATGCTGCGCTGGGGATCACGATGGAGCGTACAAAATTAGCTACGGGTAGCCTACATAAAATACAATGCAGATTGAGGGAGCCTAGGCGCAGCTATACTACACGTACACGCGCGCATTAGATATCCATGGTAACGTGGGATGTAATTTTTTTGTGCGCTTTTTTCTGCAAAATCGTGCTGGCATCAAAAATTTCTACATGTCATGTGACGCGTATTGACAAATTACGATGCTTAAAATACTAGAGCCATTTTATAAACGATTATGATTTAAATGAGTATAGAATTGGGCTAAAACTCCTTTGCCAAGAATGGATATTAAGCTGCTAAAAAAATGGATACGGAACTACACTAGCGCCCACAAATTTACACACCACACAATATTGCATAGACTGCACACAATAGGGCCGATTGGGCTGATGGGCAAATTTGACACTAGACTTAACAATTTGAATTTTTAAATTATTCTTTTTAACATCAGTAAGTTGAAAAAAATGTATTTTACTGTTATTCAGGTATCATGAATTGTCACTTAAGACTTAGGTACCGATTTTGAGCGAAATCAGTTGAGTTTTGTACAGTGGTGTTTGAAATGTTTAGAATCAAAAGCACAGTTTTTACACAGCCAGGATAGTCAATACGCATTAGCATTGACTCTCTATGCTTTGCTGGAGTGTGATAGATCTAGTGATTTTGTGTGGTCCTAGACTAATCCTAATTTCAATAAACTCAAAGTTTCTCAAACAATAAAATCATCTTCATGATCTTGTGAAAATCTTATCATAGCAGCTCAGTAGAGTCTAAACAAGATTATGAATATTATTATGTCAATTGTCATGCTTGGAACTTGGTTTAATATTCGGATATGATTATATTTTTACTAACGAAAATATACATTGACGGGACTGAACGCAACATAATGATTAAATACATCATCAATTAGATCTACTAGACAATAATGCAATACGAACCCATATATGTTCCTGCAGGTAATTCATTGCTGATACCTCCACTTTCTCCGTCAAATAAAGCAATATTATACTAGCATAGTCTGATTTGGGTAATCCAGGAAAAGTGGATTGTAAGGTGACGGCTTCCGATGCTCCTGGACCTGGAAACCGCTCAGCTGCTCATCACCGATATCGCATCACAACTTGCATGCTACCCATATCATGTGACTGCTTGGCGCATAGTCAAATTATGAGTCCATCGCGTGAGAGACTTGAGATGGAGAGTTAATAAACAAAATACTTGTAAATGTCGAGATATTAAATATATACTGATAAAAGGCCTATTTTTCTACTACACATGATAGACCGAGTATTATAGTATCAGATGGTTTGATATAAAAACTGGATTAGGGTGCTGATGGTATATAAAATATATAATCATGACAAAGATCGACACACAAAGAGTAGGAGAAATAAGAAAAGCACAGGACTTGACCTAATAATGATTCATGCAGCTAGGACAAGATAACGTAAACAGACACAAATCATTAAAAATAGCTTTTGAAAATCAACAAGATAGTTATATATACAGATAAGGAAGCCATGTAATCTGATAAATGAAAATTGTGAATATTAAGTTCTTCTTTTTTCTTAATCCAGATAAATTGTAATTCAAATCCTGACACTGTAACTGTGCTATTTAGACCCAACCCCTCATTTAAAATGAATTTGATATATCGTTGGATCTACATATAAGAAGAAAAAACAAGCAAATAAACAACAAACTGCAAGATACATTGTTATACATTATCATATCATTTATTAATTGTAGTATTGCCATGAGAGTATTCAATTCAATTTAATTTAATTCAGAACTTTATTTCAGACTCAGCTGCACAAGGCAGAGGTCCATAAAACATGTTACATATAGATAGGGAAAATAGCCGAGTATGAACATGATGAACTGATACAAAACAATAACTATTTATACAAATTTGTTCTTTTCTCTACTTTCAAGTGGAATCTCTCTCTCTCTCTCTCTCTCTCTCTCTTTCCTATCCTTTCCTCTCCCTTATAAGCCATCAATCCCTCAGTCTCTTTTCTTTCTCTATCCCTTTCACGGAATAATTTCAAGAAGTCAAATAAACAGAGCTATGAATACAAACTAAAAAAGTGCAACAATTCATGTTAGGGGGTAATTAATCCCAAATTGCAACTTCTTTTGAGGGGACTACATGATTGTCTTTTTATTTTAAAAATCATAAAAATTTCAGAGAAAAGATTGTCTTTTCCGTTAAAAAAACAGAATGCGCAGCCTATAAGTGTGTGACACCATAAAAAACTGATATTGCATCATGATGAACAACAATTTTGTTTAATGAATGATTAGAAAATAATCTCATGAAATCATACTAGTAATAGATGTACATGAACTTGATGAACTTAAATTAAAGCAATACTGTACTACCAGAAGCATTACTGCAAAATCCCTATAGAGATCCTATATAAGAAAACTAGCGGCAGCTTAATCTGGGCAAGAACTCGGCTTCCTGCCCGGATTACAACATGTGACGCCATGTGAGCACGTTGAATAATTCACTTTTCTGTACTATCTTCCTTGGTTTGTACCACTATATGCAAAAAAAAAACTCACATGACCGTAAATATTGGTATGTTGTATGTTCTGCTTGTTTTTTAAAGTGTATTGTATACCATTTACTCATTTCTTCCTAGATATAGTGCCTAGATCATGCAGATTGCTACTTACAGTGCATGTATACAAATTTTCTAATGAGTACCGGTAGTATTATTGTCATCTGGATTCAATGATGTAGGGAAACTCCCAAAATGCCCTTTTTTTGTTTCAGAGATAAATAAGAAGAAAAATTGCACATTTCTGAAGCAAAAAGGTCACTTTGGGGTTACCGGTATTCAATTGAAAATAATTGGGGGAGGGGGCACATGAGGTATTGAATTGGAAAAGTGGAGAAGGGTGCATTCGATCTGCCTTCTTATCAATTGGTTCCCCAAAAGTGTTATTTTTTTTCTTCAGAGATCAAAATGGAAAGAGGCACATAATTATCACAACAACAAAAAGGGGGATACTTGTCGGAGCAAAACTGACAATTTGGCGATACTTAATTGAAAAGGTGCCATTTTTCCGTCAGGGATCATTTGGAAAGATGCACCTATAGGAAAAGGAAAAAAAGACACTTTATATCGCTGTGCAATAAACAGTACGCCAAGATTAAAAGTTCATCAGTTCAGTATCGCTTTAAATGTGTAAACATGTACTCAACTTGAGAAAACACTCAGGTTTACTGCCCTGTTGGCCACTAACGTATAAAGCACTTACATGTTACTCGGTGGATTCCATTTACTGTTGCAGCAATATATGAACTTAAATATACAGTCAAACCTGCTTTAGTGACCACCTGTCTACAAAGACCACCTGTCTACAAAGGCCACATTTGTTGTTTCCCTTGAAAATGGTTTTTCATTGAATCATGTACTAAAGGAACCTGTCTACAAAGACCACCTGTCTACAAAGGCCACTTTTTGTGTTTCCCTTGGGCGGTCGCTATAGACAGGTTTGTTATTGATCACTTTTAATCATTGACACTCATCAAAAATTATTATCAATACTGCCAAGATGCATGATTTCATTGAAAAATATCAGTCACTGTTAAGCGTAAGATAAAATCTATTCTATTATCTTTGAACTATCAATTACACATTATATTTTGGTCTCAAACACAGACAAAGCCTATTATAAAGGCCATAATGTCCAATTTAATGGACCATCAGTTTCCCATAAAAACTGACACATTCAAAACAAAAATCTTAAGTTTATTAAGGCAAAGCATAATTGTGTTATCATGCAATTATTAAGTGGAAAACCAGGAGTGGTATTCTAATAACTATTTCCATTTTTTTTTTAGTGAGCTGTATTTCAAAAATGTTATAACAAATAAAAGTTACGATGCCTCACTAGTAAATGACACCATAAGTGAATGCTTACATGAAAAAATCATAAAGACACTCTGTTCAAACAGTAACGGAAAATGAAATCATTTTCAGAATACCACCCAAGTTAGTTTCTTTGGTACATACAACAAATAAAGAAAGAAAATCAACATTTCAGAGAAATAGCTAGATATGAATCCTACATATACATACAATGCATTGAAAAGTCAAAGGCAAATAAAAGAAAAAGTATCGCACATCATGATATTACATACCAGTGCAGCAAAATATTAAAAACAATAAAGAAAGAAAGCAAGTCATTTATATTTCAAAATGGAATGGAAGAAAAATGGACAATATATAGGTGTCATATACATCATTTCATTAAATGTGTGCTTTGAAGCAATATAATTGAATTACATCTTGGGTTCAAACTAGATTACTGTAAATATTTCAGAGCTTGGTTTATAGAGTGAACTATGAGCACGGCCACTTGTGTTTTAAGCTGCATATCAAGCACAACATGTGTTGAACACCTGAAAGCACTGAATGGCTGGCATCAAGTATTTTCAAAACCTACACAATAGTGTGTTTTGGGGTAGGTACTTCTCCCTTCCAGTAAAACCACTAAGTAATTCATGTAAGTCTTGAACAGTTTAAAAAAGAAATACTTATTATGTTGTTGATTCACTAAGAGATAGTGCAGAATTATACTCTGACACTAATAACTGTAAGATAGAGGCGTATTGTAACAAGAAACTACACATCATTATTTTCTTCAAAATTTAGTTGAAAATATTATGAATCGTCTAGAAATTGCTCATATGAAAGTCTACAAATTTTATATCTACTAAACAGCCTTTGAATGAAAATCGATTTTGATAAATTGTATTTCATTTATTCAATTGCATCAAGATTAAATATTTGATCAGTCACAAATATGCATGTAATTATAGGAGTATCAAAAGTCAAGACTGCATAGATAAAAATAACATATCTTTAATTTACTACACAGTACATATATTGCTTCAAATACCAGTTGCAAATCACTCAGCTAATGCAAATATTACTCTCTCTGGATCACTACAATAGTAAACACTGGTAGTCAATATGTAAATAGACATACATACTCCATCATGTTCAAGGAAATAGTGGATGTAGAGTTTGCTTAAGTAGGCAAATTATTAACTGTGACGTCAGAAGCATTAAAAAGGATAATAATTGCAATTGATCCTGTGAGGGCGCTATTTCTTTGCAGCACATATTTCCACATGTGAAAGTACAGGGGAGATTTTGAACTCTTGACATATCATCCTGTTTTTATGAGCCCAACATTGTTGAACTGAATATTGCATCTATATTTTTTCTACTAGACAATTGATTATTTTATATAATTATTAAATTGCACCCTTGTGGTTTACTTTGGCGTAGAGGTTGGGATTCCTAATATAACATCACAGCTGCTTTTGATACTTAAAACATGTTGTGCCTAAAATGGCGTTAGCCTCCATGTGCAGTGCGCTCTACTCTTGTCCCCGTCATAAGTCATCTTTATAGTCGTGTTCATTCAATCTCACTTTCATAATCACTCTTTAATCAAAGTAAAGTCTCAAAATTACTGCTCAGTCTCTGAGTTACTACCGTCTCCTGCTTCATCTAGTGATGCGGCTGCGTTTCTTCGACTACCAGCTCTGCTCTCGACTTCTCCCCAAGATGAGTTCTCTTTGGCTTCCATGAGTGATGTGCTTCACTTGTGTCCACATCCTGGGTTGTTTTTTGTCTTGTTCATTTATTATATCATCTTAAAAAGAAAATGTCCACATCACTAATCATTCTCAGAGTCGCTTCCGTCTCCTGTCTCATCCTGCGATACAGATGCTTCTCTATGACTACCGGCTCTACTCTTGACTTCCCCTTGAGATGATGTGCTAGCCTTGGTTTCCATGTTTGACGAGCTGTTCCGATGCTGGATGGCTCTTTGAGCTGCCTGCCATGTCTCCACCAGCTGGTCGTAGATCAGGTTCCGCCGGAGCATGCCGCCAAACAGCACCGGTTTGTCTGCTGAGGAGAGGTGAATCTCTATCGACATGCCAGAACCAGGCAAGAAGCTAAACGGTTTTGCCTGGACACAGGAGAAAAATAGGGGTTGAATGTCAGAGAACCAGGAGAATGAGAGGGAGAGGTAGAGGGAGAGGGAGAGGGAGAGGGTGAGGATGGGGTTAAGACGTTAAGAGAAGAACGGTATAAAGAAAGTCTTTTTACTACTGCAAAACAACATCCTATCATGAGGGTGGGAAAAGGAGTTATGATGGCTCAATGGGTAGGTCCAAGGTCCCAACTAAGTCAGTACCCTAGTGCCCCATAAGATTAGGCATGAACACCAAATACTCTTTTTTTCTTCAAGAGTGATTAAAGCTAGACAGGTCCTTTCAATGAGCGAACATATTCTTATTTTCTTGCCAGTAAAATGCCATAAAAACATCAAATGATACAAAAACTATTAGGGAAAAAATGCCTGAATTACCTTTTCAATTCTAATGATGTCTTTCAGGGGTATCAGCATGTTGCCTTCTTTGGTCAACCTAGACTTCTCAAAGCATAGGAAACTATAAGAAGAAAGTAAAAAGAATACATGTATAACACAAACATTTTTCAACTTCCATGCTTGTTAAAATCAAATTTAATATCTTTGTGTAGTTGATAAGCAATCTTTGTTAAAGTAGTGTTTCATACAACTTTATAAGATAGAAAATAATGCAAGTATTAAGAGGAAAATCAGATTAAATGAGGAAACCAGATACCATTTTAGCGAACTTCCACAACTCTATCACATTTTATGTGTATCAAATTGGGAAGAGGATTGACAATAAATAAAGAACTTCATTTTTCATCTTCACGTAATATTCAGCCTCTTCCTGCAGCGATTTATTCATCTCTACCCTTGTCAGAAGTGTTTTATCTAAAACTTACCTCTTTGTAAGATAAAATCTGCCATTCTTGAAAGCTCCTGTCACTGTATTCTTGCTGATCAATGTACAGCGCTTGCCCTCCTTCCATCCTATCAATACAAAAAACATAAATAAAGAAATGTCTCATTTTTAAAGACTAGTGACCATTTGTGGATTGTGCCAGCTAAGTCTTAAAGTACAGCAATAAACTAACTCTATTTCTCACTTGGACTTCAACTCAGAACATAAAAATGCATAAAAGCTTTCAACCATTCTCTCCTTTTTCTTTTATAGAAATAAAACCATGACTTTGGTATACATCATAATGAGTACAGCATATTATTTCATATATTGGGCGTTTGTTTAAGTTCATTTTCTTAAATTGTCCAATTGTTGACTTCTAACATAATTACAGTTATAATCAAATAGTAATGATTTATTATTTGCAATCGAACTTCTTATAATTTACATTATACAGCAATGATATTATAGTAAACTAAAAGATGGTTACCAAACAAACAACAAAGTAGAAGACTCAAGGTCTATTTTCTTTTCAGTTTCAACAACAACAACAAAATCAGGAAATTGGAGGTAATTAAAGAAAAAGGATGATTAAAGAGAGGACAGGAAAACTGTAGAAAAATTCATTTGAATCATCTTCGTTCACCTGGTAGGGGTTGTTCAGATTCAGGCACATTGAATGTCTCTGCAAATGCTTTGAACCTCTTACTTGCAGGTTCTGGGTCCTGTGTCTCTTCTCCACTGAACTGGATAGTTATACCCTCAATATCTGGTACTAGGAACTAACAAAGTGATAGAGAGATTTGAAAATCCTTGTAGAGATTCATACATTGAACAGTTTGCCTTTTCGGGACAACACTCCTGGAACACAATTATTGCAAAGAATTTGAAGAAATAGCTCAACTGAAATGTCAATACCATAATGTATTTCCTCCAGATATCACTGTTCTGATTATGTAATATGTCATTGTAACATACAAATGATGATGTTTAAGTCTGTTAGAAATTGCCTTGATGTATTTTCTTTCATGTTTTGGGGCCTCTTCTGTTTTACTTTTGCTTGTGCTCATGATTCCTCATAGGTTTGATTCTCCTATTTTTATGATGACAAAAGAAGAGTGAGAGCTAAAAAAAATGTTATCACTATCCTAAAAAGCTAAGGGCAGAATATCTAACAAAACAATTTTTTGAATTCTCGTTAGAAAATTAGCTTTTTCGTTTCCTTCGTTGTCAAAACAGAAGCATGTATATCAACATACATTTAGAAGTTCCAATGAAAAAAAGTAGATCCAAAGGCATTTACAATAAAACAAGGAACAATGAAATCTTCTTTTATCTCTTGAAAGACAATTTGTGTAAACTTAATCTCATGGAATAAAGGAGCTACTCAAATTGAACAGAAACTAATGACAGACACAGACACAGAGACAGAGGCAGACAGACAGACCCAGAGACAGACACACCCACAGAACAAAATTGAACAGTGCAAGCTTACCTGCTGGGTTTCTTCAATCGCACGTCTATGTTCAAGTTCTGTAGCTGTTGGTACTTCCTTGAATATCTTCTCTTCAAAACTGTACTTGGCCTTCAGACGAGGATATTTCTTTAGCAACCAATTGACGAAGAATATCTTTACACCAAGAATTAGACCTAGGCAGATGGGATGATACAGATCAGGGTCATTATTATTTGGTGCTATGGCAGTATTCCTCATGCATGAAATGAGAATGAACCCCAGTCATACCTATGACATCGTTTTGTCCACAGCCACAGCTAGCCATTGATACAATACTCCTTCATCTTTGGAATGTGCTAATGCTATTGCACTTAACCCATTGCCTACGGGAACCGGGTGTTCCCCATGTAAAGCCAATAGGAATGCAAGAATTCAGTATTCAACCGGTTAAAATTAGCTAATACGAATGTCAGATGAATGCTAACACAGATCTGTGGAGTGCCAAGTGTTAACCCCTTTATTCCCTCAAAAAAATACTGTGCTTCTGTAACAACCTTTAAAACTACATGTACAAGATAACTTATTCAAGGTAAAGATGTTGAGACTTGGCACTCTATACATCAGTGGATTAATTCAACTTACTGGTATTCAGTCAAGGCTCAAGTTTGGCCCAAGTAGTCCTCTTCTGTAAATAATTAACCACTGAGTATTAATTTTCATGCAATTGTCAACTGTTCATGATAGTTTTAGATATCAAAATGATCCTACTTACCAAGCATTGTTAGTAGGGTAGACCCTGATATAAATAATGAAGCTACAAATGCAACCATTAGATTGGTATACAGCTTCTTGGTCAGGTCAGGATTTGTCCAATACAAGAAGCTACAAAAATAAATATTACAAATGAATTATATATTATAAACATGTATCATAGTATCAGGAGCAAACTCTTATATTTCTGTTTTAATAGTACATTTTGAAATACGATGCATATAATTACAAAATAATGCCTCTGGTGGACGAAGGCATTACAAATGCACTGTTTTTGAGAAATGTTAAATTTAAAGTTTGCATTCTCTGTTCTTTTGTGTTTATAACACCATTGTCAAATTTCCCATCATGGGAAAAAAGAAGCTAAACTTAAATATTAACTAACTTATAAACATTTGTGTCAAAAATACATTTATATATATATATACATGTATAACGACTGACAGTAAAACCCTCTCCTTAAGTTATGTACTGTTTAAAAAAGAAAAGCTAACACGAATATTACAAAATAATGAAAGGTAGAATGGAAAGAAGACATGCATTTAGACCAGAAGGAAATTACTGTAAAACTGGTTACATTCAGTGAGGAGGTATGTCACCATGGGTCTATACATACATGGACCTAATAGCATGGTCTATATCTACTTCGCATCATTAATCAAATAAATAGA
>BEXV01000071.1:407282-418443 GCA_003118195.1 Hemicentrotus pulcherrimus | reverse complement strand
CCCCTCTCTCTCTCTCTCTCTGCCTAACTCTCGTTCTTTCACTTTCTGTCCTTCTGTCACTTCTCTTTCCCCTTCCTTTCTTTCTGACACCATTTCCGCCCTTCTTGCCCCTCGCATCTCCTTCCTTGTTTTCCTCTCTTCTCTATGAATGTCTCCATCCTAAAGTTTGATCATTATGAGATGTCAGTTAAAATCCGTGCTTGATTAGATATATTCTTCTTTTTTATTTTAATGTAAGCAGCCTTACTGTAGATATACAAAATTGATATTACAAAAATAACAGCGAAAATACGAATAATACATAATGTAAAGTCCAATTCTATTTACAATGTACATGTATTTGATTGCGACAAAAAAACAAAAAAACAAAAAAAATCAGCCGCTAATCAAATGGTAAATAATGACAAGTATTTTTGTTTGTGTGACATCTCCCTCTAAATGTCATAATTGCGGTACTGAGTTTTGAGTATTGAGTTAATCATGAAGTCTCACAGAATCAAGCCTTAAGTCCACGGATCCCCTAGAGACGTGAAGTATCATTATTTGTCTTTCAAGTCTGAGTGTCAACAATCTGTCTCTCCCTTAAATACCTCAAAGACGCGACTTCGAGCACGGGTTATTCCCCCCCTTTCTGCTCGGTAATCTTTATTTTTCTGACGGATTCAAAGAAAAGCTATTCTGATAATTTAGAGGAGTGGAGATATACTGTTTAAAGTGGTCATATAATGGATCACTTCATTTGCATTTGAATCCATTCCAAGTTATAGAGGAATCTACTCCCAATCATGTGTTGAATTACTCTTTTGAAATTGGATTTTATCTAACGAAGTAATCCATTATATACGACTAGTAACAAAAAAAGGGATTTCCAATCCTATATGCTGAGAGTACGATTACGAACCTTCGTGGCGCTTGTTGTGTTTTTAAAGGTTCGACCATTTTGCGCGTCGTTTCCTCGTAATTGATCGTAGACAAATCGCTGATAATAAAGACTTGCAGTCTTTATCAGTAAAAAAAAAAACGCAGCTTTTTAGTTGTTATAAAAGATGCTTTTCCAAAGCACACAAGGAAAGAGAGACGATCCGTCTTCACGTAAAGTCCTCGCAAAGAGTCAAACAGACGACACTCTTGATCCCTCGTCTTTTTTGGCGGGAAATTAGGAGACAGGAAGGAAGTCCGCTATTGAATACCATTCAGGCTTACAGTGTAATTGTCCGACAAGAAATTTCATTAGTGAAACAAAGTTAGTGCTGTGTTATCTTTTGGCGCTGGAATCGTAGCGCCGTCATCAGAGAAAA
Organism: Hemicentrotus pulcherrimus; assembly: GCA_003118195.1. Classification (NCBI taxonomy): domain Eukaryota; kingdom Metazoa; phylum Echinodermata; class Echinoidea; order Camarodonta; family Strongylocentrotidae; genus Hemicentrotus; species Hemicentrotus pulcherrimus. The sequence continues at coordinate 417,145 of BEXV01000071.1, read as the reverse complement.
GTTAGTTATCACGGGTTATTTTTTAAAGATGAAAGACAGAAGAGGGATAATGGAACCCAATATGTGTCATTACTGTGGTATTTTCACATCTCCATTAGATAAAGATGAGAACAATAATGTCTTGATACAGTCGTATAACTTCGTGTACTGCGTGAGAGGAAAAACGGGTATGCACAATATGAAAATAAAAGAATACGTAAAAACGGGACGCTAATGAACTTGTCAAAAAAAACATATATATAGAGAGAGAGAGAGAGAGAGAGAGAGAGAGAGAAAGGAGAGAAGCAAATGATCGCAGTTTCAGCCCCTGACCACAAAATGGAAGGAGGAGAAAGGGAAGAAGTTTAGAGAATGATAGAAGAAGGCATTTGAAAAGTAAAGAAAGAAACATATAAATGAATTAAGAGAAAGAGAGAGAGAGAGAGAGAGAGAGAGATACACAGGAAGCAATAACCCGAGGAAGCTTAGGAAATGATAGCAGGTTTCAGCCGATGTTGAACAAAAAGAGGGATGGGAAAAAGTAATACTAATGAGCTTAGGACATAATCCAAGATTTAATCTTGCTGAATAGAAATAAAGAAAGAATACTAAAATTTGATCTGGGTGATATAAAATGAGCGGCAAAAATACAAATAAGGGAGGGGCATATAGTACGAGGTAGTGTAGGAAATGGTTGAAGTGCAGCCGACTGCATAATTATGACATAAATCTTTAACAAGAAAGACGGCATGCTAAAATATCCCGGTGTTTTAACCTTACAACTCAGGAGCATAAATCTTATCTGCTTTTCGGAAGAAAGAAGGAGGGTATTTAAGAAAGGAAGAGAAAGGGGGTCACGAAGAAGCTTTCAGCCGACTGCTTATCATGACATATTATGTAAATTTTCAAAAACGATGGAAGTCAAGAATATCCCGTTATTCAACCCTTGGAACCCAAGAGCATAAATCTAATCTTGTTATCGAGGATGCATGACATCACCTTAAATTCTCATTCGTCAATCTTTGCACTCCATGCCGGCATATCAGTCTTGTGATTAAATTCAGGGCAGCGCCTTCTTAGATGCCTTTAAAAATAAAAGAAAAGGGGACTACAGAAGTAGGGTCAAATATGAGATCTATATCGGTAAATTTAAACTGGAAATTTCAGGCCGAATGTCCGGTATTTTCAATCGCGCCACTTTACAAAGAAAGTACGTCAACAGGAACCGGAAACGACTGGACGGCATTGCGGCAAAAGATATTTAAAAAGAGTTAAAAACGAATAATTTTGAATTTTTCTTTGAATGATATTGTGTTTTCTGAGGAATAGAGTCGAATGCGGTAAACGTCATTTTCAATTGCTACGTAAGTATTTTCCACTGAATTGGGGCATAAACTTATTCACTTTTTTTGTACCGATGATGACCTTGGTTCGAATTAAGGGAGTAACCTGTTCGTTTTGTATGGGTAATTGGTAATATATTTAAGTAATAACTGTTATAAATGTATGCGTATCTACGGGGGGGGGGCATGAAGGCACATGCCCCTCCTCAATCAAGAAGTGAACAAATAAGATGAAAGAAAAGGCAAGTAAAGAGAGAAAGGGAAATGGAGAAGGTGGAAAGGAAGAGATCAGATGAGCTCTTCCTGCATGCAACCTGCATCCTCTTGTCAGAAACCTTGTAAATTCGTTTTTTTCTTCTTCATTTTCCGAGTTATATCGACGCCCCTCCTTGAAATCGTTCCACCACCCCCTTAAAAGGTGGACTCTCGCTTCGCCACTTTGAAAAGATATCCCCAAGGTTGATTTTTCAACCTGCTATTGCAACCAGGTCATAGATTCGTGAAGCGTGGGAAATCAAAGGATGAAACCAGGTGGATATGTATGTATAGGCTCCTACCATATAGAGATAAGCGTACATGGCCAAAATGGTCCATTTACAGGGCTGGATATGTATGTATAGGCTCCTACCATATAGAGATAAGCGTACATGGCCAAAATGGTCCATTTACAGGGCTCCAGCTTTCAAGCTCTTAATGTTCTGTAAATTACTATTATAAAGTGATGATTCGAAATAAATCAAGTCATTAAAAAAAAAAGAAGAAAAAAATCTTCATGTTTTTTCATTAAGTTTCAGAGTTATGGTAATTTTTAATCGATGTGGAGCCGGGAACTTGGCGCTCCATAATAAACTTACTCTATCAACTTCAACCTGGACCAACTATAACTCTGTATCCTGTAGTTTACAGCTAGTTTAAAGCTCGTACGCTTTTATGAATATCGGGTGAAGATGTAACATCAGTCAATAGAAACCATGGCAGAATAGTGAATACTACATGCGCTGTGGTCATGTGGTTGTTTATATCTAATCTTGCAAAGGTTACGCTGAATTCAATTTGCTAGTTTAGCAAAAAGCCGTCTTGGTGCTTCTTCGATAAATCGCTGAGGTACCACACCAGGGAATGAGAAGAATAAGGAAGCGAAGGCGAAGATGTTGGATGTAATACGGATAAACGTATTAAGGTTAGAGGGAAGGATGGCGTTTCCTGGAAGAAGTCAACCGGATCCGTTTAAAGATGGAATACATGTACGTTTCATCTGCAGAAAAAAAATGAAGAAGATGAATACAGAAATGAGAGGTTCCTTGGCAGAGAAGATAATAGGCAATACTCAGTTAGATTAAAACAAGTACTTATCCAGAAATAATACATTACTTTTAAGATAAAAACGTAATGAAAATTTCTTCGAATTCGTTAATGAAACACGAACACAACATGCAACAACGTGAATCAATCTAATACCGGATTGAAATGTCGATGCTCTAATTGCAATGGGTAGCATGGTTTAAAATATAATATGGAATGGACGCGCTAGGTGTCGTATTTTGAAACTATGTACATTATCATTTTTATGTGGATTTATTAACATATATAAAATATTAATTTAGATACAAGCCATTCTTTCTGAGAAGGCAAATACGATAACGGGTTGTGATGTGAGGAACCTCTGTAAAAATTATATTCTGAATGGAATAAAACATAAAACCCTGGCTTATCATCATGAATACAATGCATATTGCAGGAAATGCATGACTTTTAAGGGATGAATACAGAATAGGTGACGCGCTGTCCCAATTCTTTCTTCACTGTCTACAACGTAGATGAACAATATCATTGGGATTTGCACTTCACCTGAAACAGAAAAATCGTAAACTCGAGTATACTGATCACGTTCACTAGGATACTGTATATCGATGTATTCATTAAGATGGTACAGAGATGCGTTTTCTCTCATCAATATCTGTATATGAGAACGTGACATAGGTTACAAATATCACTTGTTTTGAGGTAAGTTTGTGGAGCAGAGTGATGTTGATACATCAATCTAAAAATACAGAAAGTCATTGAACTCGGGTAAAGATTGAAACACATCGAAAAGCTGAAAAAAACAAACCAAAACCAACGAAAAACAAAACAAATCAAAGCAAAACAAAATCAACGAAAATCATAAAAGAAAGGGAAATATACGATAGCACTGACCTACCCGTAGTGCCCGATTCGGAACACGTAGTTGCAGATATCTGGGGTAGCGCCGATCAATATTATAGGGTGTATAGTTCAACATTTCTATGTCATCAATCAATACAATTGAGAAAAAATAGTGTTTTTAATTTTGCAATGGCCAAAATAGACCTTGTTGACCATTCGCCTGTTGTGAGACTTTTAAAGAAAACAGTGGAAAAGATTTTTTTTTTTTACTTAAAAAAAATGCACGCGCGCGAAGAGAGAAAGAGAGAGAGAGAGAGAGAGAGAAAGAGAAAGAGAAAAAGAGAGAGACAAAGAGAGAGGGGGGAGAGAGAGAGAGAATAAACTAACGATCTTTGCACACAAACAAACTTGACTGTTAACGCTATTATTAGACGGCCAGGTATCACAACAAAATGACATTATATTAAAAAAATCATATCATAAAATCAAAACAACACAACAGTTACAACAGCATGAATACAAAATACAAGCCCACATAGTAAAAATCCACCAAAATATGTAATATATGAAAACATTTCAACCCAAAATGTATAAACAAGTGTAAAAATCTGTTTTACCACAATTGAACCACTTTATTGTCTTTAAAAAGTTCAGATACAGCTAATTTAAGATTATGTAGTTTTTTAATTCAAGGCTTTTATGACTTGTCTACATTTGAGATTGTTTGACATTCGTGTGGATGTGGGCTGAACCGCCACCCCCTCCATACCTCAGGAGGCCAAAGCCATATATAGCTGGCCCCATAAGTTCCGGCACTGGCATTATATATTGAGACGGATTATGTAAGCTTTCTTTTTATTTTTTGTAGTAACGAGAATTCAAAACTTCCTTTAAAAATCTAATGACAAGTGCATGATCTTTGGTTGTTTAAGATGACAAGGGCAAGGGCGGGAGAGATGGGTCGTGTTTTACCAAGGGCGATTGTTTCCTTCATGGTGATGCAGCCCAGACAAATAAACGGGTCAATGCCTCGCATAGGGTCTGGATAAATTGAACGAGAGTAGGATTACAACAACGAATAAAAGTTAAAAATACTAAGAAACAGAGAGAGAGAGAGAGAGAGGATAAGACTGAGGTGAGTCCAACAAAGATCGGTATAAACTATACAAAAATAAGTAAAGGCGAAAAGGGATTAATAGAAGGATAGGGGAAGAGAGAGAACATATACTATCGTAAACACTTTCGAAAAATCCACCAAAGGCCATTTCAGTTGCCTTTGGCCAACACCTGTGCGAACATAACAATAACATATTACGTATATTTCAATTATTGTAACTTCTTCAATGTCTTTGCTATTGTGTTATTATTTTTTTAATATAATTAAATATTAAAAAAATAACGGAATAAAAAATACATAATAGAATGTGTAAAGATTATTATGAAGCAGCGTTTATCAAGAAAAGGGAGACAACCCTTCCACTTAGCTCACCAGACTTTCCTTCATCATTTTCCTTGGCTGATTGATAATGTTCAGGACAATGACCCTTTCATTTTTCATTCATCAAGCACCGTTTTTCCCACAGAATATTCATTAGTTTTCCAGCTGTATCCCTTAATCAACCCATCCATTTTCTTTGCCATCAAACACTAACAATTGCTTGATCAATCTATTCGGAATTCTCTCTGTGTAATTGAAATGCAGAATAATGAAATTTCTCCATTAAATATTGATAGAGATGCTTTTCCAATTGGCGTTCACGAACGTGTTCATTGATAGACATGACTAGTCATGGACTTAATAAAGGAAATGACGTACGTTTGTATAACAACAAATGCAAGTGTCTTACAAAGACTTGTATCGTTTTACACGGAGTTGTATTTTCTACATCTAAAACAGAAAAGAAACGAGACTGCAACTCATTTTACCAAAGTTAACTGACTTCAACATGGTAATTTGGGTACAATAGTAGTTTACTTTGACTGGAATAGAGATCAGTTGAGTTGATAGCATCGACTCAGCGTCAATGCAATTATTTTAAATGGATGGAAACCCAAACATGAAGAAGGGTGATTTATTGGATTGCAAGCAAAACGATGGTGCTTTTAATGAAGCAAATAGAGAACTAAATGAACCGTGAGTACAGACAACGGCTTGATAGACAATTGACAATGAGGCCTTAATATAGAAAAATTATACCATGAACGATTGAACACCACCACCAAAAGGGGGAAAACATGAGGCCAATAAAATTGGTCCCAATATCAGAACACTCGTCAGGAAAGAGTAAACAGGATAAGAGATAGGGTGTGGATGTGGTTGTAAACTTGCCTGAGAAGAATTTCTAATCGTCTGCTGCTTGATATCGTCAATTTGCCTCTCTCCGTACCCCATACCCGGAACAACTTGAGATGTGGATCGATATTCAGGCCGCTGAAACACATTAAAGATTCACTCGCCCCGTGTTTAAGACGCATGTCACTGACCGGGCAGAAAGGGTGGACCATCTTTTCCTCCCAGAGAAAATTATCAATGTTATGTGGAATGCCGGATTAGATCCGAGCCTTCATCAAATTACAGTTGGGACTAAATATTACTTTTCCACTATCGCATAGTAATCGCAATAGTAATTTGCCGCTATTGCAGCACAATTTAATGGGTCGGGGAGTCACAGCGGATTCAAAATGCTGTTGAATCCAGCATATCAAAGTGTTTGTTTGCCATTTTGTTTAGATTATCCCACCACGGCCCTTTAAAAATGATGATTTGTTTGTTGTTGTTGTTGTTGAGTATGGTCGACCTGTTGCAGCCAATGGCTAAAATCCTTGACAGACCATAGAATCCACGTTTATATTGATATCAATCTATCCAATTAACTTACCATCCCCGGTTCATTTTTTTCAACTTTTGACCGGTTACATGGTATTAAAGATTTAGGTCATCTGGCGATAAATTTAATCAGAAGATTTTGTTTGACGATATACTTTTTCACATTGCAACGAAATCTGATAGCGCGTGATCAATATGCGCCGCCTGTTGGCAGTGCTCGGACAGTACCAACAAAACGCTATGTTTGGCAATACCATAAAACTATATAGATGTTGGTTCACATTGGTCAATGGTCATGTGGGCTTACTCCACACACGTTTATAAGTATTACAAACAGAAATATGAGAATAGTTTTAAATCAAAGGTTAGAGAAAATATGATACATCAAATAAGTTTTCCTTTTCTTGTCTTTCAGTCAGCACAATTGCGAGAAGAGTACCGAGAACGATTAGAAAAAACACATTGTCATTCATACTGTAAAACTAATAGAAGTGGAGTAATTTATTCAATACTCCTCCCCTGCATCTGCCGAATAAGAAAAAAATCACATCATAACCCATTACCTAAGATATCGTATGATTAGTTCGTAATGCCGGCTCCTAGAAAAATGATACCTACGGAAACACAATAGGAACAAAGGAGAGAAAATGAACAACGGCAGAGCAAAGACAGGCATCGAGAAAATCCTCTTCTACCTCTGACATTTTGTCCAGCTCAGTTATAAGTAGATATTGTTAAAAAGAATTAAATAAATGGCAATTTGCATTGGCACCATAGCAACGTGTAGGCCTACTTATCCATGTCTAGATTTCCCAATGTTATGTGGCTAGACAGAGAAGAGACAGAGAAGGGAAAGAGGAAGAACGAAGGAGAGCAAAGAGGGAGTGCAGAAAAGAGAGAGAGAGAGAGAGAGAGAGAGACGGGGTGGAAAAGGGAGAGATGAGATTGACTATAAAGAAAATGAATGAATGAAGAGAGAGATATTTCACAGTTTGCAGTATAATTTTGTGTGTGTGGGTGTGTTTGATAGATTTGATAGGGAGAGAGAGAGAGAGAGGGGGAACTTTTATATGAAAATCAACTTTTGATCTTCTTTGTCGGTTCAATATATACTGAAAGAGTGTGGGAACTCACTTTTCATGTTTATATAAGACCCGTTCTATTCCGCTCCCAACTAGAACTTATCGACAAAATTGCGATTCACTCTATCGAAACATCAAACATCGAGGCCCCTTTTTGGAGTCCCGCCATTCTGCCCGTTGAGCTAGCGGGCGTATGACAACTTAAGTGCAGATTTATCATTGAAAGTCAAGGGGAACATTATATTCAATAAATACTTTACCCATGCAAACAAAATTGATGAAATCCCCTCTAAAACGTTTCTGTAAGGAAATATTTTGCTTCTATAAATTAAAGTATTGTTGTTTTCATTTTTTTCAGCGCTCATAATAATTTGGGGAAAGTAAGCCAATGCATAATATCGTTATCATTGATCTAAAAAGAAACGTTACATCTTAATCTTTAATATTGATTTGAGCCCCTATAAAATGTGAAACAGAAAACTGAATAGAGTCTTTCAATGGTCAGACTTTGTTTAGTATTTTCTATTTATATTTTTAAAAAGCAATAAAAAAAGTTCGCATTTAAAAATCTGCGCGTGCGACGAGGAATCTCTCTATGCATGTTTGATCTTTGGCGTATGTTAACATACATCACCGAACAGTGTATGACTGAATATCCATATTGCGAATATACAGCTGCAACGACTTTCTTATTTCTAATCATTCCAGATCATACAGTTTTGAAAAATGCATTTCGCTTCTCCTATATAGCATTCGCGAATCCAGGTCACGTGTTTCCAATCGGAGGCCACTGCACCAATTACCCAGACACACCTTTGGGGGTCATCTGCCTTTTAACCTCTGGGGACAGGTCATTGGCTATCTAATGAAGGTTGGGTGGTATCATATGGGCGCTAGGTAGCTCAGATGGGTGACGAGTTCTGATTGATCTAAGAAATTCACCGGGGGCAGGTCGATGATGCCCTCGTGCGTGGTCGGACGGATTATTAACACACGTAGCCGAGACGAGAGGTGAGTGGTATTCGATTGGATACAAACACTCGACTACACCCTTCCAAATTACCGAGTACTTAGCCTTTCCCCTGGATACCCCATCTCTCTGTCTCCGTCTCTCTCTTTCTCTCTCTTTCTCCATCTGTTTTCATATGCCTCGGTCACACCGCTAATACGACTCCATACCACCTCCAAGTTAAGCGATTAGTGGTCATTCAAAGTAAAGGAACACCTCAGTTTAGAGTCAAACCGACTTCATACCGATTCCGAACCGACTCCATACCGACTGGTCCGTGCCCATATTATGCAAGTTAACTGTTTGTCTCTCTGAACATAGTTTTGCGTCGGTCTCATCGGGTGTGAATGGGGTAGTTAGCTTTTATATCTCTCGCAGTGCGCAATCTGGGAACAGACGAAGCCACAACGGCAGATCTTTGTTTGCCTTCAGTAGTTCGCCGCGGATGAATCAAGGTTTCCTTTCCAGATTAGATCCAATAATGCTTAATCTTTACAATTTGCCAAAGGACATGATCATAGATTTTAAATCGATGATAAGAATTCGGCGAATCTTAACCATTCCCATTGAATCCCCTGCACTCTCCCTCTCTCTATATATATCTCTCTCTCTCCCCCTCTCTCTCTCTCTATCTCTCTCTCTTCTTACATCTTGTAGCTTGCGGTACTCAACCTAGCCACAGATTAAGTTATTTCATTTGACTCTATATTAAACAAAACTGTTTCTTATTTATTTTAAGTACTTAGACAAAACTATACATATATTCATGGTATATAAGTTTTTCTTTAAGGTCTCCTTGGAACATGTCGAACTATTTACTACATTCTCTATAATAAGAGGTAAATCGATAGATATGCATTGATCTTGCTTTTTATATCTCTTTACGAATTTCTCTTAATTTATCTCTCACATTCTCCCTCTCACAATCACTCCCTCTAAATAAATGATTAAAGTTCACTTCACACACTACTAATATAAAGATTACCAGTGACATCGTTCCCCACATGAGTGATATTTACGCCCATATGAGGAAGTTGTCTGGATTCTATAATACACTAAAAATGAGCTTGATTGATGGAGGAGGAAAGTAGCGCTAGAAACAAGATTGAGAGTGACGGAAGGCTATAAATATTCCACTGTCCCCCTTTTCCGTAGGGGATATTCCATGGAGACTATGGAAGGAGAACATTTGCGATGTGTTGTCTTGCTTTCACCCATAGTTTTAAAGTGTTATCGGGCAGAATAACGTATACATTGCGGAATACGGGATTGAATGGTTTTGAGTGGGGTTCTTTTAATGTTTTTGTTGGGGTGCAGATAAACACTCTTCCACTCGGAAGTGATTTTGAGGTTTAGGCAAATTTTAGACCACAAGGTTTGAATTGCCAGCATAGGGTAGCATGTATAGATTTACGCGTGCAGAGAACGGCATATACAGACGGCGCGATTGCTTCTGGTAGAGCAATACAGTGGCGGAT
>BEXV01000071.1:372499-401637 GCA_003118195.1 Hemicentrotus pulcherrimus | reverse complement strand
TTACTTTGCTATTTCATCGAATGGCTAAGTTTGGATATAAACATATACATTAGTAGGATAGGAACTATATACGTGTATTTGTGTTTTGATTATGTGAGTTTGTTTGTTGAATACGAATATTCAATCATGTTTTATGTATATTATTACTTGTTAATAAAAGGCAGTCCGTGTCACGAGTTTAACCTTCACACATCTCTTCTTCGCCTCCTGTTTTACAGACTCATCACATCTCTATTTTAGTACCCTACACATTACAAAAGTAACGAGGGCTACATATGTATTGCCTTTAATGGAGCACATGTTAAGATCTGGCTTTACACTTCACTTAAATATTCCCCAAATGCATCGTCATTATCCTTATCTCCTATATGTGATTAAAAAAAATAATGCAACCCTCTATATATTTCGAGAAAATTTGTCTTTCAAGATCCAGTTTGGTTTTCTCTCTCTTTACCTTCCTCAAATTTAGAACAAATGTTAAATACTGAAGAAGAAAAAAAAAAAACAGGCACCATATTTTTGAAAAGGGCATCATCACACTTTTTGACACTTTTTTGTAAACGAAAAAAAGAAATAGATACGTTCCTGTCCACCATTATTTATTAAAATTAATTTTCTGAAAGCTGATCATCACATCATTATTAATCGTGATGATATATCTAATGTATCATGATTCATTATGAATACAGCTCTCATGATCTTTTATTATACAAGCACGTGATCATGTAAATAATAATACCAATATGTATGCAAATACAATCTATATGTTCTATTCCCATTCTCAGTTATATAACACCTTCCCCCACCCTACATTCGACTCTCAGCTGTTTTAGTGTGAAGCGTATACGAGGTAGACCAAAATTACAAAGTTCGGTAGCTAAATCCATCTTATTTCGCGAAGCACGACGCCTCAAAATAAGCTAACTATGAATAATAAATTCACTCACAATGCACTGCCATACATCTGCAAACGAGCATGTCATTAGTAAGTTATTTTGGTGAGCTGATAATCAACTTGACTATTGTGCCTATCTATAGATGGGATGATTGCATGAAAGAGAGGATGACTACCTGTAAATATTGATGCTTTGCATCGAAAATGGGAAAAGTGAAACTGACGTAAGTGATTAAATTTCCTGTATTCAGGGACGAAAGGGTGCGATTCAATCCATAATTATGGTGGTAATAAATAGGAAATGCCAATCTAGAAAGCTGCCATTTTGTAAGCTGCTATGATATGGGTAAGTGGTTTATCCATACATGTAATCCCATTTCAGGCAGCAACGTGTGTTTCAATCTAAAATATAAATACAATCATATTCAAGGGCGACTACTGCCTTTCAATTTCGAAATCTATCCAACCTTCTGTTTGTATAGGATGCAGTGAGCTGACAAATAAATGAAAAGAGGTTTAAAAGTGACCTTATCAAATGTTTAAATGAATCATGTAAATCACAGTGTCCTATATACTATTTTTTTTTTAAATTCCCTTTTGTCGATTTACATTGAATTTGCGTCTCCTTTTCAAAGTTCAAGTATAATATACGTACAAAAAAAGAACATTTTTCAACTGGAAAGAAAGATAAATATATGATATTCCTCTGATGAGAGTCTAATTCCTTACAACGGCGAAGCAAGTTAAGCCGTCATCATTTTTTATTGGAATGGCATTGTTATAAAAAAAAAGGGGGGGGGATGCTGGAATTACAGGACATAATTTGACTGATTGTGACCAAGGTAAAAAGCTTGATACAGGCATCATAATTCAGGATGAAAATTATGAATGAAGATAACAGATGTACCGTTGACATTTGTTTGACGGGAGCAACGGCATCGAAAATGATTAATATATATATTTTTTTTACTGGCTTTTCATTCATATCTCGATAAAATCCACTTTGATTTGTCCTTACTTTGTTGTAAAAAAAACGTTCAAGCTCTTTAACTGGGCAGCTCTGAGTAAAGACACTAATTGTTTGTCATTGTCAAGATTAATCGAATCATTAGCCACATGGGCCTAGGGTTTTAGAACAAACCAAGGCCACCTCCAAGATAATCGCTTCCAAGAGAATAACACTGTCCCATTGAAGCCTCTTCTCATTATCCACTGGTTTCATCTTTCCGAATTCATGAGGCGACGCGAGAAATGAATAATGGGGGATAAAATGTTCTGATGGGTGATAAACTTGTATTTTTCCGACGAATAAGCGCCGTACTGAATCCCTTTGTTCACACGCGTCTACGGTTGGACAACACATGCGCCGTTTGAATTGATAATAGTAATAATAGTGATGATGATGAATATTTCATTGATAATAATAATAATAATAATACCAAAACTACTTATATTACTACTTCTAAGAATAATCATAATAACAACTGTTGTTGTGAAAATTGCAGAAATAGTATCTTCTGCCAATACGCTGGTAGAAGAATATCTGACCTCTGCATACCCCTGCCCCAGTCTCATACACATACTTATACACACTATCCATCCAAGGGCAAGGGGTGCTCAAGGCGCCCACAAAGTAGGACTATTTTTGCTATGGTTTTATCAAGTTTGCCCTGGGTTGGTCAAGGCGGTTCTAGGGCACCTTCATGAACACCCTAGACATTCACCCCCGGATAACCACCCCCAGTCCACCCCCTACGACAACCATCCTCTAGGACAACTACTACTAGAAGTAGTAATATTAGTAGTGTTAACCTGGGGAGTAGTTGTCCGGGGGTAGTTGTCCGGGGGTAGTTGTCCCAGGGGGTAGTTGTGCTAGGAGGTAAGTTGTCCTAAGGGTAGTTGTCTTCAGGGGTAGTTGACTGGGGGTGATTTTAGCGGTAGGACCCTCTCGATGAAAACTTAGTTAATGTATACTTACCGATTTGCTCGATGCAAATAATGCTGCTTTTAAACCCCCTTAGATCACCATTCACATTGTGTAGTTTTGGATGGCACGGTGCTTAAACTCGGAAGATATCCCCTATCCCTGACTCCTTCATTCTGTCCTGATTTTACTGCGGGCTTCGCAGTCATTAGCAACATTATACGAAGACGTTCATGGAAAGTAATTGTATTCTTCAGTTGATTATCTTGATTGTAGACTGGAGATAACTCGCATTATCTGCCCATGATGTTATTTGATTCCCAAAGCAGACTGAGAATCAATTCTCAAAGGGTATAACAATCGACTACATAACCTAGTTCCTCTAATACCTTTATGTAATCTGTATATCTAATGTTTCACGGATTGTCTCTTCTACGGACATTTGCCACTTTGGTAGTATCCGTAGATGGATATGTAATACAAGCGACGTGGAGCGAACTCAGCAGACTGAAGCAGGTTATCATTTTATAAATGCTGAAGTAGGATTTAAGTAAAATGATACAGTCTTTTCATTCTTAAACACTTCGAACGGATGGCCTTTTGAAAAACTAAGTAGAATACAGTAAATGCGATCAATTATGAAAGCGTTTGACTTAGTTCTTCAGAGACGGGTTCACTGGCACAGCGAGATCACGAGTATTGTAATGTAGAATTTAATGCAATTAATGAATTATACGTTTTTGGTATTGTTTAAAAGGTAACTTAGGTTGAAGACCGTACCAAAACAATGAGGATTAATTGGTATGAGGCTTAGCTTCTAACATGGGTGGTGGTGAACCGGTGGCTATCATTTGTTTACTACTATAACGTCATTTTTAAAACCAATTGGTTATCATGTTTTTCCTCACATGACTGTATTGTTATAGTGTTTTTTTTTCATATTTTGTTTGAATTGTAATAATTTGTATTGTATTTTTATTTGTGGAAATTGTCATTATGTGGAAAATTGTGAATAATTTTTAATTTCTGATTTTAGTGAGAAAAAAACTAAAAGAAGAAGAAGAAGATTGGCATGGCCCCCGCGCAAGGACGACACGCGAAATCGTGCAGCGTTCCATATTTAACCAGGTTTATTAGGAAACTAACACGAGGAACATGAATCAATATTGGAAATAGACATTCAGGAGCAATGAGACCCGTGATTTGCAAGCTCTTCGACATATCTTGGAAGAAGCGTCGAATGCTTATCATACTCGAAGTTCTAAAGGGGAAAGAACTGCTAAATACCGATTGTTTTCTGAGTTTGCTTCTCAAAAGATATAAAAGTAACTGTGGTCTTTTCTTTCTCAATATTAAAGCTGATGGTGTACCATTCCTATAGGCCATTTTTATCCTTAAAATAAAACTACGGAAAGCACTGCATGCTGGATCGTCTCTACATTAACATAACACTAGTTGTCAATACAGGGATGTGTATGAGGGGACTGGAGATTCTGGCACATTTGGGACTTTCTTGATCTCATCCGGAAAAGAATCGCGTGAACGTGTCTTCAATATGATAGCTGTGCTAACAATGCTCACATTTTCTTTATGATATCGTTATACTGTTATGTACAAAATAAAACCTATCATAAAATTATTGTAAAATGTAGCGTCATTAACCCTTACACTTTTTAGACTTTTGCGGGATTTTTTGCCAAGGTCAGCAAGGATCTCCACTTCAATTTGATAATGGAACTTGAAACACGATTGCAACCATTTACTATAACAAAGAATTCAACTCAAGGAAAATGTCAATACATTCCATTGTAATCCTGGTAGAATTATGCAGTACCTCATTCGTTTCCAAATTTCATAGGTGACCCATAATGTTGTTGAAATTGCCTCAATCTATTTTTTTCGGAAGTAGTTGCGATTGTGTGCTAACCTAAATTCTTTTACATTTACCTTAAAAAAAGCTTAACAGTTAAGTGAGACATAACTTCCTGAGACCCACAGTTTTGTCGTAAGAAAAGGATCTGTGTTATGATCTACGGTAGATATGAAGTGATCCACAGGGAGGGGGAGACCAAAAAAAATCTGATCTTATAAATTGCATTTTATAAATAGAATAACGAAGAAATAAGTCAAAATAAAGTTAAGATAAGTTACTGGTATCATAAGTACTTATTATGGAGATGGTACTTTTTTGAAAACTTAACGGTCTTTTAAAAGAAGAATTAGGTTAAGGTATCTGTTTCAACATTTGAATTGGAAATAGGGGAATCGAGAACAATTATGTTATGTTATCTGTTTCAACATCGAAATTGGAAATAGAGGAAGATTAGATTATGTTGTGTTTCCATAGCAGAACATGCGAAGAAATCATAATCTGGTCGGATTATCTTATTATAAAACCGACATTTCGTTTTAGTTGCTGACAGAATGATAAATCTTAGCTTTCATGCAAACTAAAAACAAATTAGATCTTCACAAAGCTTTAGCACGTAGCATCCGCCTTTCTATTTTTTCTCCTTCTATTCTTTTCAAAAGAAGTATCAGAGGCTCATAATAGATGTAAGACAGTTTCTTTCTCCACTGATCACTCTCGTTTCATTTCGCACTTTCACAAAGTGGGTCGTGGCATGGGATAAGTAAATTATTGCCATGGTAACTGCACTATTTTGTCATGCGTCAGAATGATACAGTGATTATGTTGCTGTTACCTGATAAAGTTCTCAACCGCTGTTTGCCGAAACGGAAGCTGCGTAAAAAGAAAACTTATTTTGTTTGTTGCAGCAGCGCGTCATTATAAAGTTTTTTTTTTTTTAACTGAATGACATACCCTGCTTTTTAAAGAGAAGTTTGAGTTCTGGGAAGAGGTGAAAAATAATTTGTGAACTTTATCATTCTTATTATGCAAGTGTGGAAGAACATCAGATAAGACGTGCTCCCTGAAAAGCATGGCTCTTCAAATGCCTTCATATTCTAAATATGTCATGTTCATCGTAAAACTCGGGGGGAGGTTTTTTACGCCACGTGTTCGTGTAGTCCCATATACATCTTTCTGTGTACAGTGTTTGTAACTTTACCAAATTTCTTATCATTTTGATGATTCCAGAACCTTGCAATACACACAAATTCTTATATGCTAGATGATCAACCTTTTCTGGTCGATTCCACACCGTTTCTTTCAAAATGCAATCGCATGACCAGAACTCAACTTCATCTTTAAAGAAGACATGAATAGATAAAATGAATACAAAAAATGAGGATACAATTAAAATGCTTCCCTCTGTGTTGAATCATAATATATGCCATGGTAAATTATTCACCATCGAACTCAATTTATAGTCTTTGAAATTATTTGAAATGTGTTCACATGTTATAAGGTGGCTCACGAGAGTAATAACCAACGATGCCAGGAGTCTGTCGTTCTAAATATGTGTCTTCGGGAAAATTATATCAGTGTTAACAACACGGAGAACCCTCGAGCGAAACAGGCAGCGAGACCGACGTCTTGTGGCCGTCAGTCTTGTGGGTTTTTGGTTTACTGTGATTTCTTCGTCGTCGGTCGAGTTTTATTCTTTTCGGAGATCAATGCACATGTTCAGGAAAGACGTGAATTGCCGTGAGCGGTTGCGATTGTTTCAGAAAGGTGGAAAAGAGAGGAAACGTTTGAAATCATGTCATGACCAGCCGGCCAATTGTTAATGTGGTTAAGAGAAGAAATCGAAAGAGAAAAGAAATGAAAGATGATACCAGTGAGATGTTTAAAAAAAATGATAATAAAATTAGGACGGAATACGACTACCACTATTGAGTTACATTAAAAATAAATCTCACTAATACTGTGCATTGTTGTTGTTGAATTGTTTTCTGACACACGCTTAAACAAAATATTTCAAACCAGATTTTCTCATCTTTTTTTTACAACCATAAGCTCTGAAGTCAAATATGAATTTATACTCTAGTTCTACTTTTGTCACGACGCAGATTTAATACTCAAATTGTAAAAATTAGCATGATAGCGTTGCAGAGTCTATTTTTCATTTGTGTGAATTCGTGACTAGATATTACCTCATTTGTCAGAGAGAGAAAGTCTCATAAGAAAAACAAAACTAATCATATTCCATTTCCTGCATCCTGAATAATGTATAAAATATAATAAAAGGCTTCTTAGAATAGGCATCAGGCTATGATTTCCAGGGGGAAAATAATAGCGACAGATGACCTGTTCTTGAAAGTGTGTCGATGATTATTCGAGGCTTAATACGATTGATTATGCTCTATTCATTGTCATCCGCCGAGGCATTTTGAATTTTATGTCCGACGTATCCCCCAATTAAAATAAAAATCACAATTAGCGCTAAAACCACATTGTTAGGCATTATGGTGTTTATCAAGACAAACACCCGCTTCGTTGTTTAGGTGCTTATTATCATGATTACAGCCTTCATCAAATAATAGAATAAGGGGGATTGGGAATGGACATTCAGAGAACTGTTTTGGCAAGACCGCATCCTCACGTGGGAAAAAAAGAATGGCTGATGTATAGGTCATGGTGTCTGATATTTACCGGTGATTAGTTCTAAGCTTTAGCTCCAGTGCACCTGCCTTACAAGTGGGTCAAATACTGGACGGTTAATTGTGCATATTGTGTGATATTACTGCAGGGAAGAAGGTCTGTAGAGACTATTGTGTAGGAGGAAATTGTATTGAGCTTTATCAGAGGCTCACCGCAGGTCGTGCGAGAGAGACTCGGCAGGTGTCACCTCTTGGGCTGACTTGCTTACTTTCCTCTTACTGGACGTTTATTGTGTAAAGAATGTTTTACATCCGTTGTTCTCTAGATAACGAACGTATTTTGTGTGTGGAGGATAAGACACTTTGCTTTAAAGATAACAGATAGATGAAAGCTTACTTATTATGCTACAAGCCACGCAGTGATAATATTAACATGGTCAAGTATATGTTGGATCATCCTATTCATATGATAGTCACAGGTTTCTGAGAAGGGTTCACGCATTTTAGTAAGCACACCATTTCCAGAGAGTGATATGTAACTAAATCAGAAACTATTTGGTTTCAATGTGAACTTAAACAGTTTTCCTCATGACTCTATTTCAATCGAATACATATTTCAAGTAAAAACTTTAAAAAAATACATACGATATATCTCTGACACATGGGTAAAAAACAGTTTTTAATCTTCAAAGCTAA
This sequence comes from Hemicentrotus pulcherrimus, assembly GCA_003118195.1. Lineage (NCBI taxonomy): Eukaryota > Metazoa > Echinodermata > Echinoidea > Camarodonta > Strongylocentrotidae > Hemicentrotus > Hemicentrotus pulcherrimus. The sequence continues at coordinate 393,616 of BEXV01000071.1, read as the reverse complement.
ACGAATCTTGCTCGCACCAAAAAGAAAACCATGCTAGAACCTTTACAGTTTGCGAAATTCCTTGTTAATTAAACTTATGTCCTACCGTTAAAAGAAAAATTGTTTTTTTAGCTGAATATTATTGAAATTCATTCCTTTAACGCAATTCTACTGTGAGTATCTTTACCAATGAGTGTATTAACAAAAACCAAACCAACCCCCCCCCCCAAAAAAAAACACACAAAAAAAACCGAATAATCAAAATATCAATTTTTATTTTAAATGATTTATAGAAAAACATCAAAAGGAATGTGGCTTCTTTGGGAAACAACACACAGCCTCTTTGAATAGAATTATCGATCCCTCTGTGCTTTTTTTTTCAGATTTGTTGAAGGTTACAATTTTATTCTAGGTTACCAGTATATTCTATATTATGATTAAACAGCGACAACTAAAACAGACCATTATTTTACAAATGTCTGTACATATTATAAAGCTCAAATTGAGTTTTCAAGGCGAAAGTGCTTTAGAAGATTAATCATAGATAGAGTACATATTCTCAGTATTCAAACTGTTCAACATCCAAAATTAGAAAATTATACTGTTAAAGTTTAATACGCTGTAAAATGTTCCCTCTCAAAAAACTTATGAATAACATTACATCCAAACAAATATGTATAGGTGTTTTCTAAGCACATAACCTTAGGAGGGGGAGGGAGGGGGGCTAGAATGATACAAATACAAAGCCGCTACCTTATTCCCATATTCCCATGTCAATTTCATATTTTCCTTGTATCAGAGAACCTCAAATGTCAATTTCTGTATATCTTACTTTCGTAACTTTACGGTCATTGGTCTTGGGAATTGTTAAATTGGCAACATAGTGCATCTTGGCTGTGGCTGATTGAAGTATAGGATGGAATTGAGATTACTTTCAAATGCTGCTTCGTGCAGAAATAGCGTCATCATGACTGTATTACTTCCTTCTTTTCCCCATAAAGTCCAAATATTCGTAAAATATGGCGACTAGTTTTAAACATTCACTTTGACTGATAATTATGTGCCAAAAATAATTTGCCTTTCTTTTTCCAAGTATTTATATCGATAAGTATCATAATCTAACAAAGAGTAAAACACGTAGACAAGGAACTCGTCTCGAACACTTTGTGAAATATATAATAAATAATATACATATATTTGTATAATTCTGTATTGAGTAAGTTGAACCCAACATTGGCTTTCATAAGTCAAGTTTAAGAAAGGAGAAATGAAATTTCTTTTCTACGCATTCTTAAACTCGACTTAAGACATTACTTAAACCCAGCGTCGGATTACATACAATATTTGTGAAGTGGTCGAAGCCATGGATGCACTCTAAAGCGTCAACAACATTTATGTCCAAAGTATAAAAGAAATAAATCCTAGTACTACTTAATAACTCTGGTTTGTATTTCATTTTTTATGAATATTATGGAATTCCTTCCCTGTGTTATACGACCTGGAAACTACGTGCGTACTCTTCCCAATATAGAACGTCATGTAACTCAAACCTAATGGTATTTTAGGTGGCGATCATGGAAACAGCAAGTCGTCTTTACCTTTCTGAACTATCACTGCTCATACTTCAGGATACATGACTCCCAATGATCTCCCAATTTACTCCCCGGGGCTAGGTGGGGGTCTCAGGTAACCCGATTAACCATTTCACCACTGCGACAGGAAAGTAACTTGATTGACTGACAGTTTAGAACAGCGATACACCCAGATAGAATATCCACAGTGTTGACCTAAAGGAGAAGTTCTGTATCATATTCGACCTTTTTCTTCTGCATCTCTTTCCCCTCATAGATTCTACGAAGTAATCAAAAGCAGATAGTTAAGGAATGTATCGTCAGAGGCGCCATTGAGGCATTCATAACCTAAAGGGGGATGTTGAAGTCTCCGATGATGTGCATTTCTTCGAAATTCCGGTACGGAAGGAAATGATTGAATACTGGTTGCGTAGATTAAAACAAAAATAACCTGAAATTCTGCCCCTAAGCAATACTTAAGGATACGTCGAACATTTGAGCAGAAATGATTAGATAAATATATATATATATATATATCTGATAATGTGTATGAGTGATGTGCATGAGGGAGTGTGAGTGTGAGTGTGCGCGAAGGTGGATGGGCGCGTGTTTTATCAGGTATAACATTTAAGATGCGTGTTAATGTTATAGGCTTCAAAAGAATTAATAGAAGATTTCAGTTTTCATATATTTGGAAAATATTTGTAAGCTTTCTTATTCTTTATATTCCTCCCTAGAATACTATCAAAGAAGCAATGTACCATGAAAATATTGAAAATGCCCCCATATATCGAATACGACTAGATTGAACAAAAAACTACGGACAACGTTTCCGATGCTTCATGTGACAGTAGTCCCATGTATCCATATTCATATATGAACTTTTCAGCAAGATTGTTTTCATATAGATGGTTCCAAAAGCTAACAACCTCAACTGAATAATAGCATTAATTTTGTGACATTAAATTAATACTATTCCCTCTAAATTCTGGAATGCTTCTTTCATGATGCATGACACGATCAATACCTCAACATTTTTCTTAGTGTAGGTAGAAGTTTCGAAGTAGCCATTTTTGTATCTCTCATGGACTCTTAATCAAAAGTCGTTTAAAGCTTGCCTGTAAATATTTTATATATGCTATCGTGTAGACTAGTAAAACTTCACTTGCATCAAAGATATAGCACTGTAATCTTACAAAGATTTTACTTTCCTGAAAAGACCTTGAATTAGATGAACATTCGAAACATCCCTTTGCACAAGATTTTGTTTTTCCATACAACATTTAATGTAGCATTAAATGTAATGTATTTTAATTCAATCAATTTCAAAGAGTCAACATCACAAGACATTATGCGCTTACAATGAGCAATCGATATGCAGAGTAGTTGAAATAGGATTCATAGAAGATAAAATACTTTACGATCGTCGCTAGAAAATACTTTCATATAATTCATCTAATTTGAAATATAATATACATTTCCCTGTTTGAATATGGTGTGATATCCGTCCTGTAAACACGATGAAAGAACAAAGAGATCATACACACTTATCTTTTTTCAAAAAGATACTGAAATGATGCCAGATTAGTAACCTCAAGAAACATTACAACAGTCATACATTATGTTACGTTCAAGCGCTTATCAATACATTCCTCAATGTGGTTTGTAAGTGGTTATTCCACGTTAAAAAGCACACAGTTGATAGAATTGTGGGATCACAGCAGAACCACCATTTTCATTCTATATAATTAATTTATCACCGACTATGTAGGAATATTTTCTAACTTATGATTCCCATGGCCCTTAATCCACCCATAAAACTGAGCATTTCAATACTTTCAATTCATAATTCTTAATTTACTGTATATAACTTATACACTATTATACAATTTTTTCTTGCATTAAAAAAACCCAGCTGTACACGGACATGACTAGTGGACGAGGTTGTGAAGTACTGTACCATACAAATCTGAATGATTATCAGAGACGAAAATCATATTTGATATTTACTTAATCCTAGTGTTTAAAGAAAATAACGAATTAATTCGAAAGTAAAATCTTGGATTGCACAGTATGAATTCAGCGATTGTTAATTTTGTTACACATTATTTTGATGCGGTCCACCGTATAATAACAAACTTTGGGCCAATTCCGTATTATTTCTCTAATAACCGTCCTTCTGGGAACAGGTAGGCTTTGAAGACAATATAAGAATTTGCAACGTAAGTACTCAAATGAAATAAAAAATAAAATGTTCTTATTTAAAGAAGCTCTTGGGTTCTTTAAATAAATGAAATACGTAGTATCCAGCAATATTCCAAAGCACGGGTGATTGACAAGAGTATGATAAGTAATGGTGTATGTTACAAATGTCGTGATCATTTCAAAGAAAAATAAATTCAACACATCAGGAACCACAACAGACACAGATTCCAAATATACATGTATGGATAAAGTTTGTTTTTTTGTACAGCAAAAACATCAAGATAGTACATATTTTAAAATTACAAGTACGTGAAGTGTACTCCTCAAAACTGCCTCGAATACTCAGAATTGATCAGTGTTCAAGACTTTGATCATTGTCTATCAGTGTTTGTCAATGAATAGAACGTCCGGTTGAATAGAAAGCAATAACCAGCGTTTACGTCGCGAAAATGATCTGCCTCAAACGTGCTCACTCATCCTTTTGTTTTCCTTCCATTTAATAATAAATGGGGAGAGGTTCCGTCATTTCAAAGTTTACTACATTATATTTGCTGCGTTTTCCTTCATATCACTAAAAAAACCGATTGCATCTCCAAGATTTCGTCCTGTTGTTGGCTAGGGTAACGTGCGTCTGGTGGCTCGATAACTCGTGAAGAGGTTGGACCAAGTTAAACAGTGGTGGAGCTACATAAACATTTCATTTTTAATGATGTCAATGCCGTGTTTAGATTAGTAACCCGAATGGAGTAAATTTAGAAAAATTACTTTGATTCGCGGGATTAATCAAATGATTGAATTCCTTGGGTCCAACGTAGATTGTATAATCAGTTAACAGTCCCGATGCTCGCTCAAATCAGTTCTGTTCTTTATATTTACACTCAGCCACATTTAGATATTCTTCAGGTTACTTATCTTCCGCAAGTCGAGCAACTGTGCACACGATGATTATTTCAAATAATATATTATGCATTATGTCGACCAGGTAGCGTATATTGATTTTCCACTTAATTTTAGCTATGAACTGTATGCCCGAAGACATCAAAGCATCTGACGTTGAAAGATGTAGGACAGTTTTTTTTTCAGTGCTTACCCCTAGGAATGAAATTTTGAGAAAATGGACGCGAGGCTTCTGCTGCAGAAATCACGTTTAAAGGTGACATAGCAATAATATTTGTTTGCTTTCTCTATTGGCGGAAAAAATCCAACTCAAAAGCCTTTCCACGTTCGTAATACCTTGATAATGTTTGACGACCTCCCAAATATGAAGAATGTGTGAACACATTATGGCAGTACATTTTGGCAATAGTTTGTATCCATGACAATTCACAGTACTTTGAAAATCTGCGTTTGGATAAATGATTCACTGTTTCAATTTTACACAAAATGTCAACCGGAAAATCATTCTGAATTCCCGGATCACCACGAGAGCAAGAGGGCTAGGTTTTCTAACTCGTTGAAGTGGAGCGAATGGGTGACGCAACCTTGACGAAGCTCTTTACCTCGTAGAACGCTCATATTCGAAACGCGTGCTTGCGTTGTTGGTATACTTTGATTTCCTGTCACTGGACGCCTCTCCGTTCACATTCACATAACTTGGAATACAACAGAGGAATGTTTGGCGGAAAGCATGACGATACCGGTCGCTCATGATGTTATATATAATTGGATTGACAGCGGAGTTTGTGTACATCATTATGCGGGCCGTGTTGACGAGAACCCAGGTGATGTCAGGAGGAAGACTGTGCTGGAATATATCAAAGAGATTGAGCAGACGAAATGGTGTGATGCAGATGATATAGACGGTTATGGTTACAATAAGCATGCGAACTACTTGCTTCTTCATGCGCGTTGAAGAACTCCCTGCAGAACCACGCAGTGAAGAACTCTTGCTAAGGCGCTGTAGTTGGAGCACTATCAAGGTATAGAGGACCATGGTTACAGGTATCACCATGAGCAAGAGGAACTGATCTACAGTAAGCGAGAACCGAAAGCGACCACATGGCTTGTGTGCTCTAGGTAAACAATAGGAGCATTCCACTTTGGTCCTTGGGTATTGATCAAAGTCGGTCTCGTTTGACGAATCGGGCCAGACCAGATTTACCTCGTACAAATCCGCGAAGATGATGGTGGGAATTTTGTAAAGACAGGTAAAAAGCCATATCAACCCGCATACCAATATCGCTCGCGGTCTCGTGCTCAACTGCTTGAATTTGTGGGGCCAGCAAATAGCAACATATCGCTCCAGAGTGACCACGATGACCGTCAGTCCAGACACTATAATTCCAACATCGGTTGCAAACATGGTTAACTTGCAGTAAGGACGGCTGATGCTTTTGTAATCCGCAAAGACGGGACTCGTAGCGTAAAGAATCCAGAACTGCGGCACGGCGGCCAAGAAGAAGAGCATGTCGGCGATTGCGAGGTTGATCAGGTAATGATTGGTGACCGTCCTCATACCCTTGATCCGAAGGAAGACCACGATGACCGAAGCGTTCCCAATGACACCGATGATGAAGATGATTGGCATGGCAACCGTGACGAGAAGCCGATCCAAGTAGGAGTAGATGTAGAGCTGGAGAACCTCCTTTGTAATGACATATTCCAATTTGGTACCGATGTCTGCAGCCATCGAACTGTTGGCGGATGCCTCACCGGGTCCAAGACTGGAGACGCCATCCTCTAAGATGGTCGCCACGCTTGGAAATGGACTTGTCAAACTCATCGTCCCATTAGTCACTACGTGCAAGATGATACTGTGGCAGAAGAAAATGACAAAGAAATGATAGGTATTAAACGATGTGTTATTTATAACCCGTGAACAATGATACGAATAAGTTGAAAAGATGTACAGCTATATGAACATCCATCAAAAGCTATCTCATTTCTTGAATATGACTTGGCAAGTACGTTACATTTATTGCATGATATTATGAGAATGACAGTGTACATCCAAAATATTATGAAGATAAGAAAGAAAATTTATGAGGAAGTCTGTGAAAAATACACCTTCACTGCTACCATATACAAACGTTTTTGACGCAAACAATGCATAATGATCTCGACAAGGTATGTCGAGGTTATCCTGTGCTACCCTGTGTACTGCTTGTTCCACAGTGTCCTTTAAGTAATGAAACCAATTTCTTTTTATATCGTTCAAACGGAGGGGATCTCCTGACGAACCTTTAAAGTAACAACGTAGAATTTAATTCCAATCTCCTTCTTGAATTTCATTTCCTCTTGAAAGCTAATTACGTTCCGACATTTTGTAGACTATCGGAAATTGGAAAATATTACTTCCAAAATGTTACATAAAATGTACTTCATCTTCCCCTTGAACATAGGAGAAAAGATGATGTAAAATTTGTATCAGAGGCAATTAAATAAACCTTTTATTTCTCACGCATATCTAGGAAAGAAATATACAACTCGCAAATATTATGTTTGTCAAACATTATCCATTATTGTAGCAAAATATGCAGTAACATGCAAAAATCTCTCATTCACACGTGCAAGCTACCTTATGTCTTTACGATGTACGAGGTCAAAACACAACTTCTCTCTCTCTCTCTCTCTCTCTCTCTCTCTCTATATATATATATATATAATATTTCAGAACCTACCCTAATGTCCCCAGCAAAACTGATATTGGAACATGCATGTTAAATAGAACTTTTAACTTTTCTTGCAACCAAGGTTCTCAGAAACCAGACATGTAGCAGACAAAAATATACATAGTTCATAATTTTGAATGGTTTGGTACAGGTATATCGTATGACGATGAAAAAAAGCTTTACGTGCAAATGAGGAGCAACAACCTTATATGTTGTAGTCTGGTCATTCAAAAATATTAATGCTCTAACAAGCGGCACTACCTGTACGTTGATCAGTGTTTAATTAATTATCAATTAAATAGTTTCTTTAAAAGGCAGGGCAGAGTTTGCCGATAATTTGCAATTAGTCGTGATTTCAGTGGATCGGACGGCGACATCTAATCTTTGCTTCTTAAAAGACTGATAGCCTAATTTAGTAGCGCTGATGTTAATAATCAATCATCCCGTCCAGGCTTTTCTTCAAAAGGGGAAACATGAGCATTGATGCCTGACTGATATGACTCCGTGGTTTAGCTGAAAACTTAATGCAGCTTCGACCGATGAAACCCTAGACTCTTTCATATTGGTGATAATCAGTGTGATGCCGTTCAGATGCAATCTTTCCCATTTAGCACTAATATCATCAATTCTCTATAAAGACACAGTTCAAGTTTTATCATAAGCGACTCTGGAATAGAGTGCTTTTACTTAAAGGCACGATACTTCCCAATGAAATTTAACCTTGTATATAGATGTCAGATTTTATTGACTCTATAGTCAGTAAGTTTCAAGCCCCATTCAGATATGATGCAGTGAGCTGAAGCGATGTTTGATGATGACGTAAGGTGTATTAATTACGCTTCACATGTACACTATAGAGCTAAGGACATATGCGTAGGGAATTCGATGCTCGCCACTGCCGTTCCTTTGCATTTTGAAATGAAACCGCGGCATTTAATACTATCTGAACGTCCCTCTTAGTAAACATCTAAAACATACAAAATAAAAATGAAAGAGCAGGTAATATATTACCATCTCTACTCGAAAACGAGACCACGACAACTTGATCGATTGGTACTTAACACTATTTTGCAAATAAAGCTGGTTATGCAGTATAGCGACGTGATATTAATGGTAATCTTGTCCTTCTTTCAATTCTAGCTTTCATGTGCACCTGCAACCCACTCAGAAAGGAAGGCAATCGATAGAAAAGGTTGGACGCGGATTTAAAAAAAAAGATGACAGGATTCACGCACCATTAACACATTTCATTGATGTATCCAGATGTGAAGGAAAAGTATAGAACTGATAAGATGACAGAACATGATGGTAGAAAATAACAGAGAACCATATCTGTACCCTATAAATCTGAATAATCTAACATATCCTTTCATTTCGCTGTCGTGCAACTTTTCCAGCAAATGAAAGACACACTACAAAAGTTCTAAACAGAGAAAGATTAAAATATAGGAAAGTTAAAAGTAGAAAATGTATACATTTATGAACGAAGGAAGTTATGTTTTATCCCGAGGAGTTAAATTTTCTTTTTTTTTCACGTTGTTGGCGTCATCGGACGTAGGTGTATAATCATCCGTCAACCGGGGAACTAAGGATTTGTCAACTGTTGTACCCCTCAAGACACGATGGTTATCACTATCACCCTACCCATCTACCTCTACGGGGAAAATGATGTCTACAAATATAAAGAGGAGGAAGCAGTAACAATCGCCGAAATCTTATAATGTGGCCTAGCTCCCCCTCCCCCCTCCAACCCAGCCACGAGCAAGGGTGATTCCCATCTCTTGAAGGGGACACCATTGGGCGGACGAATGTGTCATGTTGGATCAATACGCCTCGCTGCCTTTCGCCATATCCGGCACAACTTTGCCAACAGGAGGCTAATAATGGTGCGGAAAGAAAGGTCAAGTACTCGGCACGATGAAAATACCACATGCCAGATCAAAGATACAAGTGTCGACGTTATTGGCTTGATCATAAAGGACAACTATGGATCAATGATTTCAAGATTTGGCGTCAATCTGCAGGGAGAGATCAGGATGAAATTATGAGATGAATTTATTTGTCTTTTGATTAGAAAAACTTAAATCCAACATGCGACAGGGGTTAAGTGGATTGCGCCGATCTAGAGCCCGAGGCAGACAGGCCACAAGAGATGGACGTGATGTTTCAAGAAGAAAAAAATGCATTCGAGAAATGGACTTTGGAGGAGGAAAAAATCTTATGAACCCCATTAGGATTGATAAACTCGCAGTGGACTCTGACACTGACTCAAGCCGGCCATGCGATTTAAGGAAATTGACGAGCATAATTATGGAAATGTAATGAAAATGCCCATCCGAGATTAGTAAGCGCTGTCGTCAAAAGAGGGGATAGGGGAGGGATATGGAAAGGCAGTATGAAGAGTGAAATCATAATAGGAATAAGAAAAGAAATCAAAATCATAAAAAATACAGCGGTAGGTTCATGAAATGTTTTTGAACATAAAGTTGATATGTTCCTTTGTTGGACACTGGCGTGTTACAAATGCACAGGAGTAATCAAAATTACAGAAATGAAGGCTTCAACGAGGAAAAATGTTTGTTGTTATAACCCTTGAATCCTTAAGGATCATATGCGTTTTTGAACTGTTACATTATCGTGGCATTTTCCCCCGTCTATTCATCAAACGAAGAATAATGTACACATTATTTGGGGTGATATGTTTAGACGATTGAAAGCAATAATGGTGATATTCCATTGATATCCATAATAGGTACATCATATGGGAACTACCTGTGTCCCGTTGACACTACCCTGGTTTCCACTCATTTCATTGAAAAATGATTGCGAGATGTTTATTAAACAATAGGTACTTCAAATAAAAGAATCATCATTTTCCTTATGATTGAAAATTTCAGAAGATTGGACTTAACTATGTTTTTTCGAGAAAAAAAACACCGACAAAACGTTAAAACAGAAACCTGACACTGAAGTGAAGAGTGTAGCTATTCTTGTTTTGCGCATGTAAAAAAGATTTTTGAAACCTGAGATCCTTCCGGATCTTTGATTAAATTGATTCAATCACAATTTGATACACACACGCATTGCCATGGTAACTAGAGAAGCAGTACACCCCCTGATACCATTTCTTCAAGACAGGTTTTGTTTGTCTCTCGGATTCGTTAAAATTTAAATTATCTTCAGAATTTAAGTATATACAAAGCCATAAATAAAGAAAGAAAAATAACTGTCAACGTCGATGGCAGAATCTAATAAGTGATTAGGAAAGGCTTCAGACTCGACACCGAAGGGGTCCTAATCAACCAGGATTTCAAGATAGCTGTTGATTCAAGGACTTCGTTGATCAAATTCCAATTAGGCAAAGGTGCAAAATCCACTGCTCGAGGATTGGCGAAACGTCTCACGAACGATCAGTTGGATTGTTAACGCTGAGCGATTGTGACAACTTTCATGGATAGTTAATCAATGACTATTCATTAATCGAGTGTATTAACCTGTGTCACCAAGGAAGTGAACACTGTTTCATGGATCCACCCATTATACGGGAACGTATTTATCTTTTTTTGTCAGGTGTTTCAGGCTCTGTACGTCTGGAGACATTTTAGACTGTTACTGTTGTTATTGTTTTATTAATTCAATACGGTAATAATAAACATGTTTTCAGCCACAAGGCTGTTTTTCAGCAAGTCCGTAAACAAAAGATTTCAACATTACAAAATAACATAGCAGTTAAAAATTATTTACAAAGGATGAATATAAATTTACAAAAACTAAATACAAGTTATACGAGAGATAGTAAGAAAAATAGAAAAATCAGACAAACGGTGTTTACGAACAAAAAGTATCATGATCAAAATGTTGGTAACTTTTTGTAATAAAACTCATTGGAAAGATATGTTATAGATTTGATAAAAGCCAGTAGTTTGGTTTGCGCTCTTATAGTTGGGGGAGGTTATTCTATGATTAACTGGCAGTTTATATTGTGATTTTTTTCAAAAAGTTAGTGTAAGGTTTGGCACTGTCACTGTTGATTAGTTAAGATCCTGTTTCATACACTCTAACAACAAAAGAAACAAGCTCAACATAATGTTAACTTGTTCCTTATATATCCAACATATTATGTAAAAGTCAGTCTACCTTTCTCTTTTTCTCATTTTTTTGTATTTATGTTTTTTGTGATGCACTTATGGTATTGCTCTATGTGTCTCTGTTTCTTTCTTCCTTGTTTTTCTCTCTGTATCATCCTTTGTGGCTATGAATTACACCTCATCTCCGCTCTTCCAATGTCCAAAATGTTAAGAAATTAGAAAACAAAATAGAGTTATTTTATAAATGCACCTTCTAATATAAAAATGATACAGGTTGTATATTTGGTCTGATATCCTTGCATTATGATAAAATGGCAAGTCTAAATGGCAAGACCCTTACGCGTTGGCCTTTCTTACACTTATGTAAAATGTAAGGGGACACCGCTATAAGGATACACTTTTTCATATCATGTCTGTAAGTTGAAAGCTAAAACATGAAATTGGTTTGACACCAGTGCATGCATATGTAACTCTGGTACAATGTATGTGGTATCATTTTGCAAAGAAATTATAATTTTGTGATTTTTTTAGTTGTTGCTCCAGGGCGAGGTCGTTATTGGTAGCAGGTGTGTCTTGGGCTAATCAGGACGAGGACAGTAGATGCATGTAAAGGCTTTCAGCTGTTTGCAAAATCATAACTAATCATGGCAGTGAATCCCTTGTTATACACTACGCACAAGAAGTCTGCGCAACCTTTGCGACGTTTTTCATTCGCCTTCCTGTATTTTTGTTTATGTTTAAATATTTTCATGTGAGGACCTAGACAATTCCGAAAGGTCTCGTAAATGGATGGCCGATGCAAAGGCAGCGTAAGCGACTGGGCTTCTTACACAATAGGCAATACAGAATGTAGTTTATACAACCGGCTTAAGTCAAGAGAAGACCCCTTTTTCCTTGAAGGAGAAAGAAGGCTGGAGCCTTCTTTTCTTTTTCACAGAGTGAACGCTCTTCTGGCTTCAGATACTAGTAGACTAATAGTGACACAAATGAGACTTTCAATGTGCAGCAGTCATGCGGGAAATGTTAAACCTTACAGACGATGGAAACGGCGGGAAAATTCCTCGTTTCTTTTTCTTTGTCATCAGAATTATTCATTTTATTATATCCTTCGATAGTGCATTTTTCTTGTGGAGCTCTTCCTTCCAATTCATTGTGTCATAAAACAAAGTCAACGGAAGTACGCATGTATCAATCAAAAACTGAGAAATAACGATTATTCTAATAATTCTTGGAGGTTTGCGTAATGGTGATGATAGATATATATAGTTTTTTTTTAACGGAAACACAGAGCAGTTAGTCTTAAAAAGACTTTTATGATTCATTCGGAAGTAAATCTCTTTGAGTGGATTCCTGACGACGAACACAGCATGCTGTTTGAAGCGTTTTCTGTCTTATCACAGGGCTCTTTAGAACAGAATCGGAACTTGACTACTTACACTGTCCTCCCGAAAAAAAATCCCTTTTATACATTACTAGATATTCCAAAATCGTTATCGATTAAAATGCGATATCTTTCGTTAATTTTCGACTTGTAGTACGTGTAGCATTTTACACAATAATCCTACTAAGAGTAATACAAGACCGGTTAAGTTATACATCTGCAAAAAAAAAAAACCTTTTACAGGTAACACAACAACCGAAGGAAATCACTGCAAAGCAGGAGATTAGATACCTCATCTGTTAACATGACTAGAACAGCCCATTAGAGCTTTACCCTAGTAGTTACAGTTTATTAGGGTGTTAGCTCATCAAATTCACACTCGATCCACTCGGCACTATGAACATGACTGACAAAAAAAGCGGACAAAATATACAGTTCTTCAGATAGACAAAGGAACATCCCTTCACTGCTATTATGTAAAAAATATGTAGAGCAGGTGTCACGTGCATATTCACCTGTTCTACACATTTTTACATAATAGCAGTGAAGGGATGTTCCTTTGTCTACCTGAGGAACTGTATATTTTGTCCACTTTCTTTGTCTGTCATGTTCATAGTGCGGGTTTGTGCCGTGTGCAAAGGTGCTAGGCAGAGTGTGAATTTGATGAGCAAATTTTCTAATGGAGTGTTTTCCTCATGAATAATTATTAACTAGTGTAATCATAATCGACAAGCATTGATAATGGCCCAAATTTCATGAGTAAACACTCTTAAAACAGTTGGGCGGAATTTACCCAACATTGAATAAAAGAAGATCTGGGATGTTGTGGGGTAAAATATTATTCTCTTTTGCGTAAAATCTTGTTTTCTACTTCCGAGAAATCCTTTAAAACTCTTCACCTATCCTTGTCGCTCATTTTTCTTTGCTCACCTGTCTCTTTCGCTCATTTAATGATACCCCCCCCCCCTCTTTTCACCCTCTCGATCTAATTACCCCTTCTTTTTTCTCTCTCTCTCTCTCGTTCTCTTCCTCTCTCTGTGATTGATTTTAATGTTATGTTTTAATTTCGGTTTCGGTTTAAAAGTCTATGTTGTATACATTGCATAGCTAATATGTAACTTCCACGTTGTTTTGTTTTTCTTCAAATGAATAAAACATAACGATCAGTACTCTTCCTCAACAAAACAAAGATGAATAACAAATAACAAAACATCCTATATCGAGAGTTGTTTTTCCGGTTTTCACCACAGATTTGTGGGAAGAGTTTTAATGGCCAGGATTGATCAACTTACTGCACGACTTCACAAGACTATCACATTTTAATCTCTTAAAAGCATGTCGGAAGGATTCATATCCACTCTGCATAGGAATGCATTTCAAATGTTCACTAGTGCTCCATGTTCTGTTACATTTAGAAATACGAGCTTGTCTTCCACCTTAAGTCTGTTTTTGTCATTGACATAAATGCATGTTTTAAAGTGTCTTACATTCTAAAGTGCCCGGGCGATACATTAATGTAGTGGTAGATATATCCATTTCAATTCCAAATATACAAGTCTGATCAAAACCTGTGGAAATAGTGTGTACATGTTTCATATATGTGTACATTCCTTATCATGTTGTCTTCCATTTACCTATCCTCCTTCTTGTGTTTGAAAAAAAGCCTCCATTGCAGTTTTAAAGTTAATTGAAAACTACGATCAACAATAAGATAAGAAAGCCGTATCATACCCTCCAAAAAATACGAATGATTAATTCAGTATGGGATTATAATAGTCTTGTATCTATCCACATGCATTTGCATTGCGAGAATACACATTGATTTACCTGACTTGTGTAACCAAGGGCAACAGAAAAATCCAAGCCGGATGTTCTTTTTTTCTCCCCTTGATTAATCACAACATTTACTCCAATGAGATTGATGAGTGACGTCGATGTTAAGCCTATTATATCCCCAGTGTTCTCCAGTCGCAAAAGGGGAATATCTTTAAAGATTCAAGAACGTATGCAAATATGGTTTTCAAAGAAAATAAGGGATTGCTGAATTTACATGATGGAATACCAGAGCGGTGTTACCATGGTGATACAAATTTTACTCTGCCCACTGGCTATGTATCTCTGCTACTAAGCATAGCTTATTGCAAAGAAAACGCCCGGTATGCATGTATATCAAAGGTGTTCTGATGAGCGAAGTGTAGGCAAAGATAGGGACAGTCTTATAAAACATACGGTAGGCCAGGGTAGATATGGGGAGGAACAGAAGGCGAAACAGAATGACGGACCGGAAGAAAAATAATACGAGATAGATAGCGAGAGAGAGAGAGAGAGAGAGAGAGAGAGAGAGGGGGGGAGAGAGATGAAGAGCAGTCACCACAATTTCAAAGAATTATTCCATAAACTTCGAACATTTATTCAATAATGAAAAAAAGTTGATCAGCAGAAGTATACAGATACAGAGGTTGGGTAAACAAGACAGGGACGGAGATAAGACATCCATTATCAATTTCTTCACGTTATAAGGGACAAGGAAACAAATCATCTTCTTTTATCTTTATCGTTACCCAATGCAGTCAAACCTATTTGGCAGAAAGCTTTTACCTCTAGGTGACAACTCTTCAGAAAAAAGCATGCATCTGTATTAAGAATAAGTTAGACAAAATAATGTTGATCATCCTATTTGAAGTTCTTAAGTGGTGTTTTGTTTCTTTTTCATGTCTGAAAAGGACGAACAAATTGGCGGAAGGGAAATCAATTCGACGAGTCATCGATTGTTGCCTGTCTTTTTTTTTTGGGGGGGGGCCATATTTTGTTACAACGTTCGAGAGGAAATGTCGGGCGGGATAAATGAAGGGCACCACGGCTATATTCTATCCAACATAAAGAAATGAAACAATTAGGGCTGATAAATGATAACGAGATTTTGCCAGGAGCTCTTTGTTAACATGCTACTGAAGGCCTAACCAAATACAAAAAAAATCACTTATTATGTTTATGCTTCACTAATCAAAACATTTGTAAGAATATAATTATATTGTGCCCATATTATGAAACTTCGTGTCCTCCATTTAATATAACCCCGTTTTTAGCATGGCTGTACAACGGCGCTCTAGAATGTCCATGGATTCATTCTTATTGTGTACCCATTTACTTCACTTGGGTAGAGAGTGACAAAATCAATAAAATATCAAAAACATGTGTTCCTCAATAATGTAGCCGGATCTGCTTAGGTATTCTTACCATTTTAACATTACAATTTGGAGTGAATTCCCCCACAGACTACGACATAATGTTTATTTCAGAGAAAAATCGGCCCTAACCGTTTTCACAGGATTCTTTTTTGTTTAGGGGGAGGGGGATACTCCTGAAGCACTCTTATTAGATGAAGGCGAACTCATTTTGTAGGCTTTCCAATTTTGTGTGCGTGATGCTTGGTTAACAATAGACCTGAGGCATTTTCGTGGGCGCCTCTTTTTTTCTTCAAATTATTTTATTTAGGTTAACTTTGCTTGGAACCTATAACTTGATAGAGTACATTTGGGATAGATCATTCCATGTGTGTTCATGCGTATCGTTTTTTTTTTTTTTTAATGCAAACACCTTGTAAAGAATATGATTTGATGAATGTATAGCAATATCCCTTTTTGCTTAGCGACCAAGAAAAGCGCCCTTTCGGCTTTCAGCGAAAATACTAAGTAATTGATGATATACATACAGGTAAACACATTTCGTCTGTCAACTTAACTAATTTGTTCTCCTCTCTTCCTCTGGGAATGTATTTCATTCCACCCCCTCTCTTTATGTCTCTCTCTCTCTCTCTTTCTATCTCTACCCATCTCTTTTTACCAATTTCTCTTCATACCTGACACCCTTTTTTTATTCGTTACTGTCTTTGTCTCTCTGTCATGATTTCTATCTGCATGCCTGTCTCTTTCATTCTCACTTTAATCTCCTCTGTCAGGTCTCCCCACAGCCTCTGTCTCTGTCTGTCTCCACCCTGTTGTCTCCTCTTTCAAAACTCATAACAGCCTCTGTCTCTGTCTGTCTCTATCATTCACACCTTCTGTGACTTTTGTCTCCTTTGATTTTTTTTCCCTTTCACTAGCATTCTCCTATTAAAGGTAAAGACCAGTATTGGAAACGCCCCAATTTCAAAAAAATAAAATGGAAGCTCTCATTACTAATCATGTGAAAGAATATATTTTGATTAATACATGATGATACAAAAATTGCCGGGAAACCGCCTACTAATTCATATATTTGGTAAATTTGTTTCTCTCATGGTCTGTGAAAGATACAGGGTAGTCCCATATACATCTTTCTGTGTATAGTGCTTGTAACTTTACGAAGAATGGGCCAAATTTCTTATCATTTTGATGATTCCAGAACCTTGCAGATGCTAGATGCTAGATGATCAACCTTTTCTGACCGATTCCACAACGTTTCTTTCACAATGCAATCGCATGACCATAACTGGTCTTTACCTTTAAGCTTGCTTGCATCTTTCGTCTGTTTCCTCATCGTTGATATTCCACACGGTCAAGCACATCTTACACAGTTTATCTCTCTGTATTTTTGTTATCATCTCGTCTCCCCTTCTCCCCACTTTCTTGTTATCTACCTCCATATATCACTATATCCCCCTCTCTATTTCTTTCTCTCTATCAATCCATCTACCCTCTCTTCTCCCCCCTCTCTCTCTCTCTCTCCCTTTCTCTCTCTCTGTCTCTCTTTCGTCCTCCTTCCGCCACGTCTTTGATCATTTTATTTTTTTCCGAATTTTCCCCCATTTGTCTTCTATGCCTCGTACACTGAGTAAATTAACTTCCAGTCTTATACGGGATATTGTGTATATTTCTGAACTTGTCAGCAAGCAACTCTATGAAAAAGGTAAGGAAATTGATGAACATTGATTCATAATTTCTAAGTTGATTTTTTGTTTGTGTATGAAACTTACATACCCTGAGAAACCATCCTCTATTTAAGAGTATGTTATAATGCCATTTCAAGTGAAGTATATATAATTTTTCTTTTACCCGTCCTAAAAATGAAATATTTTCTTAATAGTAATGGAAAAATAACAGAATTATCTTTCCCTCGGATCATGTCGATATGTAATCTGTAACCTAACATGGCGTTGTTTAACAATTACCTGACCTTGTGAAACAAAATCTGATAAAGAAAGTGGGATTGAAATCGCGCTGCATGTTTGGGTCTCGGGGCACCCTTTCCAACGGTCTTCAACCTTGCGATAACCCCCCTTGCATCGATCGTATCAGGGTATCCTTGATAAAACCGATCACACCTCAAGGTCTTAGAATGAATGTCTTCTAGATGGAAGTAGTTATGATGATACACATCTAAATACTCCGGAGAGATGCTCCTTAGTGGATCTGCATGCATGCTGGAGCACGGACGGGACCTGATAGGATGAGTGAGACCGTCGCTATCAGGGTATCGCCTTACTTCTCGCCGGTGCACCTGAAGCTTATAGCGATAGCGTACGACCACCATCTGCGGGGCTCGAGCGTAATGAAAACGACCCTTGTCACCCAGATGAGATCGTGTTTCGGAGGAGCGCTCTACGAAAACATTGCCAGGTAATATTTAGGATGAGGGCAAAAAAGGAATGCAATAAATTTCCAAATTGGATCATGGTCATGGTCATGTTCTAAGGTAGTGACTTCAATGCTAGATGTAAAATTAAAGATAATCTGAAAATTTGAGTGAAAACGGACCATTATTCATGGTACAAATTGGGAAAAACTGATCTGATCGATTCCTTAATTCTCCCAACTAGGTCTAGATCTAGATCTATAGAACAATTGTTACATTTTTAGGTGAATGGAAATCTCAGAAAGCAATAAAATGGCTCTGCATTCCATTCCAGACATTTAAGTGTTGACAGATTTTTTATAGCCTGTTCTATGTCTTTTTTTCTTGGAAAACCGGTTGGGAAAATTCATAAATGGTTGGGAGAATTTACTGTTAATCACTGTTAGAGGGTGCCTCACATCGACGCCTTCAAAGAAAACCATAGACATCTTCGTGGTTTGAGAGTTTTTTTCAGAATTTTTTGCCTGTCAGAGGGTTAGTACAGTAGAAGGAATATAGTAAGTAACATTTTATACAAAAATTAAGCAATTTTTGTCATCAGCCTTCAACAATGCTACCCAGTCCCTTTAAGCTAAGGAGGAAGTAAATCGATGTCACACTCTGCTCACATAACCTAACTTTAATAATTTCAACATAATTCTAAGGGCAAATATTTATTCTGCCATTGCTTACTTAAAATATAATGCTGACAATCATCTCTCCCTATATATTACAATGATTACACGTGTAGTTTAGTTTATTGACACCTTAAGTCCTGTATTTTTTCTCAACTCAGCGCTGTCTGAGATGTTGTTCTGCCTTCAATCACGGGTAGAAAAAAACTCCCAGCAACACCTCATGCAATAGCTTTAGAAAGTTAATCAAATTAATTCCATTTCTTGCATCACCATGAATACCAAAGTCGATACGCTGTCTTCTACCTGTTGAAACGGGGCTGCTCTAAAAATAAGATCGATTCGACCAAGTAATGATTTCCCCAGGGCTCCGAGGCTGGATGCATATTTTTCACATAATCCGCGTTCCTGTCTATACCTGAGTGACTCAGATTCCCAGTATTATGAACTGACAAGTGAGAGGAGATATTGATAGATAGTTCGATGATGCCAAAGTTTATGAATTAGCCCATGGCGTCTCAAAATATCATGATTGAAACGAAGTAAACCTTGAGCTGTAAGAGGTGTTTCTAAGGGAAAATGCACGTAGATTAGTTGAACATAATTTGTAAACATGAATATGAAGACATGGATACACATTACTTAATCTAATCTAATGGTGTATCGGCTAATTCCAGCCGATACAAAAGTTCAAACACGCTTATGATGAAATTCAAATTTAGAACACGAGAACAGAAAGAAGCATTATAAATCTATTGTATTTAGATTTCTCCCGCTCCTCCTGTTCTCTTCATGTCCGTCTCTCTCACTCTCTTTTCTGCGCAGTTGTATTCCTGCCCCTCTCCCCTTTTTTATCAATCTTTCACTTTGCTTATATTATTTGGAAAACTGTTAAGATCAAGTCATCCATGTTTTTATATTATTGTATTTGAATGTTATATTGCTGTAAGTCTTTTACTGGATGTGAAATAAACTGAACTTGAACTTGAATTTAATTGAAATTTCCGGGCTGTATAATTACAGTTACTCTATAGAGTTCCGTGATGCCATGATACATACTTATGGTAACTGTTCTTCTGTGCTGGAAGCCTGGAGCATTATAATAGGAACATTTCAACTACACCATGCTTTTAAATCGAACAATTCAAGCAGTTAAAACTAGATAGAGTAAAATTATATGCTAAGTAATGAAAGTGGTTTAATTCGTATTTATCTTTCTT
This sequence comes from Hemicentrotus pulcherrimus, assembly GCA_003118195.1. Lineage (NCBI taxonomy): Eukaryota > Metazoa > Echinodermata > Echinoidea > Camarodonta > Strongylocentrotidae > Hemicentrotus > Hemicentrotus pulcherrimus. The sequence goes on along the minus strand of BEXV01000071.1, from coordinate 373,334 downwards.
AATATACAGACCTACATCTACATCCTTCGACAACCCCCCCCCCTCTCTCTCTCTCTCTCTCTCTGTTTCTTTCTTTCTCTCTCTCTCTCTCTCTCCTTATTTCATCTAGTTTACGTATAGGCGCTGCGGGGGAGTGATTGGTAATCATGTTAGGCAGATCATGTGTATCATATTGAGCTATTTACCCCCCTACAATAATTGATTCATAGATTGGAAAGTCTAGCTGCTTGATTGGCCACATCTAACACGGCCATTGAACCCCACGACACAAACCATCAGCTGCATCCATGGTCAATATGCCATGCATTGGACCATAGCACCAATGGTATTCATACTCCTCGTCCAATCTGATTCAGATTTGACCCATTCACTTGACTGCAAATAACTAACCACTGGTCATTAGTAATGATTACCTGGCCATGCTTAATAATTGACCTATTAGTGATATGATTCTGAATCTAAAGCAGCATCAACAGAGAAAACGTATAATGCAGGTTGAAGGAGTGGTCCAAACTCATTGGTAATTGATTACTTCTGGAGGAGGCGGTATCGAGTCTTTACCAATTTAAAGCATCAATTTAAATAGGTTACGCGTACAATCTGTACAACGCGCGAGCACACATACACACAAACGCACACACGCGCACGACGTACTCACACACAACGTATTTAAAGGAGCTACACAAAGAAAATTTACTAAAAACTGATAATTAGAACAAATTACATATGGATGGAAAGATTTTCTCTTGAAAAAACACGAATAATTTGCTGAAAAATCATATAGATATCGTGGAGAGGCGTAAAATGCAATTTTTCAAGACCCTTCTTAAACCCC
>BEXV01000071.1:343134-372260 GCA_003118195.1 Hemicentrotus pulcherrimus | reverse complement strand
AAAACATATTTTGAAGAGGAAAATTGTTGTAATTGATCAGTAAGGCTTTCCCTTCGCAATGATATGAATTTTGCATCAATTCAAATCACTTTTGCTTCTTGGTGTGACTCCTTTAAATAATTATACAGCACATTAATAATGAATAAGAGAAGAAACTTTGTTTATATTCGTTGGCGTTCGTTTTGATGCAAAGAGAGATTTTTTCTTCCAATTTAATTCAACTGTGCAGGGATGCAATATCGAGCAGGGGATTTACATGTCATATGCGAAGCTTCGATCCCCGTTCTAGAAAATAGATTATGTTTAGCATTAAAATAAATACTTTTTAATGTAACATAGAACCCTGCACGGAGGACGAGCTCACGAATCTTCATGCAAGTGCGTCATGGCTTAATCTTTCTAAACGTCTATATCCTTACCATTATAGGAGTTTCATCTTGTACAAATACGCATGAAATTGAATCTGAGGCCCAGTTTGAAATCTAGGTCTGTCTAATATACATTAAGAGTATCATGAATGTCAGTAATCAGCGCACGCAGATATTATTCCATTTCTCGAGTCTTGAAATCTCCGCGTATGTCATCGGATGGTGTTTAGATACGGAGTATCCCTCAGGTGCTCCCGGTTTGCAAATGGTAAAGGCGGTAAGCTTTCACTATTAATGCTCATTGTAAATATTGATAAACACATCAGCTCATGCTCCATTTATCATATGATGACACATGCTGTGTTATAATCTTCATTCTTCATTCATGAGGTGCACTTACACCAACATCCTGCGTTTAAAGTCATATTGGTTTGATACTGGTTCCCCCCCCCCCCCCCCCCCTATTTGCATGCTTGTTCCGGACACTATGAATTATAATTGGAATAATAATCCTGTCAAACAGCTATTCATTCGGGACATTTGTTTACTCCTACTACTACTACTACTGATAATAATATTAATAATTATAGGAACAACAGGGATAATGATAATGAAAATAAGTTGGCCTTATTTCAACCGCGGTAAAACGTCAGTAAAAAAACTGATCTTCCTGCGGACCATGTGAATATTTTCATCCCAGCATTGCCAGGTACCTATTTAATACACCTGGGCCCCGTCAATCGTAACTTATTTGCGATTGATATCATTCGTAACTATGTACATAAGAGATAGGGACTGTAAACTTGGGATTGATTGGAGGACTTACGATTGATTCGGATCGATCGTAACTCTTTGTAAGACGGGGCCCTGGGTAGAGAAAGGGACAACATATCCCCGGATATAAGCACTTAGCAAGGATCGAACCCTGACCTCTAGAGAGGTTTCAAGAGTCAAGGGTCTTCGTAAACTTTACGAATCTTCCACGGTGCTGTCACCGTGGACACTCTGCTTCCTGTCAGTAACCTGGATGATGATGGAGCCTTTTGTGCTTACTGAAATTCATAATTTCATGTCGAATTGTCGATTTTTTCAGGAATGAACTAAACGCGAGTTCATGAGAAAAAAGTAGGTCGAGACATGATTTGTGCTGTTATACTCTATCAATCAACAAAATTATTCTATCATAGTAACGAAATTGATAATTTTTACGCATTTTACGCATTTGACCTGTATTTCCCATGACCTAGTCAACCTTGAAAACTGCGACTTTCAAGTTTATTTTCAAACAGCACCGATAAAAGTGCTTCATCTACAATACCAACGTGTGTTTCATCGTATCGAAACTGAAATTCATCACCTGGAAACATTCAACCGGCTGGAGAGATAGAATATGCTATCCTCTCATCGGAATTGCCTTCGGCTAGACAATATCTGATTTGAAACTAAAAGAGAAATGTAAACTGATAGGGGAAAAGCCGGTGTGTTTGGAAATTGTTATTTTCCTCTTCCTGCATCCATACGTCCACATGGATACTCTTGGCGGTATTGAGCTAGCTGACATACTCCTACTTCAAGAGTTGGCTAAAAATGCCCAGGATGCCAACAATTTGCGCACTTAGAATACGATTTCCTGAATCTCTATTAATGTAAGAATTATTTCCACTGATAATTCTCCAACGACGATTTCTTTAACCGGCGCATTATTTTCGCGATGAGAAAGAAGAAAAAAATAAGGGTAAAATATCGAGGTAGTATGAATCCTGTATCAAATTCCAAAAAGCTCTGATAATAAGAGACCTTGTCTTATTTTTAAAAACAAAAATGTCGAAAGGCTTTAAGGAAAATAGTGCGAAACCTGTGTAGCGGACCCTAATGTAAATCTCGTGCATGCGAATTATGTTATTTTGTTTTGACAGCTTGATATAGCTGCAGGTATATTCTTGTTTTGATGTCAGCAGATATTTAAATCAAATGTATTATACATAATACACTGCCTTGAGATTCTGGTTAAAACTATGCGCAAGAGGTGACTCCAATAGTACTATTTGTTGAGGGGCGCAGGATATGATATGATATTATATAATATAATAATAATATATAAATTACATGAGGCCTTCTATGCGTTGGAATAGAAAGATAGGAAAATCCGGGTTTCTCTGAGACACCCAACGGCCCACAAATAATATTTTCAAGCTGTAAAATGCATTTGTTTGCTGCATTTAATACGGCTGATATGTTTGCCTAAACAATTACTTGTAAGGATTTAAAACACTTTGAGAAAATCCCTACCAAGTACTGCAAATTTCTGACACTACCTACTTTCAACCGTTGGGCATAGCCAAACTAGTTATTCTACTTAATATTTCAGAGGTCTAAAAAAAGAAAAAAGAATAATCAAGCAAACAAACAAACAAAACCATAATTCTATTTTTACCAGATTTATTTCTTGAGAGATATATGTCTTTGCTGTTTCATTTATAGTTGAAGAAGTAAATGTACAGTGTGAGTCAAAAAAAACTTTACACCTAGAAAAATGCTAATAATTTCAAGAATCATTTATGAAAAGTAAATTATTATACACCATATGAAAGAGTGTTTCATCCCAAATCGTTTGGTACCATGGGTGGTATGTGTTCACGCTTGGATAAATAGGAGGCATTGTTTGCGAGAGTGCAAAAATCGACTTGCGCCAAATAATGATGTTTGAATAAAACAATTGGGATTTCGGTATTAATTCGGTCTTTGCAGATCCAAATAACATCCCTACCAAAATTATTCATGTCACACATATCAAAACACACACAGAGTCACACTCAATAAGTCACACAAACACACGCACACATTCACACATACACACACACACACGCACACACCCACACACGCACACACGCATAGCAAATTTAGATGCAGACTGACTGAGTCCCTTGGGAGAAACAATTCATTATCATGTTAATGCACCAAACTTTCATTTAATGGCATTATGACTGAATTTTAATTCCATTTTGATATCAATTGGGAAATGTGCAAATTTACAGAAATGTTCATTACGTAATGATGTCTTGGTTCCAAAAAGGTAACCACAACACATATGAAGTTATAAACCGTCTGTTTGTGTGTGTGCGTGTGTGTGTTGGTGGATGTGTTAGTATGTGTGTTTCATTTGTGCGTGTGCGTTTGTGTGTGTGTGTGTGTGTGACTTTGCTACTGAAAAAACATCTGCAATGCATCTCATTTCATACATTCAATTCATTCTCTCAATTTAATACTTTGGCGCAATTCGATTTGTGCACTCTCGCAAACAATACCTCCTGTTCATCCAAGCGTGAACACATACCACCCTAAAAATGGTACCAAACGGTTCAGGATAAAATACTCTTTCACATGATGTATAATACGTCACTGTTCATAAATTATTTTTTAAATTATTAGTAATTTCCTAGGTGTAAAGTTTTTTTTGACTCACACTGTATAGATATATATCTTTCCCATTATGTATGCCCCTTCATATAAAGAGGCCGTTTCCTAGACGAAGTAAATCTTTGTCCAGTTTATTTCATACGTATATAAGCACTTGGAGGGTATCCTCATTACTCAAAGTGACATGATTGCCTCGAGGGCAACTGCACAAAATATACTCGCTATGACGTCTTTGTGAGAATGAATCGAATTATTATTTTCTGCTTTCTCCCACTTAGAATCATGTCCATATTTAATTTGTGTATGGAATATTACATTTGCTCTAATCAGCGCTTAATAAAACTGAAAGGAATATTGAATACATAGAAAATAATATAAACAACTCTCCATGAAATATGACTGCTGTTTGAGCCCACTTTTGAAGGAAGAAAGAATAAATTCGATCCGATTATGAAACATCGTTTATAGAAATCTATTAAATATGAAGTAATTTATAATATTAAGTAAATACAGTTGTTTTCCGGTTGGTTGTCGCAGGGGAAAAGCGTTCCCTATGGTGGAATACAGCTATAACATAATCCTGAAGATACTTTCGTTGACTTTTGTCTCAAATGTAATTATGTGATTCCAGGGGGGGGGGAGTAGGTCTTTTAAATGTTAGATTGGTTCCTTGATAAACGAATGAGTCTCCTTTAGTTTCTCGATTTCCAGATAAAACAAGGGGAAATTAAATATGTTTTCTCATAACCTGCCCCAGTTTTACGTCAACATTCAGTGTAGGCAGGATTTATTCGGGCTCTGAGAATTACCTGGAGTAACGGAATAGGAAATCATTAAAATGTGTATTATATGTGTATTTTCTTAAATTACAAACCCGGAGGTATCATGAACAAAACACTCCATAATAATCAATATGATTAATTTGACCGCTTCAGGCCTTTATCTCCTTTTTTAATGGTCGATCATATTACCAAGAGAGGCCCCTATTGCTGTTTATTGTATTTTAAGAGTCAGTATTCGGTGAAAAAGAATTGTAATATTGAATTCCCCAAGATGATGAAAGTGGTCAGTTATATCTGTTTCGAAATGTAAACGTGATACCTAGTAACATTTAAAAAAATATACCCCACCTGGCTTAATAANATCCAACAATTATCATCCAAACTATAGAGTTATAAATTCAGAAAAAGCAGATTACTATTGTGATTTGATACCGATATTTCCTTACGAAACAACTTCATAAAATGAGCATACATTTAGAATTATGAAAGAAGGAAAATAATAGGAACAGTTAAAGCTACCTTATAATTTGGTCTGTCTTTTTTGGCTGGGTGTAATCGAACTTATTCATCATTATCGAATTATCGAAATGATTGCAGATAACTGCATTCGAGCTATTCATCACACAAAAATAGCCACATTTAAGTTGTACCGATCACTTTCATAGAGTTTATATCTGTTCAATACACTGCTCATAAAATGTATAAAAGACTCATATCAATAGCGCCACTTCAAGTTTGATTTTTTTTTTGCGAACGTCCGACATAATTACATTATTAGTTTAATATTTGGCCAGTACAACGGAAAAAAAGAATCGTATGAAATAAGTATCGTACTTGACACACAAAATTTTTCATCCCAGAACTGATTGTAATTTAATCAAAATTGAGAATGCCAATTTAGATGATGTATAAATAATATATGAGAACCAATTTAAGGTACGATAGGTGTATAATTTGCATCGCTATTATTTGATTATCGATATCTTATTTTCAAAATGATTCCAAATGTATGGCAATTTTTTTATTTGTTTACTTCAATCGGTTTAGCTCGTTCATGTCGATCAAAAGCAGCTGCAACGCAAAATGTTCAACCACTAAACCACTCACAAATTCTGTTAATTGATTGCGGAATGTCTACGATTACTTTTGGCCAAAGGATGGCGTACCACATTTGGTTTGGGTTTCTAGGCTCAAATAGCATTAAGTCTTTCTGAACAAACTGTCCCCTCGAGTTTTGATAAATGTTTTTAAATTGCAAATCTTTTTTTAGAGTGATTTGATATTGGACAGGTACGGCATCCCACTGAAATTTAAAAGAGGTGTTTTTTACACCACAACTGTAAATTTGGTATATAGCGTCGTCATGAAGCTATCGCTTTTCCACCACAAAATTAACCAGCAACTCACAGAAAAATAATTATTCTTTGCGCATTCTCAGTCGCATGATTTTATGTTGCTCATGTTGACAACAACCCCAATACAGATACATGAATAACGATGCATGTCAATGAAGCACAATGTTTAATAGGATAAAATAATGGCTTGAGTCATTTTACTTTGTATTGGGATGTAAAATAAATGGTAAAAGTATTTTTTTTAATGCCATTATTGATCAAAACGTCTGTGGTCTTTCATTTATAAGTTTTTTTCTTCGTTTTCTTAGAGAACTTGAAGTAAATTAAATGTTGTATGCATCCGAAAGATGACGATAAGTATTCAGTGCCGCCTATAACACATTTCTCAACATAAGCGCATTTAACCTATAGTTGCCACAGGCTGTGCTTTTTACATGTACAGGTGTACCACAAGAGCCGATCACCCCAAAGAATACGCACCGAAACAACGGAACTATTGTGCTGTCAAAGTAACCCATTTCTGGTTTTGGTTGCTACCTGACTACCCTTTTTGCACCTGCTTGTAGCAATTTTTTATACACGACATTTTGAGATGGACTATTGGCGTTAATGGTAAAACCTTTAGTTGAGAAATACAATGTCGTTCAATGCAGGGATATTATTTGTCTGTTTGTGTGTCACATAAAGAGAGAAACCTGACGCTTTTGGAGGATGCGAATGGGTCTTCTACGACAGCTGTACCGTATCAATCATCATTTCAGAAAACCATTGCTGGATTATTACGCGGGGTAACGTTACAAAATGAAGATTGATCTTCCTTTTCGTCATTGGTATGAATTGCCTTGATGAACTGTCAACTATCGCGTACATTAGTTACTTCGAAATAGCAAAGAAAATGAATTGCAGAATGAACAATGAAAAACAAATTATCTGAATATTAATCTTGTTTGAAAGCATTTCAATGTCTATCATTAATGTTGCTGATTAATTGAAATTTGAAATTATATTATGTTACTCTCATGAGATTTCAAAACAGCCGTTTTCGCTTCAAAACATATTGGTCTTTCCTTTGCCCAAAGATAAAGGTTTAGGTTAAGATCTTAGTTTAGATATAGCGTTTGGGATAGAGCTAGGTAAAGTATTAGGTATACATGTAGGATGAAAGAATTACGATTAGTGTTAGCAATTGGCCTTAGAGCCACTATCACTTGATAAAGTTTTGTCCAAACCTTTCAAGCCTGGCGTCTCACACCGTGGAAGTCGTGGAAGAGTGCCTCATACGGTCATGTAGTAGCACTACATCCTTCAAACAAGGTGTCCTATTTCTGACTCCCATATAGAAATCCATCCAGGCTTTTAAGTGAGGGCACGCTTAGTTTTCTGGAACACGCCAATTATTAGTGGTGAAGGAGGATGATAAAGGTTCCCGAGGGAAGGAAATCCTGACGCCAATGTTAAAACCGCAGTATCCTTCTACGACATACAATATTTTATTTGCTCTCTCTCTCTCTCACACATCATAGTGGCACTTCCAAACTAGCTCTTATCGGGGACGCAACGATCAGGTCTCTAATCACAATGCAATTGAGGCAAGTGGCTTGCTATAGGGGCATTGTGAGAGAGGTGGGGTGTATACCGTACCCCCATTTTAACTTTTAAACGATTTCCTTTTTTCTCTTCAGTTTTCACTTGTATAAAACTCTTATATCTAGGGACCTGGTGCGCCCCGCCCCCTCCCAATCCTCAACAAAGCCTCTATGTGTGGGTCTTCATTGTCCCTACTCACTTCCTAAAATCCCCTTCGTCTATCATTACAAATATCTATAAAAGTTAACTATTGAGTAGATATAATAATATTCCTTTTTTTCATAGATTCTTGAAACTAGAAAAGCGTCACCAAAGTGCTTCTCATACATGAATATATGCGTTAACTCACAGGGTTCCATCAGTTGTCGTCACTCCAAATTCCTGAGGCAAATTGCTTCTCAATAATTCACTCTCTCTGTTGATTATTCTAAGCCAGTTCAAGAAGACAAATGGTGTCTGAATTGCAAAAAATCCTCATAAATATCATGTTCATTTGACATGCTGAAGCCACCACAATGAAAACCCTTGCTAAAGTTATACATATGAAAGTTCACACACAGGTCCATATATCATATTTATGGACAGCTATGAATTGCAGACAAATCACTCTTACACGAGATAAGACGGGATCTACAAATGATGGCGCCGCCTCTAGATTTTTAGTTAAGCTTTAGTTGGAATAAATGTGACAACATAATCGTCTCTGATGTACTTGACACCTTTTTGTGAGACCATTCATTCCTTGAACGCTCTAGATGTGTCGTAAATGTCGGATGACGCTGACTACTTGCAGGATGAAATATGAATCGCCACTTCAGTGACGCCAATTCTGTTCTTGAACATTAGGAATAGTGTTGTATATGCTAATGAATGCATAAGGCTCTATCGGAATGTTTCATGGCGATAAATGAAGGACTGACGGATGTAAAGGGATATTGGGAATAGGGTGACTAGACTACATGAATCATGTTTAAGGGGACAGTGGTGTAGCTAGGATGACAGGGAGGCCTGTGCCCCTCTCTGTCCCCATCGAATGACAAAGAGGGTAACAGTAGAAGAGGGAAAGAGAAAGAAAGGGAGGGGAAGGCAACTTGACAAAAACAGATGAAACGCCACCTTCCAAACTCTCTCCTCCTTAACCAGCGACATTGTTCCCATTTCATCTACCTGAGAAGACCAGTCCCTTCCCAACCCCATCATACCGATGTCCTTACAATCACTGGACCTATAAATGAACACCACTGAAGGGGTAGCAAGGGAAAGAAACAATTAGACCATGAAGTCATTGTGAACAACAAGGTCATTTCCAATGATTGGTTTTCAGAAAAAGGTGTTGGTTTCTAAAAGAATCACGTGTGACCAACCAATATGTTGTGACGGAGACTATTCATTTTTATTTGTTCCAGACAACTATACAATGGTAGAAAGCATGGTAGACATCTTGAATGGGGGTGTTCAGTAATTGTTACAAAGAGGAAAAATCTAAAATAAAGGGGAAGGGGAGGGCGGTCGGTATGCCTTGGTTTTCATGGTTTGTCCAATATTCTCCTAAGTGACGTCGTAATTTAAATGAAGACGAACAGATGCAAAATTCAATAAACATAACCTGCCTTGTGCACTCTTAAATCTTTTAGAAACAGAGGCATTTTCAATATTTTTTTTAAAACATGTGATTATTAGATAAATATCCAAACAAGTATTTATTTTTTCTTTTTTGAACATCTACCAGGTGACAGTCATCATCGGGATGACAACAGAACTAGAATCAGGAAAATGCAATTGTCCTCCAGACAAGTCGTCGATCTAAATTCGTTGTCTTGTAGTTTGTTTTGGAGTGAGTGGACTTTCCATCTTGAATCGTGAGCTGCAAACAATGCTGATGGGGGTGAGAGAAACATTAGCCGAGCGACTTGTAATTAGAGAGATTGATCAATGATAGCCGTAGGAATAAGATACTCTGTTGGTCTCCTTTCTTTACTAAGAGAAGATGGCACACTCTGTGAGGTTCCAGTGACACACTCGTGGGGATTTTCTTTCCATCTTTCGGTCCGATGAGTTTTCTTCTACTACATCGTAACGAGCATACTAAACTGGATGCGGAAAGCGCAAATCAAGTCTAAATTTAAAACATATGGTCTTGATAAATGTGTCCAAACCTAATTATGAGCATGATGAGTGAATCAATTAATTGAGAAAATGATAAGGGTAGAAGCCGTATCCGTCTACTTTCCGCCTATCCGATGTGGTTTTCCGCTTTTATAGCCTACTTTGAGCCTGAAAACCTTCTCGTGAGATGTCCTTGATTGTAGTTGGAAATCACAAGGGTTTATTAATTCCAACTTGTGGTGGAGTATTTTTTTTCTTCCCTTAGTTGGTGAACTATTAAACAAGTGAACGGTGCGCAATTATTTGAATTTCTGGCCTGCATATACGCGATTGATGCTCAATATGGGAGCCTTATTATGCAATCTGGTAACCTGATACCTGTATCCTAATTTGTTTCAGTCCTAAGGCGATACAAACATATTTAATTGGTGCCCATGCCCGGTGCTGGCCTTTTATACAAAGTCATAAAGGCTTGTTCAGACATGTCAGATATGGCTAGGTATCCCCCCTCAAAAAAGCCGCGGCGTTTTTTATGTATTTTTTAGTTTTATTCAACGTGTCAAGGAATGGCAATGAATGACGCGGTTTTATTTTAAAGTGCAAGGGAATGGCATATTGCGTGCAACAGAAGTCCTACGGTTATTCACTGAGCGCTGTGCGCAAGATACATCAAATTTAAAGCGTATTACTCTTTACGTCATCAAAAGAAGAAGTAAAAAGAGAGGGGAAAAAAAACAGCCGCCATTTTGCCGCGTTATATCTGAACGGGCCTTTTATCTTAAAGTGAGAGATGGTCTGCGTGACTAGATGGTCACGTGGACAAGACCTCGACGTATGTCCGCCGCTGTACATTTCATCTTCTAGCGCCTCCTTGAATTGTATTGTTGCTTGTATAATATGTTAAATTAACAAAAAAATAATAGTAAACTAAATAACACCCTTTCTGGATACGAAATACAGATTTGCATGACAGCTCTTCTGCATAGTCAGTTTTATTTTGCTTCAGTAAACTTAGTATGAGGCCTATATACGACAAACAGACAGGCGCGTACGCAGGGGGGTGGTTTGGGGGTTAAACCCTCCCCTCTAGTTTTTTTTTATGTGTATGTTTTATGTATGTTTTTTTGGAAAACACCCCCCTTTTGATTTCAAAACCCCCCTTGAAAAAAATCCTGCGTACGGCACTGAACACAGATGTTTTCGTAAAACACCAGGAAACGTTTGTTTTTTGCCGGAGTAAACTGAGATGAATATTTCAATTAGGTACCAACAACGTTCATCTCTTCCATGTGTAGCTATGTTTTTTACTAAAGAAAAGAGAGGATAATTTAAGTGTTCTATTTTCGTGTATTGTTGCACAATTTTGAATGTGTGCTTTAGAAATATTGATGATAGATTATCCAACCAATTATCTCGTGTCTAATACTTTTGCATTTAGTTTTAAGATACTCGCAAATGCTCACAAAGAAAGTGAGACTACTGGAAGGCTTGTGTTTGTCATTTATCAGACCATGCTCATGTAAAGAAATCAATGGGAAAGATATTAACCATACGTTAAATTACATGCGTCAATGCCGATGGAATTGCTCTGAAATTCTGTCCAATACCCTTGAAACTGTCCTTTTTATCGATTCCATTGGGGCAGAATTTAAAATCCGATTAGGCGATTATTGATCATGAGAACAAATCCGGAGAATATGGATGAAAATGAAAGAGTATTGTTGATTATAGGAAAGCGCAGGCGTTTTAAAATAATTTATTAATCATCTTGGTCAGGGCTGCTTAGTACGTAATACGGTAACCATACTACTTTACTTCTGCACGCTTTTGTAATGTAATCGTATTATAGAACTGAACTTCTGGAGAAAAAAATCCGTGACATCTTCGACATTCTGATTATTCACTTAGAACTGTAACGTTTTACTACAAAATGGAGAATTACTAACTATGTATTCAGTTTCTTTCATTTTTAAAAATCATAATTGCCAATAAATGGTGTTTCTTTTTGCCGCATTTCTTCCAGATGTATTATACAGGAAGGTGCTCTCTTATAGGCACACCTGAAGTGTATGGCATAATGTACATAGTTACATATACCTGCAAAGGTATTTCTAAAAGAATTCAATGTCTGAGTTTTAAGCCATTTGATGAATTTGTACACGGTCTTCTGAATACACCTTCCGCTACATATGATTTGCAACCAAACTCCCAAGATACAAAAATGCCAAAACGTCACTCCATAAACCAATTAATCATTTTTTTCTTCTCAATTCCCCAATCTCCCCGTTTCTATACTTGTTCGCGCCTTAAATTCTGTGGTGGACAGACCTGGAAATGTATTCAACCGAAATGGATATAAACCGCGAGTGGAGGTGGGTTTCTTTTTCATTTTATTCATTCACCAGGCTCTTCTTATGCTGGTGATCCCGTATCTACTAGGAAATACGGTGATACGAGAAGATAATTGGGTAATCCGTTGACTACAGGCAGATCAGTTGGAGAAAAAAAAACAGATGGAAATAAATATATTGATACTTCCGCACTCAATGATACAATGTACCAAAGTTGAGGACTTCCTTTGAACTTGTGAGGAAAAGCTCGGTTTCAGTAAGCCCTTGATCTTAGAGATTCTTATCGTCGCTTAGGCCCTTGGGTGTAGCATTACGTCTTTTGTTATCTTCATCGCATAGATACCTTAAAGCCAGCCTCACACACTTCGATTTTAAGCATGTATCATCAAAGTTAAGTTAGAAAAAGAAAAAATGGAGTAGACTTCATATCACTTCAATTTCTTTCGACTTACCCTGTGATATTTCATATGCGAGATGTGTAAAGATTCCACAATTCTATATATGTTTTACCTGCAATGTCAAGATCTGAAGGGTGTGGTCAATCAAACGGCTCTTTCTTGCTGATATAAAAACATAATACAAGGACGCGTTTCTGGTTTTCAGTCTATTTTCAAATCCTGAAATGATCACTACTAGTATTTCGGTCTTGTCATGAAGATATGTTTGGGGTAAAGGTTGCCAAGGACCGGGCGCATTGGTGAATGAGGAGGGGTGGGAGGGGGAGGGGGTACACCCCAGTCAAATGTTGAGCTACCAATATTTGTACAATCGTCGATTTCTTTTTAGGCAGTGACGTGCTGTTTTTGTATTTCTGTATACCTTCTTCATTATAATGACGAACTTTACATTCTATTTCAATAACCCCAATATATCTCTAGTGTACATCAGCATCTAAATAACGTATTTTTCTTAGGAATTTTGATATTCGGTCAACGACCATTTTCTGATTTTTAAGTTAATGCCATCTTTTATCACAACAATAACTTTCTTATTCTCTAATCTTACCTCTCCTAAATCGAAAGCTTATCAAAGTTATCAGACGAATAGTTATATCCGGTAACCAGCTCCTCCATCCTGGGAGGAAAGATTTGTTTAAATGGCAATATCTGCATCTTTCAAGACATTGACATTTCAGAGGGAATCATGGAAGTGCATGATAACGAAAGCAAGCTGATGGTCAGAGAACCCCCTCTCTGCTATTCCCGATTGTACTAATAAAATGAAATTGCACTGATAAAATCCGATCTCACACTATGATGAAGCAAAGGCAGCACATGAGGGAAAGAGAGAGAAAACGAGAGAGAGAGAGAGTGGGGGGGGGGCCATCCCGACAACCAAAATAGAGAAAGAAAAAATCAGTAGCAATAACAAAACATCTTAGGGAAAGACGATACAATTGGAACAGGGAAACATTTAGTTTTTTTTGAGAGAGAACGGTTATAAACACTGAGCTTCCAAACGATTATGCGCAGGCTGCAGCAATGTTCAGTGTGCTTTCAAATGTTATTCACACAGTTTGTGGAGCACGAATGACAACCCAATCTGTGGTTTGGAATTAAAACATTAGTGAAATGAAATTAAAGCCCATGGGGATTTCAGAGGAATGACGCTCAATCAATTCTAGAGATACGTCTCCATCCATGCATAATATTGATGACGTATGTGAAGCGTAGGATATGGAGTAGAGTTGGATGTAGAGAAATGTCAGATATTAAAGCAGTATCATGTCCCTGCTTAAAGAGAACAATCAGTCTCCCTGGTTTTGGGGAGAGGAGAAACATAAATTGTGAGCGTCTTCATTGTTATTATACAAGTCTGGAAGAACACCAGAGAAAAAAAATGTTCCCTGAAAAGTAAGGCTCTTCAAATGCATGTAAACGAGGATCACATTTTTATGCCCTCATATGTTTGTGTAGTCCCATAACTGGATTGGCAAGGTCTACATTCAACGTTGATGGTGTGTTATTTTATCAGCTGATTAGGTGCGCGACACTGAAACGGTATAGAAGCTGGTCAAGTGTACCTCAGGCAAATGTTATATCATAACGAACATGCAGTAATTGTTAAAGAGTCATGAAATCTGTTATCGGCAGTGTCTGTGGATGTACCTCAGACAGAGTAAAACGTCATAGTCTGTAATATTCTAAGTTGACGCCAGTTTGCTTTTTAGAGAATTACGCTGATGACCTTTCTTTCTTTAATCAACAATATTGACAAGTGATCTTGACTTGTACACGGAAAAATTCACACAGGAGGAGCGAAAAAAGAAGAAAAAAGAAAAGATAAGTAAAAACAGAAATACATCTTTAAATACAGTGTACATATAAGTACATTGCAATTTCTTTGGATGGTGAATTATTGGAAAAAAGGAGAGGACAAAATTCCTTGGTGTTTTGATTAATGAAAATCTGAGGTGGAATAGACATGTTCAAAATATTTCTAATGCAATTTCACATAATATTGGCATTCTCTGTAAATTGAAATAATGTCCCTCCAAATATCTGGTTTATGTTATATAATTAATCAATACTGCCTTATATTTCATATTTTAAGATTATATGGGCAAATTCAAAAAGCAATGTTGACGCCATTTACTTTTACAAAATGAAAACCATGCGTATATAAACTGATTTTTCCTATCGCGACCACACCAAACCCTTGTTTTCAAAACTAAAAACTCTAAAAGCTGATGATACCAATATTCTTCAAATAGCACTTTTCACGTTCCGCTTACAGAATGGTCTACTGCCTTAAACCCTTTGTTTATTTTGAATAAAACCATCTACTCTTATCCTACAAGGCAACCTGAAAATTTCCATTTAAGATATCCAAAAACCGCATTGTCTCTCAAATGCATTAGACACACCGGCCCAGACATCTAGAACTCACTGCCCGTTGTGATAAGAAACCTTGGGACATTGTATTCTTTTGAGAAGGTGGTTAAAACTATGTTGTTTAATTATCGATCCTTTCGCGTGTCATTCTACTATATTCATGTTTTTGTAAGGTGACTGTACACTCAACTAATAATGTGTACTCGTCCCTGACTTATCATCTTTTATTCATCCATGGATGAACCCGTATTCAATCAGCAGATGTATTTATCTTATTGTGTTAAAAGAAAACCAATGCTCTTTCTCTCCCCTTTTCTTTTCTTCTCTGCAAGTCACTCTTCTGCTTTTTAATTTTGTATTTTTTGTATCCAAGTTGAGGGCTGCGGGCGCGTCAAACCACTTTGCTTATGCTGTAGCCCTCCTGCATCTAATTAATTATGCATTCAATATATTTTTTTAATTTCGTATATTTTCTGTCTGAAATTATATACATATGAACTTTTGTTTCAATCCAATGTTAATTATGTATTCAACATATTTAATTAATTTTTTATATTTTGTGTACGTATTCATATGAAATATTGTATCAAATCATATTATAAAAATCGTGATAATGTATGATGAAATAAAAAGATGCAGAAACCAATAAATCAAATCAAATCAATTTGAGCCTTCTTGTTACGACACGTGGGCTTCAGTGTCGTACTAAATGTTTAAAAAAGACTTTATTTAAGTTTGAAAATTACTTTTCTGAATGGATAGCAATGTTGTTAAGGATAATTGTCCATGGAACGGGGCTCTTTCAGATCTAAGTTCCCCAATTCTGTTTACTAAGAGCAATTTAACAATTTCATAAAACTTCTTTTTTTAAATATTGGACTTACCGAAAGTTTCAATTTTACAGCATGCCTTTAACTAACTTTTGAAAACGTCTTCATTGGAGATCGAAGTATTCTGACGAACATAAGTAATACCTCGAGAACTGCATGTCAGGCAGAATCTAGGTGTTGAATAGTCTGCAGGAACAGACTCGAATTTGACACTTTACCACACTTCATAAAGCCTTGAGTAGAGCCTAACACTTTTAGTCCCTGGCTGTGTCCGGAGCAGCTAAAATACAGAGCCTATGAAGTATGCTGTCAGCCTAGTCTAACTGTGCAGTCACCGTTACGCAAATCGACTGATAAGGGTTTGTGCCTACAAACTAGTGTTGGCTTCTGTAAGAATGACCTTCCGGGGTGAAACTGGTCTGTCTTCATTTCATAAAGAGAGACAAAGGCAGGCAAAAACATGCCGACAGGCGAAATAGAATATCCATCGAGTCTCGTAAACCTGTTGACCCCAACAAATATCGATTAGCCGAAATCAATATTGTCGATGAAGCACAAGGCCACATCAAGCTAGCTCCTCTCTCCTCTCCGTCATGTCCATTTTCTTCTTCTATTTTCCCCTCTCTTTGTTTTTTCCTATTCGTTTTTAAAATAAATCTATCTCTCTTTTTTGTTCTCCCTCTTCCCCATAACTGTCCCTCTTTCTTTCTTCTTTTCTCCTCTTCTATTTTCCCCTTTTGTCTGATATCTTCCCACCTCTCGATAATTTTCCCTACCTGTCTCATTAATAAGATCTTCTTTAGTGCGCCTTCGTCCCTTTTCATTGTCTCTTCTCCTAATTACATTTCATTATCTTTTCCTCGCTATCTTTTCTTTTTATTTTGTTTATATTTAGGAATGAGGTTGCCGTCCATTTACTATTTGTGCAATGCAATGTTAATGTGGATGGCTGGGTATTATATAATATAATAGTATCCACGCTAGGTTGTTATATTTTCCCACATATGCATAATTCTCATCAAAAGCTTAACCACTTACTGCTGAGTTGTTTATGCTTTTAATACGCAACTGATAATCCAGGGATGATGAACATGCCTTCTGAATGATATTTATGAATCCAGAGAAAATAAATTATGCGATCTATAAACTGAATTGTATTGGCTATGAGATTCAAAGCTGGATTAATATGTTCGCTGTCAACTTTAGTCACTGTTTTGTAAATCCCAAACCAATGTTTAGATTCACCACCTTTCCTCGACCATGGCGATTGATTCCTTCGATCAAATGATATTTACAATAACTACCCTTCCAAATTAATATCTAGGTCTTCCAAGAACTCAGTCTGGGTTCTAGTAAACAACGTTTCAATCATAATTATGAGAGCGTCGTTCATCAAAATATAGGTGCGTTCGATTTGATCAGATAAAGTTTTTGGATAAAAATTAATGACATTCCATCAGAAACGATGAAAAACGCACTTCGTAGTTGTCAGTATTTTGCTTAATTTTATTTTGAATTGAAATATATGGGTCAAAAGCAAAACACAAATAAACTGACAAACAAAATACACGGAATTTCTGAGAGCGAACTGAGCTTTACGCTAATTTACAGGGGCAGAACGAAATCTTTTATTATTGAGATTATAAGAGTTGTTTTCTTTAACATTTATTTTTCAGCTGACAGTCCACTAAATTAAGGAGTTGTCCTAAAATGGTTCAATGAAAATATTCTTCATTAAATGTGCATGTTGTGAGATGCTGTTTCCCTACAAAGTTCATGAACTTGAATTTTGCTTCAAATCAAATTATTGTATTGTGATATCAGCGGTAAGAAGAGCCGCTGCTCAGTTGTCCTTGCCTGCAGTTGATTAAATTTTCCCAAAAGACGTAAATACGGAAACCATACTCTTACATACTTCCATAAATACTATCCATCTCGTCTGACCTAATTTCACATACTGTCCGGTGTTTTTTTCTCCATCTTTTGTTCCTGCCCGTCTTGTTTTGTGTTTTAATAAATCGAATTCTCCCGCAACATCACATTACTTCCCGCATGTTGGATGAGAGACTAGAAAGAGTGGAACTCTTCTAACATTCAGCTTATCAAGTTCTGACGTAACATTCACACTTTAAAAAAGTCCTTACTTTCATCTGTTTCCAGGTGTATTTAAATAGGAATCTTCAAGTTGAACAATCTTCATTTGGGACGAATCACTTTTATGTAGAGTCAAGAAAGTCTGATATCTCATTAATATCCATCGTATCACCACCCTCCTCCTCCTCCAACTCCTCCTTGTCATCATCGTTATCATCATCACCCAACATCATAACCATCATAACGATTTTTAGATTATTCAGACTATTCAGCCTCATGTAGCACAACGCTTTCCTACCATAACCTAACAAGTAAACCTAACAGGCCCGAATTCACAAAGGAGGTTTGTCGACAAACCTTGGTTTTCGTACGTCATATGACGCGTTTTACGCATTTTTTACAAACCTGGTTTGTAAAGAACAAAAGGAGGTTTTGCGAAACAAAAGGAGGTTTGAGCTCAAACCTTGGTCTGAGCTCAAACCTTGCATTGTGAATTCGGGCCACACAGTGTGTAGTATATCCCTATGAAGTCATTCAGAGATATCCACAAGAGGTGAAATGACCCGCAGACAACCAGACAAAATAACAGTTATGACACCGTATTTTGGGGGATCCTTTAAATTTAATCGCTGGTATCGAGGCAACCCCCAACAAACGCTTGGAGACACAGGAAATGCATCGGTAGTCTGATTGTAGCCCATGGTCATCCCTCCATCTAAAAGATACTTCTTCATAGGTCACTGAAGCCATATTCCGAATTTCCGGGAAGAAATGAGGATCATTGCATAGGTCTATTTTACTTCGGTAGACGGTCAGGAAAGACTGTCGAGGTCATTTTCGGTGTTGAATGGTTCTAGAGAAAGTTGAATTGCGAATAGCTACGACAGTTTAAAGGCTGATTATGACTAAGGTTCTTTTAGATTACGAACTATTTGCGAATTAGTTCGGGAAACATACTAGTAGTCAGTTAAGAATTTATTTGTGTTAGTCGCAAACAATATGTAAGTATAGATATGCACCATGAACGTTACCAAACATCTACAAGAAAAAGATAAGAACTAACTACTACTGGGAAGTTAAATTCTACTCGTTGTTAGCTAATTTATTTAATTTAATAAGGTTGAAGAAAAAAACATTTGACAAGTATTTCGTATTACGATTTATGTTATAAATGACCATACCTATTAACTATTATAGTTGCTTTTTATCTGTTGTTATACATAGTTTCTGGATATAGTATCGCCTTAATAGTAAAAAAAAGTGAAGTACTTTAAAGACAAATTTTACAAGTCATCAATAGCCATGGCAATCCAATCCATATCGTAACCTCATAGCCCCATAGTCTGCATCACAAGTGCTTCAATTATTCATCCGTGTCGAATTTTGGTTTGGTTTCTGCTTCAGAGAGGTGCCCTAAATTCGCGGTGAATAAAAAATGTCTCTGGAATGAAATTAAGACGACTGTCTCCTCGCATCACGTCCACTGTCCAACCGAACACCATGTTATGATTGCATAAGAAATTGCACTTGGGATTCAATTACGCCTTCTGCGCCATCGGCAATATAAAAAAAAACGCTCGGAGGACTAGGTAAAATAATATTGCCCTAGAGTTCAGTAAAGGCCATCCCTCTCGAAAAATAGTCGTGGCATGAACGACACTGTTAACCCTATAAATTTAAACTAAAAGTAGAACAGGGTGAACGAAATTTAAACGGCAACTTCGCCTATTAATCTTGAATCAAGATGGTACGCCTTGCGCAAGGGTGGTTTTACAATGTTTATATCGTATAAATTGGCTATAAATAACGACTAATCTAGTTGGATGAAAAGACAAGACAAGTGCTGGGGCGACAATATTGCTCTGCTGCCAATTACCTACTTTTGCTAAATTACCAACTTGCAGAAATACTAACTGTTAACACTATACCTATAACAAAAAAACTCTCAATCTAACCTAAAACCTAATTGCAACCCCAACGCTAACCCTATAGCTTTCACGAATTTCGAGTCACTGGCAAATCTATCTCGCTAATAAATTTAGAGAGTTACGAATACAACTTAAAAGAACAGTGTCATAAGACAGTCTCCTCAAAATTGAAAGCATAACATATTTTCCAAGACATGCATCATTTGCCCTTTTTTAGGGTATGACTTTTGACACTCAATATGATACAAATTTTAGATATTGGTTCGTTGTGATTTATCAAAAAATGTAGCAATACGACTATCGCATACCTTCAAAAAGGGACCAAACAGTTTCAAAGGTGACTCTTTATGTAAGTATGCCCATTGTATTTTCAAGTTACTTCGAAAAAAATTGCCATTCTTGGAAATAGCCTAGGGGAAGGTGGTCGCTGTATGTGTGCTCACAAAAATGGAAGGGTAGTCACTTTGATGGAAGAAAGACAGCAAGGATTACAGAAATCAACGTAACCAAACATAGACCAGGTGAGCACTGAAATATAAAACTTGAGGGGGAGAGGGGAATTCATTCTATTTTCAACTGCATACCGCCACGAACAAAGAGAGAGAGAGAGTTTGAGAGCAAAGACGGTGCACAAACAGGAGGCCAAGGGTGACTGGATGAAGATTTTTGCATCCATTAATGCTTGGCCTTCAATAAGTCTCTCATCATTCTCTTGCATGCCAGGATATGTTGTTGTTTTGTCTTCTTTTTCTTTCCCTGCTTTTAGTTCATGTCTTATACCTGTCGCTGTATACTCAGCTAACGTAAAGACGAAATCATGATAGCTAAAGGCAAGGATTTATTCCATCTTTGCTGTTGCGCGGAGCTTCTTGGGATCTAAGTGCTCTAGTAAGGGCATATAAATGCCTTTGAAGCGGAAAAGGTAGGCAACAAAGTGCCAGCAAAACTCATATCAACGAGAAATACCGTATTTCCTATTAAATGGACAACTGGCGGGTCGTGGTGGCTCGCGGACTTTTTCTTCTTGACCAATTTGTTTGTTGTTGTTGAGTGATTTTTTTTTTTTGGGGGGGGGGGGGGGAGGTTACGTGTACGACATTGATACATTCTTTTCTTTATCATATATCAGGTTTCCATATTTCTCTTTATAGTGTCGTTAACCCTAAAAATATCACGCTGGATTTGATTTGATTTGATTCATTTATTCAAGCACGGTAAAAGCCTAGTTCAGCTACTTGGCTGGTTTACAATGGGGCCGTACAATACATATAACAACAATTTACAACAAATGCTAAAATATACATACACTGTACAAATGTTTTTCAAAGATAGTCATAGGTAAAGAAACTTCAGTATGGTCAATTATAATAATCAAAATCCCAAATATGCATCGGGGCTCGCGAAAAATAAATTTCGATCATACAAGGCAAGCAGGTTTGTTATCTGCTCAATCGAATTCGGATTAGCTGTCATGCTAACCAATCTTTTCTTCCCGCTCACAATCCCTACTTGACGGTACAATTTATGTGCATATTATACAGATGAGTTGGAATTCAAATTCTACGTGGACTCGGTGATTGATGAATTGCTATAGCTCAAGGCAACTGACAGAAATATATCCTTTACGTTGCTTTAAGAATTTATATCCCGGGTTTGTTTGTTTCCCCTGTTATGCTTGGTGCAAATGTCTTCCATCGTGAATATCATACGTAGAAATACTACACTCTTGAAGACTCTATGAAATTATTTTTAATAGTAGATATCTTACTTGTGCTTTTTCCGTCTCTGAACCGTATTCGGATCTGTGACTTATATCTCGGAGATTTTATGCATACCAAACCCGAATAAAATACCTATTAACCATGTATCTTCTGTAATCCTAGCTCCTTCCAAAACGTTCTGCATATTCCTTCTGTTTTTCTTCTCTCAATCTGGTTCCCAACACGCTATAAGAATATCTCTCGTTCGTTAATTGTCATATTTCTGAATGCCCGTTTTAATTGCAAACATCTCTACCCGCGTTGCCTGAAAAGAAGTGGGAGAAAGAAAGATATATGACCCACGTATACAGACCCTACCCTTCATACTTCGTGAACTTATTTAAACATGGCTCATTGAACAGATGTCTTCTAGACGTCTAATAGACAAGGATAGGTGAATTTATTACCTGGCATCGACAAACGTCCTTACCTAGATAAAACCTTTATATCGATGTACAATGTGAGTCAATAAAGAAGAATCTGTCTTCAAGCCCCGATATTTAGGAAACGAGTGAAATTGCTGAAATGTATTATTATTATGGTATGACACCATTTTCTCTACATTGAAAGGCTGCTCACAAAAAAAATGTGATCATGAATGACTGAGCACTGTCTAGTTCTTACAAAGTTATATCCGGATCGGCTTTACCCGTGTCTTGAATGAAAGGTATAGAGTTCACTGTCACCATTGTTCATTATTTGTTAGTGCATTCACTGGGGATGAAGACTATTCGCACAAGCCTTGTGTTGGTCTTTCATTTCATTCGAAACTTGGCCACAGGAGCAGTGGACATTCACCTGTCCATTGCAAGATTTTATTGTACAAGGTGTTAATTTAAGAGAGCTTTAAAAAATGTATTTTACACTTTACTGAATCTTCGAAGTACTGATTGCAAATAATTTAGGGTTGAGTCTCGGTTTCCCTTTTTTTCTGAGTGGTACTGAATACATGCAGCGCTGTGGCCTGATAACAACACGACCGCACAGTGGGAGAGTTTTCGCAATTCGTGACGCAATACGATACGAAGAAGATTCTTGTGAAATATATAACGAAAAAAAGGCCGAGCCGTAGAAGCTTGGGGTTGTTAAACGGTGATCATATTAATATTGTTGAAACGTGTTCTTAATCCGGGTGGAGGTTCAAGTTTATGAGACAAGTTCGTTAGCAGGAGGACAGAGGTGAGACTTGGATAAGGGCTGTTACTGTTTGCTCGTTTGGACAATGCCGTAATCAAGCCGGCAATCAAGGTTCCAAATGTTGATACGAATATTGCACTTAGATATTTAAGCACTATTCTATGTTTTTGTTAGTAGTACGAAGATTTTTTCCTTGACCGCTACGTTTACTTTTCGAAATAAATCGCTATTTAGAAAAGCGTCTTAAATGCTAATGATATGTGTACGTGCATTTTCCATTTCTTCTAATTATTACATTATAGGCTTACTCATCTGTAAAGCGTGCAACGTACGTTGTAAAGCCTACAAAAGAAGAAGAAAAAATGATGGAACAGACCGTCTATAGACTCTCTAAATCGAGATTATTGGATATTGGATATGATTTAGCCCCTCCCCTTGTCTGTCTCTGTCTCTCTTTGTCTGTCTTTCTCTTAGTCCCGATGAAAGAAAACATGGTTGACCAACGATACGAGTGTAATTCATCAATGTCGTTACACAGTCTATACGAACCACCCCAAACCCACTACGGGCCAGAGTCCGGTGAAGCCTTTTGTAAAGTATGCCTCCCAGGCTTGGTGAGCCCTGGAAAATACAACCCACGAGTTAGTCCCTCATGTTTACTGTGACGGTTACAAGAATTCCCTGCTTTCAAGACTTTATAAAGAAAATCATATCTCGCACGACCTTCCAATACTGCAAAAGAACTACAGGCAATGCTCCAAACCACATTTATACATTTACAACTTTATCCCATGCATGCCATATTCTATCTTCTTTCTATTTCTCTCTCTTCATTTTTCTTTCCTCCGCTTTTTTGTATTGGTCTACCTGATATCCCACACTTTCCACTCGGGTCTTCTATCTATTCCTATCTTTAGAGATTTCTCTGTTTCTATCTCTATCTCTTTCCTCCGTTTTCTACCTATCCGAGTTTTTTTACCCCATTTTATTTCTATTTCCCCTTCATTTCCCATCTCTTTCATCTGTGATCCCAAACACTTTCTCTCGCGCTCTCTCTCTCTCTCTCTTATCCCCATCCTCATCTCTTCCTTTTCCTCTTTCTCTCTCCTTCTTTCTTTCCTTTTCTCTCCCTATTTTATTTCCCTCCTCACTCATTTCACTGTCATTGAAGGTGATGTTTTGCCACTCGTCATTTGTTTGCTCCAGTGCCAATCTGTGTAATTACTCACGCCTATGGTACATTACATTCCTTTAAACTTGACGTGTCCACTGTAAAACCCAAGACACCTCAACCAAAGTACATGTGCATTAGGAAAAGTGGATAGTTGCGATGAACACTCACCAGAAATATACGAATATGAACGAACTTCTGAACTCTTGGGATATTATTATTTCCCATGTACTTTTCCAATTCTAGCGTGTATAATGAAACAGTGAAAAGATCCCTTTTCTGTTGGCCGTAGAAGCTAACACATTTGATCAGACTGGGTCAATTTTGATTATATTTTTGTAAACATCTGGTTACTATGATATGTAGTGAATAACCACTCCAATTTAATTCGATGGGACTATTAACAAAGAACATTCCTTCTATCAACGAACCTATTATTCATAATTATCTACAATAATCTGCATTTATCTGCACTATTAACAACGCAACGAGCAGTTCGAATTATGAAGGACAAACATATAATATACAAAAACAAATCACAAATGTTGGTGGTACCCTTGATGGTACACAATTGCAAAGTCCACATATGGATATGAGAATGGTTATTTAACAGTGTCTGACTGTCTCTAAAGTATATTATTTTGATGTAACTGTGGAGGATCTGAAACGAGACGATGAAGGCATTCAGTGAGGAAATGCGACATAGCGGAATTGATTGAATTCTCTGCTGACATTTATTTATTTCCTGCTGCCTCGTGTATATTTCCTAAATGGCGCGAAAATCATGCCTGTAGGCACAGTGCTTGGTTGATAATGGCTGTAAATCAAAATAATTAAAATAAATAGGTAACCGCAAACTAAGCGACGGAGTAAGCCCAATCATCGGTTATTTTGACAGTGAAGTTGATCTTCTTGTGATCAAACACAGAATCACTTGCCACATCATCGAAACAACAACAATATTGCTTGCATAATTATGTTTTAAACTTCCCGCTCTAGACGACTGTTTAGGATTAATATAGCATAATCAGATAATCCGTATATAGCCGTTGTCAGTATTGGCATGTGCTTGCTAAAAAGCTATCTGCATCCTACTTGCTACGTTGGTGTTCTCATTAGCGAGAGACAGAAGCTGTCAGCCTGTATCCTTCATGGAATGTGTCATCCAGGCATACAGTTACGTAATCCCTTACGAAATTTAATACCATTATGAATCTAGATTCATCATCGGCAGTGATGTATAGGGCACGGTATCACTCACTGTGCCGATGTATACACAGGGTATACTGAAAGCCGGCTTACTTTAAACCTAGCAAAATTTTTGGAGGCATCTTGCTATTTCGGGGGGTCAATGCTAGAACAATGACGGACGGATAGGATGGATTAGTTTTAAAAAATTGCGTTTATGAATTAATAATGTAAATGTATTTATAGGACATCGTATAGGTGAAGCGAAAATGATGTGAAGGTGTAAAGTACATACTTCTATTCAATAATACATAGGGATTAATCTGCAATCATATTATTTTTAACAGAAAGAAGAAAAAACGCTTGCCAGCATGGTCTTACCTCGGCCAATACATGAATTACATTAAATGGACTTTCATACCAAACAACAAAGAATAATTTTGATTAGATTTGAATGCATGCAAAAGGAAGAAGATACTTACGAGTTGAATGTGGGAATTAGAAAGGAGGAGAACAAAACACGCTTTGGTGGATGTGTGTCGCTTTGCCTTTGATGGAATGATCTCCTTATCTCGGGTAGATATGAAACAACTTTGTTGCGTAACGTCGTATCTTTGAGCACTTGTTAAGTTGTTTTCTTCAAAGTACGGATAATTTCATCCAACAATGGACTCTAATTGAGTAGGTGAGACACGCAGCTGATAACTCCGAGGCATCAACATGGTACAATTACCTCAATTTGTGTTTTTGAGTGAGGAAAAGTTAAGATATCGCTAAAATTTGGAGTCAGAGAGGATAGTTTTTGAAGAGAGGTTTTCTTCGCACGGGTGGTTGCACGAGGGCTAACGGTACGTGTGAAGGCTCGGCATGGTGTGGTAGGATGGTCCAATGGAATCACCTTTGCAAAAACCTCACATCGCAACACTTCCAAGTTTTACTCCTCACTTGGCCATCAGTAGTCCTACATTGTTGCAGAGAAGTAAAACCAGAGATATAGATGGTACCTCATCGTTATCTAAAATCGACTCGATTAAAGAGAGAAGAATGAAGGTGTTCTGATAAATTTATAGACCACTAGGGATGGTGGAACTTATTTTTTCCTCAAACGAGACGCCCAGCTGACTAGCCTCCTACCAGGGTGTCGAATAACAGTTACGATGGAAGCAACCAAATGAATGCGTCTGTTATATACGAGCTCCAGGTGATACCTATGACGTCACGTCCATATACAGCCAATGAGAAGCAAGGAAAAGCAAGTTTCCCGTCTGATTGTCCTCACTCGACTCGAGCGCACTGCTTCTGTGACCGGAGCTCATCAAACAGCATCGCGATCATTCGATGCTGAGCGCTCGCCCTGAGAAGGATCACTTGGTGCTGCCCGAGCTTATTGTCATCGGGCACTCATGTTTCATGTGATCCTTATATTCTTACCGTCCAAGCGCACCTCTCTGTCCACTAGCATCTGATCAAATATTTATATCCTTCACCTAGCATCCCTTAAATGTAATTAAAATTGGCTTATCCCAAGTAAATGTCGGCCAGATCTCACAGAGGTTCAAAATTAACTTTCCTTTACAAAACACCTAAACCCGAGTCTGAAAACGAAATATCCTTACGCTTTTAGCGCTAGTGCATATGAATATATCAAATCCTCTGCAATTGTCCACTGTCTGTCCTTTCATATCAGAAAACTATATGTTTCAGTTCAGCTGACAGACTGGTTCACAACAACGCGAATAAAGAGAATAAGTGTAATATTTGAATATACTGAATTAGCTTGACTGCAGTGGGTTTTAAAATCACGTGTGACTTGTTAAAAGATTACAATCTTTCTTTACAAAATAAAAGCAATTGTGGAGTCAATCCAAGCTTTGCAGGAATGGCCGAGTATATGCATGAAATAATCATCTTGACAACCTTGCAAAAATTACAATGATAACAATTTGAAATCCAGCATTGACATTCAGGAAAATCGATTAATGATATAGAATTATTGTCCTTTTGAATGGCGAGGAGAAGTCATGTTCTAATTGCAAGAATCACGACTGCAAAATGTAATCATTAAGAAGCCAGCCTTCGGAACGTATTTAGTTTATATTATATATTATAGCTCAGTGTCTTTCATTAGATTTTTTTTTTTCGTTCTTTTCTAAATCACTTGTTAAACAAATATTTGGAATTGCCATACTAAAAGAGAAAAAAGTAGTTTTTTCGGTAATACATCAGATTTGATATTCTTAATTTTTAAATATATCTGTTCATTTGTAAGAATATTCGTTATTCGAATAAGTTGTTCTTAAATGCAGACTTGAGCAAATCATAACTACAAAGTCACAAATCTGAAAATACTGAACTACCATGTGATTTTAAAATTATCAATCGTTTTAAGAAAATCTTTGTGACAGGAAATAAGTTGGAAGAAAGTGAATGTGTGAACGCTTTTTACGTCAGTTTTCTACGTGAAGTATTACTTTACTCAACATTTGTAAATCTCCGATAAACGAAAAGACAACTTTTAACGATGTTTCGTCAGGCGAGTATAATCAAATTAGCGAAAGGGTACTGGTCTCTACTTCTATCCAAGGTTGAGTCTTTCTTTACGAGCTAAACCTCGCGGGAACATAAATAGTTTTGATGTGGATTTCGAACTTGTTTGTCAAACAAGTCAGTGAACTTCAATGTCGATATATTTTTGTCTTGACCAGTATAGCCACGTATGTAAAACCTTTGAAAAAATGTTCTTGCAACAACACAAAACACGCCCTTGTTTTTGCGATTTGTTTTTCTTGTAAATTTGTGTTTGAGCTTTACTTGTGGTTTGATCAAAACAATTGGATCCGCTTACTTACACAGAATCGTCATAGTTTGATATATTCAGCCTAAAAGAAGGAATAAATTCATATTATGAGGTGGGGGCGTGTTGGTAAATGCGTCGCAACTGTTTACTTAACTTTTCCAACATATAATTTTACATAAAATTTCACAATAAAATATGCAGTAATAACAAGCGCAATCAAGCAGATGACTCTATTTCTATATTACGAATAACATCGTTTGCATAGCTACCAGGCCAAGGTCGAATTCTGGTCTTTATTCACAAGAAAAATAATGATGAATCATATTGCTGGCGGAAACAGAAGGCGGCGTAGGAAATTAACAGTAATTCTGAATATATGCAATTAAAAACATTGTCCCTGTAGGTCTCCTTTGTATAATCAAAACCACTTCTTAGTTACCACTGTAACGCATCCAATTTTTTTTTGCCAACGTTTCCAAAACTCCGCGCATGGTTTCCTTGTCCTATATAAGCATTTATTGTATTGCTTTTTTTCCATTTTCCTCCTTGGAACAACGAAAGACGGGACAGTGACAATTTGTACGTGAGTCGTGTGATATGATTACACACTTACACGTTCAATCAAGCCAGGTGTCTGTGCAAATGTTTATATGACAAACATATATACGTTGAATACTTTACAAAGCTATGAATATAATAACGCAATAGTCTTTAGTTTTCCATCTTGACTCGTTTATAAACATTTCCATTTGTTTCATATTATTAAAGAATTAATATGTTCAGAAACAGGAAAAAACATGATGGCATCTGTACCGAAAACCTTTTGAATTTCCCTTTTAAATCATGTTCGGATTACGTCGTGGTCATGTTCACATATTTCAACAGTTAACTCACAAGGCCATTGATATTTCCTCATTGATTTTTTTTTTCAAAGGGTTTGCGATCATGTTGAGAGTAGAATCCTTATTATTTCAATGATTCAAAATTATTTTCACGTACATGTATAGGAGTAAGATTCTCTTCCGGGAGGGAAGGGTTAAGGTAAGGGATATAGGCTGACTATCAGCTGACTTATACACTCCTCATAAGGGTTATTGGGTTCAGGCTTTGTATCTTTCTTGTTACTATATATCATACTTTAATTTTGTCTATTTGAATTGCTTACAGATTTCTCTTGACAATTATGCCCATTTGTAATCAAGGAATGTGCCGAATACCTGAATACTGGGAATGTTGCGTGAGAAGTGAAATTTTGCAAAATGCACTGTTATTTTCAAAAGTGAATTTTGTATTTGTTTGGAGTATAAATTGTGTTCCATGGTATTAAAGAGATTTGCTAACATTGTAAAGATGAGAGAAAAATGGTGCTAAGGCAGTGACTTGATGTACAATTAAAGTTAATCTGACAGCTCGAGTGAGAA
>BEXV01000071.1:304090-342353 GCA_003118195.1 Hemicentrotus pulcherrimus | reverse complement strand
AATCCATGTAGAGTCCCACTGCAAAAAGTAAGTCCATTCAACAGGCACATGCCAAGAAGAAGAACAAAGGTTGAATACATGATTGACCCCATTGTCCAAGAGTGCCCCAGTGAGTATAACAATAGGACACTAAGGTGATTCAGTTCAGGCTTGAGTGGTCATCAATGGGCAATGTCCCTGAAGAAGCTGCAATATGGCTGCACTTGACTCTTGTACACTCAAGATATTGCAAAAAAGATGATGTCCATAATCATGATAATTATAGACGTATAAACCATACAAAATGTCTAGGATGATCCACGTGCTATACCAAGAACCTTGGTGTAGTTTTGAAACAATTGACAAGCCAACTTATCTTCTAATCAAACAAAATATTGGAGCTGTTCACGAGGAGCTGTTCACAGGTTGAACGCTCACTGATCATCAAAATGATATGTTGTTTTAGACTTTTGTTTAGAAGATGAAATGTGTTTCAACCATGTAATTGTGAGATTGTCACTTTGCGTGAGTTCAATACAGATGGTTAAAACACAATTCATCCGCCAAACAAATAAAGAATTCACTGATAACAATTACAATGCATTTTGCAACATATTCTCTTTGGCTATTTCCAATTCTACTGCGCATTCCATGATTAAATAATCATAACAAATCGGGTGTCATTGCAAAAGTATGATCATATAAGGTAGTAACAAAAGAATTATGGACACTCAAACCTGAAATGCAGTAATCTTTTGTGGAGTTTATTTCAAATAAATCGCTTCTTTGCTTAAAGATAAAGTTGAGTTCTGGTCATGCGATTGCATTGTGAAAGAAACGTTGTGGATTCGATCAGAAAAGGTTGATTTTCTAACTACAAGTATTGGTGTGTCCTGCAAGGTTCTGGAATCATCTAAATGATAAGAAATTTTGCCCAGTCTTGGTAAAGTTACAATCACCGTACATAGAAAGATGTATATGGGACTACACGAACATGTGGCAAAAAAATCCGTCCCAATTGTTATGATGTTACATGCTATATTTGGAATAATAAGGCATTTGAAGAGCCCTGCTTTTCAGGAAACATTTGTTATGTGATGTTTTTCCATACTTTCATATTGCAATTCATAACGCTCACAAAAAACATTTTTCACATCTCCCCAGAACTAAACATTCTCTTTAAGTTCGGAGTATATGGCAACAATGAAACGGACGACGGAGGGGCCTCGAATCATCAATATCAGGGAGAAATCTTGTCCGTTCACGTAGGTCAGGAAAGGGATCCGTGACAACAAAATTAAAATTGTTCCCAGTCCAACATTCCGATGATAATTTATATACAAATAATGGATTTGCGCATTATTCTTCGATATGAAATTATGCTTAAATCTTTTAAACAAAATTCTGTATCCTTCTCTTTTTCTATCTCTCTGTCTCTCGCCCTCTCAATCTCTTAACTCGTCTTCTTCTTTCTACCTCATTCTTCCACTCTTTCCAAATAATAAACATACAAATAGCAAAGTCGGTTCATTACGTCATTCCATTATATCGATTTTTCAAATTTTTAACAGGTTTCGCAATCTAAAGCCCCATATTCAGCCGGGCTGGCATTCATATTTGAGTGAAAAAATAGAGAGATCGATAGAGAAACCTTGTTATCGAATACCTTATTCCTCCCTCATGTCTGGCATAATTCCTAAAAAATCAATTGAGGGGAAAATTGGAGTCACTGTTCTCAAGCAATTTCATTTAAGCCCGGTTACAGATTAAGGGGAATATTGTGTGGTATCTATGTACTTTCTGCACCGTTAAGTAGACATATTGACTTGTATTTTATGGCTCCTCGTCAGGGTGCCGTGGTCGAGTATCACTGCCGATAAAATCCATGAGACAGTGATTCATGTTTAGTAAAGAAACTTATTAAGTTCTTTAGTTACGTCTTTGAAAACATATGAATATTAATATAAAAACAGAATTACAACTTGGCTTGGTAAAGATGTAAATCTTTGGTAAAGATGTAAATCTTTGTAACTTTGTGGTAGCCGCAGTTTAGTAAATTACTAGCACAAAAATTGATGATTTTTACGCCAAATTCGACACACTGAACTCGGATCAATTGCTTTATCACATCTAAAACCATCATGTATTTTATGGCGTAATCAGTGACACTTAACATCTTCTTTCATCAACTTACAATTAAATGATGCGGTAAAGTCGTTCGATGACATTCGTTACGACATTTGAATTTCCTAAGCACAAAGCATTGGCAGTAAAGTTAAAGAATTTATGGAATTATCGATACTGTCGAGGAATAAATCACTGACATCATTATTTTCGTCGAACATCAATCTTGGAAGTAACCCTTCATCCTGGACCTACAGAAAACCGTCCTTTGTCACGTTTTCAAATACTCTTCTCAACATGAAGATATGACCATTCAATATTTTACGGTGACCGTTTCCATCTCTCTTCTCTCTCTCTCTTGCTCTCTCTCTCATAGCGTTACTGAACGAATTCCGTAGAGAGTGCAGCGTTCGTGACATCGATGCAGTTCTGCAAGACTCATAATCAATCGCCTCTCTTATTCAATAAAATCCTCGTGAGACGGTAATATCCCGGCGGTGATCGGAAGCCGTAAGGTTATATTGTTTGATAATTTGTTTTCACAGGTCTATGTCGGCTCGCATTGTGCTTTGTCGGTATATGCCTCTCATTCCCAAACGGTTTGATTCACCGAGCATCCCAGAGATGAATCATATACAATTCATGTCTGAGAATAGAATACCAGGCGATGCTTTAGCGATCATTTTTCCTGCGCGACCCCACCATAGCAAATCCCTACTATATCCTTTCTTCTCTCTCACTGATAATTAATTATCCTAAAGTATTTTCGTCTCGCGCCAAATACCCATTTCCCTACAAGTTGTAGGGCACATGAGACCGTCCCCCGCGGTCAGTATCCTATGCTAACCGAATCCCCAACTTACACCCTGGAAAGAACATACATCACCAAAATAATGTAAAACTCATTTGCAAACCAAACCCTAACCCCTTGTCTTCAATAGACAAAAAGACGAGTGTTAATAAAGGATACCCCGTCAGTTGATGATTGACAATCACAGTATCATCATGGCGCCACGTTTCTTCTGTTAAAAACAGGAATAATTTTCAACATACTAAATACCATATTTTCTTTCTAAAATCAGTTTATCTTCTGACTGTGAATTATCTTGAACATTCTATTTTTGACATTGTATTCGTTATACACACACACACACACACACACACACATGGCTCCCCCTCTCTCTCTCTCTCTCTCTCTCGTTCTATGTTCGGTACGTTGTACACCAAATGCGCTACCATCTAATGTTATCCATAATGTACCAGTATTATCAATGACACAATTTGATTTTGGACCTTATTTTTTTTCTCGTTGTTGCTCAAGATGAAATTATATCAGCAAGAATATCGCATTATACGGTTTAAAAAGAAGAAGAAGAAGGAGTTTGATACTCGTAAAACCTGCATTTAAATTCAGTATGAGAAAAACGATTTAATCTCCTAGAAATATATACAAAGCAATTCCACAAACAACATCTCATCCGCCGAGCTGCAGAAAGCAACGTCAGACCAGAGATTTCCTGCTTCAATCAGAATTAATAAGGCCTAAATCTGATTTAATTAAATGTGAAGTGCACGTATCATTGTGTGGGTCGTACCTGCACAAAGGGAAAATGCCGCGTTTAAGTCAACTAATTAAGAAACAAAAATATCGACGTCACCTAGTCCAGGTCGTCGTTCTTTTGTAGAGGTGTCGCACCTTGGTCTAGCGGATATGTCACTGGGCTATGAACTATGATGATACCGGGTTGGACTTTACGGTATAGGGTATTACATATACTTTTGTCACTCTTTACCCAGGTGAGGTAAATGAGTAACCGGTGCGAAGCATTTTCTCGAATGCTTCAGCGCCAATTCATACTAGCTCGTCTAATGCCCGCATGTATACTTGTAAAGCACTGTAGAATATGTTTGTAAAGCGTGTCCTCTATATTTATAAATGGACATATTTGTATTCTTTATGTTGTATGGAACCATTTTCATACGTGTAGCTATGTGTTAAGTATACGCATGGGCAAAATGAGGAGGTGAAGAGACTACCACAGTAATAATACAGCCCCAGGTAAAACTCAGTTGTTGTTTGCTATTATTTTTTTGAATACTGATGCTGTTTTAAGTGATCTTGTGTTGTATTGTGCAGGACCTTATTATCTTTGTGAATAAAGCATGGGTGTACAATCACCATCATAGGTCGTTACTGTCATTGGCTATACAAAGCTATTACGCATTACGCCCTGTTGCCAAGCCGACACAATGTACATTCAAAACAACAACACGATAATGCACTTTCATCAAAAAACATTTGCACATCATTTATTCAAAATGTTAGAGCCAACATTTGAACTAAAAATGAGTGATGCCACAAAAATGAGTATTAATTTGATACAAATAGAGTTGTTTTTCCGCGTAGTTCCCAAACACGGTACCCTATTCTTGATAGCCATGGATTCTGAGGTAGGCAGACGGTTGAAACAAGAGAGTGATGAATGAATATTATAGGTTTGTCTGGGAGGGAGAGTTGTCAAACCTTAAACCTGCCCAGCAGAAGTGTACCAACGGGAAGGGGCACGCGAGAAACTATTTGCCAAAAATAGAAAAAGGAAAAGGGAATATGAAAAAGGAGAGAACAAAAGAGAGCACGTAGCAGTATTAAGTAAAGAGGAGATGGTATGGATCCTCCTACACCTCCAAACCATGGCCTTGATCGCATGCATTTTATTAACCGGGTAAGACCAGGGCCCCTGAGGACTTGTATAGTCCTTCAATCAATCGCAAGTTTACAGTCTCCTATCTCTTAGGTACATACAGTAGTTTCGATTGATATCAATCGCAAATGTTTAAAGGGCAGGATCCAGTGCTTCACCCAGGTCACCAGTCTCCCCTCAAACGCCACTGCTCCTTAGACATGACCCATCGATCTTATACCTAATGGAAGCTGTCCCAACATGATAAACAAAACATGTCAGGTCATCTAACATAGAAAGAAATAATTGACAATAAAATGGCGTGAATGAATGAATGACTTTCTACATGCACCTTATCAGTTTAAATGTCAGTTGAAATTGTTTATCAAAGTGGAGAATATGCGCCGTTGGTGAAAGTCTTTGTGCTAAATCAGTTATGGAATTTTTTGTAACAATTCGGCAATATTTTCTTATATATTTATTTTTCGACCGCAACTTAATTAAACGTAAAATATGCAACCACTTTACGTCAAAAATTCAACCAATGATAACAATAACCAATTAACGAATCACACCCAATTACTTCTCTCTAAGCAAAACTGAAAGACCTCATCAAATATATTTTTAAACAATATTTTTCTGGTACTAAATTAAATAGTACTTTGATTAGATAAGGTACAAAAATAAAAAATCGACTAACATTTTAAAAACTGTCGTTATTTTCTTTAAATGCAAAGTCTAAACAATATTATTCAATGAAAACATGAGGCTTTTGAGATTCCATGCATTGCTGATTCGGCGGCTTCCCGTTATCTAATTTGTGGTTTGCCTTTTGATTTCCAAATGTTAGTCTAAATTTATGCAACTTTTAAAATCTCTAAATTCTCAACAAGGCGCATTAATGAAGGATAAAGCAGACTAAAGCATAAACAAATAAAATATAAAAAGCATTAATAACAATCTTTATTTGATGAAATGTTGTGTATTTAATATACTGGACATTTAAGTCGAATGTCCAATCAACAAAATAGTGCGAAGCGTATCTATTTTATTTTTGCAATATACTTTCCACTCACTGGTGCAAAATGTGAAAAAAATTGTGAAAAAAAAATCCGATACTGAACATGCATAATAAATAAGTGTGTATTAATGTTGATATATGCTATATTTCATTTGATATTCTTGATAACAACTTGTATTCTTTGGGTAACTAATTCTACCTGCGATTAAAAAAAATTATATTATACGGAAATTGCGAAATATTAGGGGGTAGTAAGATATTAAAGTTCCACATTATTACTTCGCAAAACTCAAATAAATCCAACTTTCACAAAAAAATATTTTTCATGAGATCGATTTCTCCTGTGACGAGAGGAGATTTGACAAAGTAATTTGCCACGACAAAAAAAAAACAAACACACGGCAAGATACAAACAAGAAATGGGGGAAACCGATGTAAATTGTATACGTGATCTAAACATAAAGTTCCCTCAATCAGAAACTGTTTGTTTACATTATATATGTCTCTCTCATAACTTTCAACCATGCACCTAATCTCTTCCCTTGCCAAGTTCTCTGCTTTTACAAAACGTGGCTGTAGCACACCTCTATGGGGCATGGGGCACACGCCCCCTTCTCCGAAATGACGAAAAATTGTGGGGTAGGGGAGGGGATGGGAGGGAGATAGTAATGTAGAAGCGGAAGGTAACATGAAAAGAATATAATACAATTTCTTTCCACAACGTTCCCCCACACGGTAGCCCTGTTCTCTCACGTCAGTTATGTGATGACGAGGTACAGCCTTCTAGCATGTTTGAAATCAATAAGACCGTGTCCTCGGGAGGTACTACTCAAGTTCGTCCCTGATACCTCCTTGGTCTCGCCGACAGTTCTCACTAAACCTGATTAAAAACCTTGTCATTCTGTAATTATTGAGAATTTTTTTACGGTTCATACACAGTGCTGGTCAGGGTTATATGCTACAATATAGGTTAAAATATATTTTCCCCGTTGTATGATGTTCCTCACAACACTTTTGTATCGTAAATCAAGAATACACAAAAAACGTGACAGCATACACTGCTTCTTTAATCATCCCGCCATTAATCATATTTTACTCTTAGTAACGTTAAGTATCTATGTCAAGTACCATTCAAATGCAATAAAACAATGCTAGTGCCACTTATCAGATTTTGCAGATAGTTCGCTTCGTACATAACATGGTCGTTTCTCCACTACATTAGTCTGACTGTCTGAGATATCCATGTGAGCGTCCATGTATATCTTCACATCCTTTTCTCTAAAGAGAGAAAGAATTTTTACATTTTTTAAATTCTTTACTCTCTGTGGTCAGTGACAAAAACTTAATCGTCAGGAGATCATGTTTTCCAATGTAACTCTGAACCAACCAATATCTTCAGTATATTCAATCTTGCAGTTGCACGCTTTCAATGATGGTATCATTACAATCATTTCATTCTGTATTCTGCTGCAACGAGGAGAAAAGGTGCAATAACAATGAAACTGATTCTGTAAAAGAAAATGAGGGGAGAACGAACATACAATTTTGACATTAGAATACATAAATGAGACATCTCCCTATAAATTAATTTTGTTTTTGATATGAAAAGAGGGTGACGCAGATGTAGTACCGGAATGATAAAAGATGACGCAGCCATTCATAAAATACAGTGCCTTGATCTATGCTTCTATTAGAAATTGATCGTTTAGCTTTTATCACAGTGGACTCGCCTCCACCTGAAATCTCCATCTCCCATCCATCTACCATGAAGCACTGTCATGCAGAAGTGCAATCAGTGCATCAGCCCTATGGCGGGCGGTTTGTGCCATAAAGGTGTGATGGAAAAAATGTATCATGTAAACGATCGGTGATTAAAAACGTACATCCTGGACGAAATATGTATCACAAAAGTAAAGCACCTACAAAAGATAATATCATTCAATGTAAAAGATGGGGATAGGTAAATCAGACTTGATAGGTTTTAATCTTAAAGAGTTCTGGTAAACATGAAGAAATCTTTTTTGAGCTTTATCATTCCCTTTTCGTCATTTTGAAGGAACACCATATTAGAAATATTTCCTGAAAGGAATTGCACTTGAGTTTGCTTCAAGACACATCCAAAGAGAAGCGAATCAGAGTGAGTCATAGTCGCAGTAAAACTCTTTATTTTCCACGTAAAAACATACAGTGGACGGTCTTTTTTGGGATGGGTGTATAAGTAAATTATGATACATTGTATGGCTACTGTACGCAGTGACAGTGAACATATAGAATATAATTTTAAAAACATCGATATTGTTTTATGGGGTTTTATTTGTATCTTGAAGGTTTGACGGAACAAAACAAAATTACAAATGTTTTAAAAGTACGGCAGAAAATTTGATGTATTGAGTTGCTTTTTATTTGCCAATCAGAGCACGAGGATAAGCAATCAATAATTGCATTCAGTTAATTTGTTCATATTCTGTTTGTCTGAACCGATATATTGACGGGTGATTCTCGTGCTCTTATTGGTCAACAAAAACATCAAAACATTGATTTTCTTTTCTTAATCTTTCTCCTCTCGAACCTTTATGACGTCACTCTCATGAAAAGAGATCGACATTTTCCGTATCGAAATTTTGAAAGATCGAGCTTGTCATCCATCGAACCTTTTTGGCACCGAACGCATGCCATACAATGCAACCATGCTCTCGGATAAGTGTGTATGTGATAACTAATTGGTATGATTTATCTTCGCCTCAGCTAGACTGAAAAGCGTCTTACAAGTGCCAAGACGAAGTATCTTCAGATTATCGCCCAGCCTGGCCTACATAATGAAGTGGTCGCATGAACTTTTTAAAGGTGAGATTGTTTTTTGTTGTTGAAATGGGTACTTGTAAAAGGCAAAGTTGTTTAATACACAGGGCATTTTTTACCAAGAACTTGGAGAAGAATACTGTCAACGCTTCTGAAAGCTTCATGCGCACTTCACATACAATATACTAACAAAGGATGTCACACGGAATTACAGAAACATTTCATTATTAAATACTTACTCCACCTGGAAACCTCAGCAAAACATGTAATTATCAAGAAAAATAACTTCGAAGGCTTTCGAAATATAAATCTAAACAATTTTATAATTGTCCTTTGTTATTAAGGAAAAGATAATCTTATTTGACTTTTCTTTAGTAAAGAGATGAAACGATTTTAGTTTGAGAGCATGTATAGTTTAGTAATTCTTTAATTTTACTTATAACTTGCGAGATTCTGGGTTTAAATCCCCAACTTTTGTGAATGTCCTCATTTCATCTAAAGTTGTTTCTCTCGACCCAGTTTTCCAAAGGAGTACATGATTAGTATTGAAAATAAATCGAGCGATGTGGCGGGAGGTGCGGTTCCCTTTTAAAATTCCGTACACTCGCAAAACCAACCCTTTTCACCCGTCCCGGCTCATTTTGTTCAGAGTCAAAATGGCATTAAATCTATGTGAAACTACGTGAACACACTTTTAACCCTCAGTAGATAAAGTGCTGCTTCTAAAGCTTCTCTTATGACATAAAAAGTAAGGTGATAATATAATTGTTAAGTTTTATATTTTGATATTATTATTATTATTTATGGTATATTAACAGGTGTTATGCACCCACTGGTGGTATTATCGATAATGATTTACATCAATAATCAATCATTAATCATATCTAACACTCACCGGGCGCTTTTAGTGCTCTAAATGACGCGTCACCAACTATTCGCCGATGTTGGTCAAAGTACGCCACGGAACCCTCCCTGCCGTCACTGCAGCTCGGAATCTGTAGATAAATTACCTACTTTTCGCGAGAAGAGTAGGAATACCTTTAAGATGGCAAAGTTTCC
Organism: Hemicentrotus pulcherrimus; assembly: GCA_003118195.1. Classification (NCBI taxonomy): domain Eukaryota; kingdom Metazoa; phylum Echinodermata; class Echinoidea; order Camarodonta; family Strongylocentrotidae; genus Hemicentrotus; species Hemicentrotus pulcherrimus. The sequence goes on along the minus strand of BEXV01000071.1, from coordinate 332,690 downwards.
ATATATCGAGGGCTAATGCTGGCAGGTGAAAGATTTATCGCCATCTCTGATGGGTCCAAGATCCGATGATTTAAATGGTATCTTGAGAGCCCGGACTCTCCAAAAGGAGGATAAATGCATTTTTGAGATGGGAAACCTTTCACGCTTACCTTGACGGCCCCTTATCTGTTTATCAGGAATAATGTTTTGACGAGTAGAGTGCGAAGAGTCTTCGTCATGTTGCTACACAGGGGTATTATAGCTAGAACANGATAAGCCCTTTACTAAACGCAGCCGTCGGCAAATTTAGGATTTTTAAAGGCTATCTGCAAAAAATAAGTAGACTGTTTTCAACTTTCATTTGTAATATAAATTATTTTGACAAAGATCGTTTACGCTCGTCGACAAATGTGAAAATATAAAGAACTCCCTTCCCTTTCATGCGTGTTGGAACATTTCAAATTTAGCCCCTCCTCCCTTTCATAATGGTCTGGTGACGCCCTATGTTAATGTACATTGACTTAATGTTAGAATGAACATTGATGAGGGCAATGTGCCGTACTTGCTTGTTCTTCATGTGAAAATTATTTAAATCAATGGCTGAATCCTTTGAGCTTGTTAGAGCAAAGAAAATGACCAGTAAGTTCATTGCTATTTGTCTCAGGTTTTCTAGTAGAGAAAATTTGCACGCTGTATTACAACACAATACTACTAAAGTAGGAATAAAATTTTCATTTAAAATTTAAAATCACATAATATGAATGAGTAAAGATTATTACAAAGATGAAAGAACCCATTCACTCTAATATCCAATATTTTTTTATCTGTTCTTTCTTGGTATTTCATGCAATTTCAGGCATGAAGTCTCGTTCCGAAAAGCAAAAAGAAAAATACCGCCATGGAAAATAAAAAGAATTTAGCTTTATAGTGCAACTCATATTTCTGCATCGGATCAACACATACATCAATAATGAAGCTTCGGGCCTTTGTTACGACCAGGTAAGTTTTCCCCACAGGAAATGCTGGCCATGACATGCAATTTTCTATTTATGTTTAATTATTTGTCGCGAAAATCAACCATCGTGCCCTCGCCATGTCCATGGCCTACATCTGATTTATTGATCTTGATGGTCTTCACGAAAGCTACTGAGAAGCGGAAAACGTCATTATTGTAGGGGTACTCCGCCATTTATTCACTTGGTAACGAAGAAAGAATCCATTAGAACTCCTTTCATCTAGACATTATCAGCGGTCACGCACTTACATCTTATTAATCTAATTCAATCTTTAAAGTAACGAAGTCATGTTGCCAATATATATATCAGGCGCAGTCGAGTTGGAAAGGACTGGGAAGGGGTGCGTTATAGGGGTTCGTGTGGGTGTAACCTTGTTTGATGTGTGATTTTGGTTTTATTTACTGTGAGTTGCCATAGAGTTGGTCCAGTCTTCAAGAAATAGTAATGGGGTCATGGTGAGCAGCAGGAGGGTCAGCTTTACGGGGTGGATGCATAATATAAACCACGGAAAGAAAAGCTGAAGAACAAGGCCGTCGAAAGAGGTGAACGTGTGAAACGGGAGCATTCAAGGCCTTGTTTGTTTGTCTGTTGTTGTTGTTTCTTGTGAGGGGGGCTTTGTCTCCCACTCTCTCTTTCTTCTTCTTTTTTGTTCTCTCTCCCTATCTCTCTCTTCGACATTCGAGTTTGCAAGGGAGCACGTGCCCCCGATTTCCCTAAACATTTTGTTTGCTGACCGTCTTTCATAGTTGGGGGGGGGGCACCAATTTTTAAAAAAGGTTACTTTGTGGAGAGAAAAAAAAGGAGCAGCTACTGTAAGCGAAACCTCAAAGCGAAAAAAAAAACAAATTCAGACATTTTTCTTTTTTCTTTTAAACTTTTATTTATCAGGTAATTCGTAAATACATCATGATACCATTAATCATAAAAATCACTGCACAATAATTACATAAGGTAAAAACAGATAAGAATGGTCGAAAATGACAGAAATATTGGGTAACACTTTTTTTTCTACAGAGTATATCATAGGATTATAATCAAAATACTTCATCCACAGGGGACCAATTCTTATAGTGCATTCCTTCCATCTTCTTCTGTTTCAATTTTCAGACATTGTTAGGCCCTTATACACCTACATTGTGATTAGATTATCAGAGATGATATTATTGTTTGTTTCCCGTTTTACATGGTCCAAAACACTGCTTAAAGACGTGTTGGTAACGTTGTTCAGATGAGAGAAAATGGTGTTAGGTTCCGACTTCAATGCTCGCTGTACATTTAAAGTTAATCTAAAATTTGAGTGAAAACAGACCATCATTAATGATAAAAATAGGGATAACTGAGATGATCGATTCTTTAATTCCCTCAACTATATTATTACAATTAAAATGTATGTACCACAAAGCAATGCATTTGCTCAATATACCATTCCAGACATTTAAGTGTTGAAACTTTTTTTAAAGCCTGTCTTATGACTTATGTTCATGAAAAACGGTTTGGAAAATTCTGAAATGGTTGGAAGAATTTACTGTTTAATAGAGGGTGTTCACAGTGACGCCTTTAAAGAAAACACAAAATATCTTTGCGTTCTGAGAATGTTTCAGGAATGTTTGCATGTTAGAGGGTAAGTACAGTAAAAGGAATATAATCAGTAAGGTATGGTGGTATTTTGCGAGCGAGCGAAGCAAGTGAGCAAAAATTGAAGATTTGTGAGGTCGCAGTACGAAAAAACAATCTCAATCATTAGACCGAAAAATCTTTAATAAAAAACAAATTATATCAAATCGAGCGAGCGTAGAGAGCGAGCTGTGGATGAATTTGAAGAAAAATATTGCTCTTATCAGAGGTAAAAAGGGGGCACTACTCGTACCTGATTAGGGGCACTCACCTAAAATATAAAAAAGGCAATTATGAAAACGGAAAAGGGACAGTTATCAGAAGAAAAATGGAACTAATCAGAAAGGATAGGGGAACGTGTCAACATGAAAGGGGCCCTAATTAGAGATTAAAAAGGGGGCACTTGTGAGAATAGATAGGGGCATCTGTGGGATGTTAATAGAGGCATTCATCAGACGTGTGAGAAGGGGCATTTATGAGAAAGGGAAGTGGCACATGTAAAAATAAAAGAGGGCACTATTGAGAGGTGAGAAGGGGCACTCATCAAAGATGAAAGGGGCATATTTCAGAACGGGAAGAGGCATTTATTACAAAAAAAAACACAATGTAAAACGGGGCACTTTAGGAGTTCTTGATAATAATTTTCTTCAGAGCTCTTTTTCCCACACCTTTGTTCAAGTCTTCCAGATGTCATTCGTTTGAGGGCACAGGATATATTTCCTTTATTGATGTTGTTGAACATTGACGTAAGCATTCTTTGATCAGCCTACTGGCCGGCCTTGAAGGCGGCCATCGACATTTTCATGATTTCACCTTCATAACCTACTCGCCTTGTGTTCAAATCACGTTATAGATATATTTCCTTCCTTTTCGCCGAAAAACATGGTTGTCAACTTACTATTTTGAACAAATCGATACAAAGCGTCGTTACGTCGAATGCAGTCTTTCGTCTCTTTTATGCCCCTTACTTGTCTCTCCTTTATTTTCGTCCCATTGAATGTTATTTATATTTGCCCATCATTTTCTTCTTTCCTTTCCCTGCATTCAAAGGCAGCTCTAGAAAACATCGGCTTGAGTTATCTCCAAACTAAGGCAAATAGCCCTGTTTATTAAACTTTCGAAATGTGTAAACATTGCAGGGGCGTCTTACCTATTCCTAGCTGCACAAATGAGTACTGACATTTACAATGACATGATTTCTCGAAGGTGTTTGTGATTGCTGTGAAAGATAAAGGGGCTATCAATTGTTGAAAAACAATCATTTGCCAAATACAGAACGTATTATATCAAATGCCAAATTACCCCAACTCTCTTTCTCTCCCTCTATTCATGTCTGCCTGTATGTCTCTTTCTTTGATTCTCGGTCTCTCTGTTAAAGTTGTACTTGATAAAAAGAGATCGTCAATGTTATTTATATAATGGAAACAAATCAACATCAAGTATCAAGTGACAGCTCACCCTGCTAATTGTGATAGAGGTAACATGAAAATCACATTTAAAAGCTGATGAAGAGAAAAGCAAAACACATCAGCAAAATAATGCCACAGGGATGCAAACATTCGGTTATCGACTGACAACATGAGAACAATACTGTACCAAGGTTCGTACGAGGACAAATCCACATCACCTTACATTATTTTCACCCATTAACAGCTATTTATCCCCCGCCCCGGTGCTAATGCCTCTTGTGTGCCAATAAGCACACCAACTCGAACGCGAGAGTATTCATAATTTGGGTCGCGTGTGATTTAATTAGAATTGGAGGCAATTTGTTTCGACGAAAATGAAGATTGAAAGCGAGATGAGTCAACATTGGCAAGGTGTTTTACATCAACGTAACTTAATAGAAGCCTTGCAAACATGAGCGTTATGGTTACCTGTATAATGGTTTCTGGCCTACTACATAAAGGGAACAGTATTATACAAATTAAATGTTTATTTTAATTAAATCGTGTCCGCTGTGTTAAAATATAAGATATCTCCTTGAACTAAAGAAGTAGTAGGCGAAACAATAAGGACTTGCATACTTCACCTTATTGGGGGAAACGTTCCCTTATTATCTGTTTCTTGTTTTCCAACCGATCTCATCTCGAAGCCCGAGTTTACAGCCTAGCATCTCCTCCCCTCCCCCACATGACACACCCAAACCGACTGAGGTAGACACTTAGAGGCAATATTTGGAAAATAAAAGTCAAATCTTGCCACAAATAATGGAAAAATTAATCAAAGTCACCAAGAGGCATAATTAACATAGTCTGCTTCAAGCTGGTTCCATATCTATAGGGTGCTACCGTCACCTTATTTAACCCAAATACCTAGGAGGGATTCTTCCAACTGAATTATGAAGAAAAAGAAAGGTCACTAAGTGCAACCCTTAAGCTGTGTTATCGCCTGTATCTTTTACCATATTCCTATCCGGGACGACATCTCGGAGGAATTGTTCTGATTTGTGATGTATGTCCCTTTGGAAGTCGTAACGGAGACTTGCACTGCGATCGAAGACAGACGACATTTGGGTAATTAGGAGCTTTTCCGGTGGCGAAGATAAGAGTATATCTAGAGAGCATGACATTACTAACATGTATGCTCTTTTTTCAATTCGAAACGAGGGACAAGTAGGATGTCGAAGATGATATAATAATAATAATAATAATAATGATAATGATAATAATAGCCTAAATATAGTCCACTCCAAATTTTTTTAAACCGAAACGGAAATTCTTTATGCCCAATTAATCGTGAGCCCGGCAGCCACTGAGCAGCGCCAGATCGTAATTGCTCTATCCTTTATCTGTGGCATGTGCTGAACACAATTTTGCCTATGAGGAGACATTTTCTCCCTTTCCTGGCGTATTTAATATTTATGCAGTGATGTTTTTGGCCTCGTCCTCCATTAGATTTTCAAGGCTCTCCGTCGAGGAGACTAATGGTTGTATTATGTTGGCTAACCATGGACACAGAGCAATCAATATATTTGTTTCCCTAAATATTATGATAAGAGTTCTTTTTTCCACCTCTCACCTTGGCAAGCCTGATAGTCGAGTATTCACTAGCCAACATCATCGGTTTCATTGTTATGCCAAAAATTGCGAAGTGATTTTTTTAAAGCAAAATGCCAGCCTATCGTTATATAGAAGTCCCCCCTAATTATCACTTATCAATATAAAAGAAAAACAGCATATAATTATAATATAAATACATGCTGTTTTTCTATAACATCAGTATCTTTCTTCTGTATATTATACAGAAGGAAGATACTGATAATGAATTCGGGGTAATGCCGGGGTAATGATATGATTGCAGGGCCATTAGGAAGAACAGCATGAAGACTGATGAGGCTAGCCTGCATGGGTACACAATACAGATTTGTATTATAATAGTCCTTATTATTGCATTTTGTGTGCCTGCGTGCATTCGCTTGTTTGTGTGGGTGTGTGCGTGCTTGTGTGTGTGTGCGTTGTGTGTTCGCGCGTGTGTGCGTGTGTGCGTGTGTGTGATTTTGTGACTGTGTGTATGTTTGTGAATAGATGGGTGAGGGTGTGAGTTTGTGGGTGAGGAAAGGTATGCGTGCGCGTGATCTTCGAGTGAGGAAGGTAGAAAGAGAAAGAGAGAGAGAGAGAGAAGAAAAAACAAAGAAAGAGGGTAAAAGAAATGGAGTGTTAATTTCTTCAATATATTTTTTTTTCTCAATATGGCGCAATTTTTGTTCCATGCTGTATAAATAGTCGATCCCAAAAATATTGCGGTTAGTAATTTAAGCCATTCGTTATAAATGTTAACCGTAAATATTTTTAAATTATCGTCATTAATACTTAAGACTTATTTTCAGTTTGGTTTCAAATCCGTCTTTAAGCTACGTCACCATGAGCATGCGTCTTCTAACTATGTGCTTGTACACGTAAAGTTATAACGACTGTATGATCTGTATCATACTTGCTCAAATATTGACATAACATCCAGACATCACGCGAAAGTGTGATAGCCGAGAACACTGCTTGGGCAGAAAAAAGTACCTGATTGATTCAGAGCGAAAAATAAGAGGGGATAATGATGGCAATGGAAAAATTGAATTGATATCGAAAAAAGGATCAAACATACTCCGAACATTTGGGAAAACAAATTGTTTTCGAAAATCTAGAAAGGGCTTTACTCCCATCAGACATCCAAGTGTCTTTGAGAGAATCTTGACTTAGAAGAATCAATAAATGCACAGAGCAAAAGTTGTATTTACAAGCAAAATATATACCTGAAACTTCCACTGCATAGATTTCGGTATTGTACCATGCATTAGAACCTTACCTGATAGTAAACGTTCACTGTCATCGAAGTTTCACGATATATTTGTGAGATTAAAACTAGCATAATAAAAAATAACGTTGAGTGCCGTATAACACAAGGCAAGATGTATCATGCTACATGCCAACTTTCAAGATGTTATAACACGATATATCATGAGGTCAGAATATTGTGCCTGTCATCCATGTATCACAAGCTGTATGTGGTTCAACTGTGATGCCATGGCTTATAGGATATAATTTGCTAAATGGATTTTTTCAAAAATTTTGCGTGAATACTCATTTTACTTTCTCAGTGGCTCTGATTTGTGTATATCAAGAAATTGTTTTTTGTTATTTCGATTGTCATATGAAAAATGTAAAATGAGTTTCTTTGGATCAGGTTTGAATAGAAAAAAAAGGAATTTATGAACTCTGAATGACATTCGATGAACCCATGAACACCGAATAAACCATTCACAAAAAATGTAAGCTTTATGTAGCTTTCAAAAATAAAGCATTAACAAACAAATATAAAATTCTAAGAATGAGAGATATATTCAATCGAGGAATGTATATTAAATGTTTGGTATTAACCAGATACTCGACAGCAACGGCACAAATTTCGCAGTTGATTAAACTCCCTGCAACAAATCAAGCAGGTCAAACATTAACGCATAGCTGAGGAGAAACTTCGGTTAGAGAAAAAGGGTAGCTTGATGTGAGTAGGTTTAATTTATGTGGCGCCTGGTTGGAATTAAGACATTAAACTCAAACAGCTTGTTTAACGATAAATAAACTTGACATTTATCTATTCGTTAGCCTTGTTTCGCATTTCGGTTCTTCCGCCGGGGCGGATCGGGCTGTAAACTACGAGAGGACTCAGAAAAAAGTCACATGGTATAGACACATCTTTGGCATCAGTTGATTTCATTTTTGTAAAGCGAGAATGCAAGCTTCATCATTAACAATGTAATAAAGATTGCATTTATCAAACTGTGTTCTTGTAATATCTTGCGTTGAAGATGGTAATGGGACTACCTCGGCTCATATTTGAATTCTATTCAAACGTATTGATATTCTGTTAAATTCCTAGTTGCATGCACTGAAATTTTTCTCTGTGTGCATATTATTCTTTTCCTTCAGTCTTGTCTGAAGTCATCTTTACTTCGAGCTTCCGAAACAAGGCATTTTACCATCCCCTTACCCCATGATGTTCCCGCTACCTGTGAATTATGACCAGTTCGTTTGCGGGTAACAATGTTGATATAGTATAGGGCACATGTGTTTATAGTTCAAGTCATATAAACTCTCAAGAGTCAGGCTGAGAATGATAAGGCTAAACGATGTAGATACAATTTCAGGACATTTTTTTTTTAAATCCCTGGTCAAACTTTGCATTAACAAAATGCCATTTAAAACTAATGAAAAAATGACACATTACAAACGTAATCAAATTAAATATAATCTTGTCTGAATCAAAGGTTAGGATGTATCCGCCGAATACTACAAAACAAAAAGAGGAAAAACAAGACCATCACTACAGACCCACACTCATCTGATGAAATGTATCTTTTATTTTGTCCAATCCATTAACATATGAATAGATAGTAAAAGAGCAGACTCGCACCTAGGTTTAGCTCACAATGTGTCAATATTATGTCACCTTCCAAAAGCATATTCCTCATTCATTATCATTTGCTGGGATTGCGGCCATATTCTATACATTGTTCACATCATCAAAATCTTAGCATCAGACTGCTCTATGTATAGGCACAGATATTTGATTACTTTAGGTCGCGAGGCATCCCTTAGGTTATCACTTTAATTGCTGAAATTACATTCGTAAAGCGAATGTCAATATATCAACGCAAAAGTTTAGTACCCCGTTCGATTCGATCCTTTCGTCTGCAAAAACACACCAGGCGACATTCGGTCCAGTTTCCCCTGAAAAAATAAGTCAGTCAGTCAAGGCAAGCAAGCATCCACAGGGCTATTGATATTAATTTTCTTTATGGCAATGTGTTGAAAGTTATCAACAATAACAATTCATCAGCACCTTTCCTAAATCAATGATCTGTTTTAGTTTGTGAGAAATAATCAAGGAGAGAGAATGTATGTAGCCTTAAAGCTATACCGAGGCGTGGAAAAGGGAGATCCTGATTGATTATCATTATGATGTTCGATTGGAAGTATTCATGTAGGTCAGGCCGTTTGAGACAGCCTGCTCAAAGTTATTCAAAGACATCGTTTAACAATGTTCTATCTAACATAGTGTAATATTGAATCCCTCAAAAAAATTGCGCTTCAAAATGATCATGAAGTGCCTCAAAAAAGTAAAAATCTTTGAGTGACCGGTTTTATCAAACTCATTTACCCCCTATGGACTATAGTGTGTAATATAAAAACCGTTAGGAAAATGGTTTATTAAATTTCGATTTTCTATCATAAATATTTTTATTATAATACAGGTTATCGACTTGTAAAAGTCATGGGATTCCTGACTGACCTAAAGGTTTATGATTATGATTGCAGTATGAGCTAAATCCAGGAATCTGAGGCAAAGATACCCGATCCCTTTAACTCATTTTTTTTTTCTAGTGTAATACATAGAGTTAATTCTCTTCTGGATTAGTTAATCAGATTATTTTCCCGCTTCTACAATCTCGCCGTGTGCTCCAAACATATTTTATTCAGGTGAAAGTTTCTTGCTAAAGGAAGGCCAAAAGCCACTTGTAGGTAATGTAAAATTATCTTTCGTAAACAAAATGACCTTCTGAACAACGGTTTTCTCTGTAAATATGATATAGGTTTTATACAGAACTAGGAAATCTTTCTGTCCATACAATGCCAGATGTCGTCCAAGTTTGAGAAATGACGTGCTACTATTTAAAAAGAGTCATTAACAGAAAATCGTACAGACACGATTTACATGTACGTCACGCGAATTTGGTCATGAATTCGCGAAAAAGAAGGGAACGACGTTCGACATAAATACATAAATGTTTAGAAATGAAAATAGAACTTGACTCCTCTCAAAATCATTACCAATGTCAACATGCACGACTTGCTCCGGGGTTGAGAGAGGCGAGCAGAGGAGATATCGATATGATGAGGGAGACACCTGATCACCTGAGGGGAAGGGGGTTGGAATATCACGTGACAAAGATAAAGAAATGGCTAGTTGCATAAACCGCCTACGCACGCGTGATGACTGTGAAGACGTCCGTCCCTTTGTCAATGTCGGTTTTTGTCATATCTCACCTAGTTAACAATATAAAAACAAACACAAAATGCGAAACATTACAAAGAGAGGAACAGAAAAGGGTACTAAGAACGCGAGAGAGAAAAACAACCTGAGAGTAAAATACAATAAATCTATAAACAAAGAGAGTTAAAAGAAATATTCATTGTTATCACAAATTAGCTAAAACACTTATCATCATAAGGGCTACTCTTGTTTGAAGTCGCCAATTTGCTTACATTCGATCATGTTCATTGGCGTATCTTAGGAAAATAGTATCGGAGCAAGCTTTGATATTGCATCTCTGTCCAATTGAATAACAGCGCTATATCTTAAAGTATTCAAGTATTTCACATGGAGCAAATATTTAATGATAGAATGTCCTCCACCCTAAATTTGTTGCGTTCGGCCATTCCTTCTGAAAGGCGCTCGGGGCTCGACCTATCCCACTGGCCGAGGTAGCTCGCTGTTGTTTGGCTATACTTTAGCCTTGAACATGTTGTCTCTCGAACAAACATGGTTTACGAAAGGGTTCTCTGCTATTCCCAAGCCTTTTTGTGATTTAATCTAACTGTCGATGTGGCGATAATGCGCCAACCAGTAAGATATATATAAACCGTTCCATGACCTATGAATGTTTAAGCGAGCATATCACCAGCACCAGTAGTCCGAAAGGTCTTATCATTTTCATGTGGCCCTCATTAATTATTGTACAATATTATGTTGTTTGGTCGTGTATTGTATTTCGCGTTCAATTGATCTATTTTGATCTAATTTAGGGGAAATTTCCAAGGTGAAACGGACACTTTACATCAGAATGAATAGGCATCATACGCAAATCATTTGATTGTAGTTATAATCTGTGGGAAATCATGCGACATCGGAATTATTTTGCATTATCCAGTTTCCTCGGAATCTTACCATCGAAAAGGGACAATCGGAACTATGGTCACATATATTTCGTTCAAAGCGACCCTGATTAACGTGAGATCAGTGCTCTTTGCATTTACACAAACAAGCTAAAGTGAATATGAAATATGAATTTGTCTAGATATTTGAAGGATTATTGGATACTTATATAATTATATTTATGCCGGAGCTGGAATGCCAGTCCCCGAACATAAACTGGATAACATTGGTATGGAAAGGTATTGTTGTGATGAATCGGAAACACAGGTGGCACTTACCTTTACCTATAGAATGTGGCTTTTTGATACTTACAAAATAACCTAGTTTCATAAAATGTATTGGTGCTCACATTGTTCCTGACCTATTAACGTTTAACGCGTAATCTCAAGTCACCATCAAACAAGAAAAGTGTCGCGGTACATTGCTCAATTTGTTAATATCAACCTGCTCCAAAATCAAGGACTTCTATTGTAATTTTGGGTTTTGAGCAACTTTACAGTTCAGTTCGATGAAATCTCTGGTCCTTTTCATCCGTGTTATTCAGTTGGACCCTATCGGAATTGTATTGTGAATAATTTTGTGGAGATATTTATGACTTTAAAATTATTACAGATACGTAAAATCTTTTCTATGAATGAGAGTCAAAGCCGAGAATAATCTCGATTAAAATACAAAATGACCGGAATTTTTTTGTTTTTGTTTTTGTATTCACGCCATTGATGGATAGCATACATGAATGTTTTTCAAGCCACCTCTTGTGCATGATGATGCATCGATTAAAAAACGTTGGGATCTTTTTTATATTAAAGTCATAATCGCTAAACCTACATATTCTTCCATGTTAAACATTTATAAAGCGCCCTAAAATAATCATGTACATGTATTTACGATCCATTCGTGGAAATGTGACAAAATGGTACCACAGACATTGGTATAAACTAGATCACGGACAAAGGCGTGTTTGACAAAACACCTTCAGGACATGATATACTTGTCCCCGCCATCAATCAGCCCCTGAGACCACGACCTGGTGCGATGAGGGGCGGAAGTGGGCGGACACACCGTAATGGAGGTGATACCTGGTCAGGCACGGATGGCTAGACACATTTCCGTGGTTAGAAACTCACCCCCATAAAAAGTACGACGTACCTTTTTTCAGAGGTAGAGATGGTCTAAAAGCATTCTGCAAGCTATTTGGGTGGACGTATACAGGGGCTCGCAATTGATTTGCCTGTTTTACTTTGTTCACTGACAGGTAAAAGGTTGTGTCTGGGCTAGTGGCGTTGTCAGCCTTACCGGGAAGTCACTGTAGGCTTACAACCCACCACAGTGTATGAATGTTTGGGTAAACATAATCGATACAATTCTAAGTGGGTCAAACTGATCAAATATAAGACGCCAAAAATTTCTGGGTCCAATTTCTGGATACGCCTCTGATGTTCAATGTAAACATTATCCCCTTAAGGTAGTAGAAGACAGCAATGAATTATCTTCAAATTAAATTAAACCAATCGAACACAAACTAAATACAACCTACAGCATGTCTATTGTGCCTGTTGCACACAATGCGACATTAGGGACTTTTAGATTTTCGTGGACTGATACGTGTGACATCCATCCAAGGCAGTGAATTAAAAGGACGTTGATCGTAGCAATCCACATTGTCTTCGTGGGAATCTAAAAGTCCCTAATGGCTGACATAGGTCTGCGTTAGCAGCTGATGCGATCTTTGACGCATCGTTTCATACTGCCATCATAAACAAGAGTGAACGCAAAATCCTCAGGGCGAACATTGCGTTGTAGTACTGGCGCATGTACCAATAATAACATTTGCAATTGATTTAGCGCCTGTCCCGCTGGATACGAAGCACTTTGAGATGCCATTCAGCCATTTGCAAATAGACATGTCTTCACACTCTATTTGAAATGTTCAACTGTTGGTGAGGACTGAGGAGGGAGCCTGTTCCGGAGTTTGGACGTAGTGGAGGAGAAAGCTGCATCGGCAGCTAATTTGTTGTTAAGTGGTTGAATGAAGGTCACTGAAGATGCTAGATGAGAGCCTTTCATATGCTTGGTTAGCGTAGGAAAGATAATTACGCAATCGAATGACACCTCGCGTGCAACCTGCAATTGCACAATACTATCTTTATAGTTATACAGCGCCAGTGGAAGCGTGCCGCTAAACCCACCTCCAGAGGACTATGACCTATAGGGTCTCTTGCTCAAATGCACTTACCTGACATACGTACCATCACACACTTATCGTGTCATTAAGCAATATTTCACAGCAAGTTATGTGACGCTATTATGACTAATATGGGGGCACATAATGTATTTTGTCTGCCTCGAGATGGCTGTATATAGAATAAGGGCGGTAGGGACTCTGCTATGCGATTGCGTGAAGGTTATGTTGACTCAAATACAACTGGTGTATTTGGCAGATTGCTTCAAGTGTATATATTTTGAGAGAGTTTTGACTGTAGGCTGCAAACCTGTTGTTAGATATTTATAAAGTTTGGCGTTGTACTATCTACTGCATTGTTGAGCTACCAGTACTGTATTTGATTATTTTTTGCTTCTCTGCTTGTTATTGTTTTTATATTTCTGAAAGTGAAGTGCAAAAAAGTTTTTAAAAATACAAAAATAGAATGTATATGTGTATTCTCCAGAATAGTACAGGTACTATTTGGGAAACTTTGGAATATCTTTGTCATCGTTACATCTTTGCATCAAAACATTGAACAAACAAACAAAACATCACACTACTACTACTACTAAAACAGCATTAATGCGCAATTGATCTATTTAACTATTCTGAGGCGCTGAGGGAGATTATTACCCTTGCTTTAGCACGGTTGCCATTACCCCGCTCTTTCATTTCAAGGAATTAATTCCTGCCAGGTACCCATGTTCATCACCTGGATTGAGTGTGGCAAATGTAGATAAATCCTACCTCAATATCGAATATCATTGAACACATTACACCTAACGAAGATCGGTTGTTTTCGCTGTTTGTTGATTCGGCCTGATTTAAACATAAAGAAGTCATCATATATTCAGCTCTAATTGGTTTGATGTAAAATACAATCGCTGAGTGGTTGTGAGTAGCCATCCTCTAAAAAGCCTCAAGGCTCTGGATTTTCAAAACTGAAGGAGTGAGTTAAAATTTCTATATAGTTGACCCTCAGAATACATTACTTCACCATTCCAATAATTACAATAAATTTGAAAGGGAGTATTTCAACAACCATGCAAAATGCATTTGCGTTGCTCTCTATCATTGGCATGGTCAAATGATATAAAACATAGGCCTATAATATATTCATATGATATTTATTTGGTGGCCTTGTGGTCTGCTACTGCAGCATACGTTTGGATGAGCCAGAATTCCTCAGGGCATGACGGGTTTCTTAATCAAGATCTGTAGATTGAATTGTAATATTTTGACAAACTTCAATTGGCCCAACCTTACCTGCACAAAGATGACGGTCCGGGATTATGTAAGAGGGTAGGATTCACCAAAATCTCTGACAAACAATATCGATTTTTTTTTTGTTGATTTTAAAAAAAATATATACTTGAATGACACAGTATGTGAAAGTGTGCCAGTGGTTGTGTGTCCTTAAATCTGCAAGTGTGTAAACTGTGCAACTTTTTCACCAGGAAGATCTTTCTGATTTCACTTTACGGGTATGGATGAAAGCTACTTTCAGTGATTTAAAGACAATATTGATAAGATATATACATTGGTCACAATATTTTCATAATCATATCGCGAATGACCTTCTCTCTGACCATATTGTCCGAGCCCACGTAGAATTTCAGAGAGGGAATTACTTATAAACCGATTTTGTTAAGATCTAATGTAACTGCGGCGCTCATGGCTAATTTCACATCGTATGTAACTGCATGCAAAACAAAACGAGACATTGCCTTATCTCAATTCTGTAATTAAAGCCTAGGGAGCAATTGATGAAACCATTTCGCCCAATTAGAGTACAATTTCCTGTTCTACCACAATGCCCATGACCGCTGCTCTCGTATAAACGGAAATTTAGCCATCAAGCCATCAAGAAAAGTGAACCCTTAGAGAAAAGTTCAAGGGAAAAGATAGATGACCTAGCTATAGGTGGTAGGTTCATAGGCTATACTGGCATGATAAAGTATGCTATAAAGTTAATCAACATCTCCTAAACAGTAATGAGTAAGGATGAATATCAAAACAGAATTGAATGCTTTGTTTTGTTTCTCAAAACATTGATGCTGTCAAGAAATGTTATGCAAATGCCGAGAGGTGAAAATGATTGGTCTTGGAAATAAAATAAAGGTAGATTCAGATCTTTAATGTTTATGGGGCCCCTTGATCAATATATTATCGTGAATTTTGCATTACCACTATCCTTTTAATGTAAATATGATGTGACAACCATAAGATACATACAGTAATAAATATGTTTCATTAATTCGTGAAATTTTAGATGTGTCGTTTGACGTGGTGGCTGTTGATGTCGTGGAAATTTATAAGAGGACAGCAGTAGTCTGATAATAGTGATGAATTATAATTGTTGGGTAAAGTCAACAAGTATAACGGCCAATTATATTCGTGTTAAGGAAATAACCATTCTACAGCAAGACCCTGAGTATTGGCATTTTGAACATTCAAAATTACAGGTGTGAACTCTGATTAAATTAGAAAAAGAAACACGAGCAAAATCGACTGTTGCTAGTACAGACTACGAAAATACAATTCCTGATAAAAGTGATTATCAAAACAAGATTTCGGACTATATCAAATAACTTCTTCTTCTTCTTCTTCTTCAAGATAATCTGCCTCCTTCACTGAACAAGTCTCTAAGATTCAATCTATCATAATTTCCGTTAGAGATATCGGATTCCTATATAGATTGAATTTCCCTGCGCTTGTTGAAGTAATCGAATCTATAATCAAATGGTTTATAATAAGTCCTCCATTTTCTCGTTATGTTTACAATGTTGTCTTATTTGTGGATGCAGCTTCCATAATCATTTTGAATAAATATAATTAAGCCTCCGGGGTCCGGTGCGAGTTCCATTGAACAATAAAATGCAATGTTTTGCTTTAAACATCTATGTTCTTCAAACTTATGTATATGGGGTTTCTAATATCCACTAAGAGACAATGTTGCCTGTGGCAAGAGTAATACAACACCGAATGAGATTCCTTACCCCATTCCTATTTCCCGTTGCTATGGCAATTAATATCCCAATCCTCCCATTACAAACACACTGAAGACAAATAGACTTTACTTTAGAACAAATATAGATGCTGTGCCTTTTGGAATACTTATCTAGGTCTTTGTAATTGACAATCACCTCTTTCGACATGGTGGTTTCAAAGTAATGTAATTTCTACACACAGAGGAATTCTAAGTTGAGGCCATCGTCTGTTTGAAAATGTAAATTTGTATTTTAATGCTAAGGTTTCAGTTACGCCAAGAAAGCATACGAACCAATACGAGGCAATACAAAAGGTACAAGAACTGGAAAACTCATGAATTCTATACGAGGTATTTTATATAATTAAAGTTCAAGTTAACAAAAATTATTTTATTTTTATTTTATTTTTAATTATTTTTTTTTTAATTTGTTTTTTTTTTATTAATTTTATTATTTTTTTTTTTAAAATTTTGAAAATCACCAGACAAATTGGCACCTCACTCAAGAGTCTGTGACGTCATTGCCTCACTATCCTCCAATTTTTGTCTTTATATTGATAACATAATTTTTCAAATTTTCCCCCTAAAAATCTCATATCCTCACGTCAGCTTCCAAGTTATATTGTTGGTTATATGTTTTTCTGTGGATGCACTAATATAAAGTCATTTTTTCAGTTAATTATGGAATATTTGAATTTTGATAAACTCTTTATACAAAAATCAATGACTATGAATATACAATATTCAGAAAATAGTAATAATTATACAAATGTCATATAAGGTTTGTTTAAATGACATGCAGGCAATATGATACAAATCATATAACCTGGGAAAAAGCATGGGGAAATCAAGTTTTGGGGGATAAAAAGGAAAAGTAATGGTATAAACATATGCAAAGTAATTGATAAATAGTGAGGCAATAGCGTCACACACTGATAACCTAGTTGGCAATTTGTGTGGTGATTTTCTAAAATAAGTTCCTTATTAGTTATCTGATATTAATCCATTTTTGTTTGCTCCGTTTTTCTTATTTTTCTACATTTACTAAAAGCAAATTATTTTTTGGAGTGGACTCAGCCTTTAAATGATATAGAAAATAATTATTTCGATGAGTGTTCTTTACCCGTTATTGAAATGACGACATGCTTCATTCAAATACTCGTAATTACCCATGTTACTTTCAGACCACGAGGAGTATGTGTAAAAAGTGTATAAAGTTGCATATTTTGAATTTACAAATCTGTGTGTGATTACAGTTTATACAGAAGTACATTGAATTTAACAGTTATCCAAATTTCTAATTTTCTTCCAGACGTTTCCACCATATTTAAGCAAAAAATAAAAACAAAAAATTATATTAAACGTAACAAAATAGTTCCATTCTCGTACAGGTACACAATAAACCAAAAATACTTTCGTGTAGGCTTACTTACGTGGGATTCTATGGGAAATGAACTACAGGGAGCCATATCCCGTCTGTAATTCCAAAAATGAACCCTACTTTGAATGGAGTTTTAAAACTTTTGTATACGTTTAAAAAAAAATATTTGGCTTTACTTTTATATTTTACAAATGTTTATGGTTAACGGAATTAATACCACAATGACTATATTGTATGTAAAATCGACAAAGGGGCTCAGAAAGCAGAAGACTGGCAAGCGGTCAATATTATCCATATATGCTCTGTTTTTGTGTGCAGGAGATTTAAAGAAAACTGAGATTATGCAAGTTGCGGATTCGATATCTTCACTTGCCTGAAGGAATGGCTTTACCAAAGACGGTTGACTAGTGCTAGAAGGTGGTTAAGGTTGTATTCAATGTAATAGAGATAGCGCCCTTTGGCACACGCTCGAATGACTTTTTATTTGGAAACATTATACATAGGGAGATAAAGGATCGCTCCTGAGACGTAATACAGAGATAGGTTCTTGCTATCTCCAAGACACATATCCCTTTCTCCCCGTTCGGATTGATGTGGTATCACGCACCTGTACCCCGTAGATGTGATTATCTACCATACTTTGTTACATTCCCGGGCGGATCAATCGTTTTCCTCTGTCGTATCCTTATTTAAATCTCCCTTTAATCTTTGATAACTGTATTGGTTACGATGACTAGGCCTATAGGTATCTTATCAAATCCCCTCTCACAGTGTTGATCCCTTCATCATCAATCAGTAGGGAGCCGATTTTCGGGGACAATGGAAAGGTTCAGTTTAAAGGGACAGGTGACGTATCACTCCTTCTACACACAATAGTTTCTCAGTAAGGCAAGTAACTTATATACTGTGATTTATTTCTACATAGGGTTTTACATTTGTCCTTATAATGGTGTAATAAAACAAACTTAGTTCCAGTATCATTGCCCATCGAATCAGGTTTTTTATTATTGATATGAACTAATTTGTTTCAGGAAGAAAAAAAAAAATCGATAATGCTAATAACTAACTAAACCTATGATGAATAAAATCTACTGATTCATGGAGCAACAAAATGTCCGGCCGGCGGCGAGGGTGGGGGCCCAATTCGTGAGAAAACATTCAGTGGCGAATAAGTANGGGGGGGTAGTGAGCACTATTTTGATTAAACAACACCCTCTCCTCCTTCTCCCTTGAGCAAAAAAATAGAAGATAAAATTGTAATTACCATTTTTTTTAACAAAAACTTGTTTGTTGTTGCCAGGGGATGGTGTAAAAAAAGGTAAAATTGTGGTAACTTTCTCGGTTTTTTACTTCTTTTTTGCCAGGGGTGGGGGCCGCCTCCCTTACCATAACCCTGGCTCTGTCAATGAGTCCACCCCTCCCCTCGAATTTGATGTGGCCATTCATGTCAGCTCTTTGCATGTTCGCATGAAAGGAAAAGCGAGGGCACAGCTCTGTTGAGAACCGCACACAATGTGGGCGATCTTTCAACATCTACTGAAGATCATCTCTGACCGCTATCTAGTGTACAATAACATCGGTGTTGCTATTAGCCAGAGCTTGGGTTTTGAGTGTAAACAAAGGACCTGTAACAAGTCCGGCACTTCAAACTACCCCCTTCTACAAGTGTTCTCTATCATATGCAGTGGTCTTCCAAGTAGTCCTGTGGTAAATGTTCACACTCCATCATACATTTACACTGCGTTCCTTTTAATTGAGCCGTGTTGGTTTTAGACAAGCAAAAATATATTTCAGAATATTTAATATAAACGACACGGCATTTAGGCTACATCGATAAAATTCATTTCATAGAAATAATACTGACGCATGGAAGTGAACACCCAAGTTCACTACGGATAGGGTTGTAAACCTCGGCGACAAGTACAGACACACCTATAATCTTCTCTGCTATACATTTTATACGGTCCTTCTTCCAATCTATATGAAATAATGTAGGAAATGTCAGTTTTCTTTCATTAACTAATAAAATGATTACGTCATGTATAATCCTACCTTTCATGTCCCCGGTCGCGTCACGTATTACCTGCCCACAAGGATACACTATTATAGAATCTTGTTAAGTTTACTATTGTGTCCCTGGACGGATCATTTCAATAGAATGAGGCAGTGACCTCTGAGGGCGTAATACTAGGATTGCCTCTGCCCGAGGTATCTTATTATCCTGGCCCCTTTGATATGGACAAGACTATTTCCTTCATAGTTTCTGGCAACATCTTTAACTCCCGCAACCCGTATAGGGTTGGACAGAGTCGAATGTTTGACCTACATATCTTTCTAATCTGTTGCCTTGAATTGCATCAGTTTCATTTGTATAGATAGTTCTCTATGGGACTCTTTTAAGGACCCTAGTAATGTGTTTCAATACTGCAGAATCTTTCTAGTCGTTGGCATAGCGTCCTTCCGAAGAGAAGGGTGTTGGCGATGTATCGTTTGATTTCCCATCTCTATATTTCTCCCCCTTTCTCTTTCCCTATTGCTCCATCTTTATCTTTCTCTTTTTCTTACCTTGTCTCTCTACCTCTCAAACTGAGTCGTGCTATCTACTCGATCACTGCAAACGCCCCCACCCATGCTCATTGCCATTGGTTTCCACTCTTGGAATGCAGTGCCTCTCGTCACTTACGCCTTCTGCTTTAAGTACATGAGGCCTATTACGTTTTTACATCGTATAGTTTATTTTCGCCTGACCTTGCCCACCATAAAATTCGGTCATTTTTGTTTCTCCTTCTAGCCATCATACTAAGCCTTACTACATCAAGAAGAAGTCCTTTAATCTTGCCATCTTTAGTTTCCCACCTAAGTGTAGGTTCTGGGATGGTCAGCACGGGTTTGGTAACGATGTCCTAAGAAAAACCTGAAGTTGAATCAATCAAACTCCGATGGTCTTGAAAAAACAACGCCAGACCCTGCTCCCGCTTTAAGGACGAGCAAAGCCAGAAAGAAACAACAAATTGATTGATTTATTTTGTTATTGCTGTTGCCTTCGTCTAGAAGGTTATTGCACTGTTTACAGGCTGATTGCCAATAAGAAAAGGTTGTGATTCAAGTATCAAATGGTACAAATACCAGACTGAACTAATCCTGCAATTTCTCTACTTCCTATTGGTACGTGATCTTCTTCACTGGACAAACTGAATTTAGCACTCTATGCTCTCCTCCTTTTAACCTCTCACGACCTTGTTCTTTCTCTCCTTCACTTGGCGTTCACGTCAAAATCTTGGGATACATTACAAAATGTGCACTCCTGATCTTACAGAGAGGTTTGAGTTCTGGTAACTGTGAAAAATTAAATTGTAAGCTTTTCTATCATTTTTATTTTAATATGGAAACATGTCATGTTAACAAATGTCTCTTGAAATGGGAGCAATCTTCGAATGCTTCCATGTTCGAAATATTACCACGAATAGCTTTGAACTTTTGACCAAACTTCCTAAACACCTGTATTGAAGACCCATTTACCGTTTTATGTGTGCAATGCATATCACTTTTTGAGATTTTTCAGTAATTTCTGATCATTTTTCTTATTATTTTACTATAAATACCATTATAACTTTAATTCTCATATATAAAACCGACCTCTTCAATAGTTGAGACATTTTCTTACAAAATGTAGGCACCTGACCAGTACCCGACTTTATCTTCAAAAAATTATATTTAGTGTTTATCCAAGCATAAATACATGAACCACCTTATTTTGATTTTGTGTAATCATTATGCTAAAGCACATTTCACCACTTGGGCTCGTTTTTGATTTCTCAGTCCAACTTTCAGTTGTTATGCCAATTTAGAGCTTAACTCGCGAGATTCCATTGACCGTGAAAACTCAACTCAGCTATTTTCACTTCGATTCAGGTGTGCCGCTTTATTTGATATCATCATACTAATTACCATCCCCCTTGACATTCGTCATAACGGACAATTTCCCAAGTCAATGCGATAGGCCGAATGAAATCCAACTCTCATCTTTCTTGAGCTTTGAATGTTGTTTGCTTGGGTGGAATATCCTGGAGCTTTAAGTAGAGGGGTAGGATGAAGAGAAAGAAGCAGAGGATGTATCGATCAAGTGCACATCTTCACAGCTTTGCGCCAACAGTGTCAGAAAGGAGCGCGGCGGAAAATCCCTTTAGACGTATCGATTGCGAAGCGATCCGAGCAAATCCGCAAGACCATTAGGGAAAGGCTATGCTCTCTGCCTGGAACACATCATAAAGTAGTCTGACTTGCAGACCAAACTTTATTTGATTCTATGTCTATCTCATGTGAAAGTTTAAACGAAAAATGTTTATCAGAGGACATTTTCAGCAAATAAAGCTAAAATGTAAAACTTGCCACAGCCATGTAGTCTGTAAATAAAATTATCCTAGTCTAAAGAAATTATATTATTGAGTTTGCATTAATCGGAGATTATATTTCAAATGTTTCAGCTCTTAAGAAGACTACTTCAAAATTTTGGCGCAATATTCAGTAATTTAGCAGGACATGAAAAGAACCCGCCATGAACTGAGGCATGTATTAATTCTAGGTGTACACACGAGATGACTGTGTCGACTGGTATGTTTGTACGCCTACGATCAATCCTGGTAGCCGGCAGAAATGGACTTGAAAATAAGAATGAAGTGGCTTCCAAATTCGGGTGCATATCTCTGTCAAGTTTATTGTACTATCTGGTCATAGAGGCGTTCATGTTTGTACCTGGGTGCACGCAAATCAACGTCACACCGGTGTGGAACACAGTGCGAGATGGCTTAATTACCGGCTGGAAAATGAAACGTTATCTTCGGAGTAACACACACGTTAGGCATATACCTCCAAGGCCGATCTCGCGGCAAGAAAACACCACAATGAAACAGGGGAGAAAGAATCCACACGAATTTTATTTGATGGTGACGACGGATGGGAGTCTATTTGTGCTGACCCCAAATTTATTAGAGCTGAGTGTTTGG
Source organism: Hemicentrotus pulcherrimus (assembly GCA_003118195.1). Classification (NCBI taxonomy): domain Eukaryota; kingdom Metazoa; phylum Echinodermata; class Echinoidea; order Camarodonta; family Strongylocentrotidae; genus Hemicentrotus; species Hemicentrotus pulcherrimus. The sequence continues at coordinate 310,075 of BEXV01000071.1, read as the reverse complement.
CAGCATGCTGTTGTTGCGGAATGCTTGTCTACTTTATTATAAAGATCTATCCGTCCTAACGTTGTATTCAGAGTAGAACACATCTATAAAGAAATGCTAATTTCTTTATTTTTAAGAGAAACATTACAAACTTGTAATGTGACTGACTGATTATTGATATATTGTGAAGATTGGACCACAATCTGTGAAAAATATGTGGAACGATCCTGAAATAAATGAAATAGTTTGAAAAAAGACACATGAATAACTAACAATTTAAACTTAGGACTCTTGTTTGTAACCCAATTTGAATCTCGCCATAAATGTATAAAGATATGTCATCATTCGCCAATGGGGACGTGCCGAACCATTTGAAGGTTATTTTCTCTAAAAACGGAAACCTGTCAACGTCATGTTTATTCAAGAAAACTCGGAATATAAAAAACACAAGATATGGAAGTATCCGTTTTCACCTTCAGGTGACCATCCTTGACGATGTAAAATGATCCGAGAGCAATAGGAAATGTCACTTGCCCATGGTCACATAGAGGATAAATGTTACATGGAAACCTTCAACTACAAACCTGTAAATATTCTCGAGGAAAAACTGAACTTGGTCGGTCGAACAACGTTTACAGATCGAATAAAGACCTTTAAGTTGTCAAACAAACAAACAACAAACAAACAACAAATAAACAAAAATATATTTCAGTTTCTTGTACATGTACCAACTCTGTTCACCCGTCACATTCACTTCGATTCGAAATTGCTGATAGGTCCTTGAAATGCCTAATCCAATATCAATACAACGTTTTAATCACGATTTCTTAAGTATCATACAAGTAGTTTAGTATTATTTATCCTCTTTATACACATGCCAATACTAAAGTCTTCCAATTTGAGCTAAATCTATACCTTTTAGAATTGATAGATATGTGACAACTCATATTTCTTTTCGATATTCATCATTTAAACATAAATTTTCTTCAACATCAGATATCGAACATGAGCTGGTTGTTATATCAGGATTAAAATCATTAGTGCTGACGTCTTGTACATAGGCTATTCGTGGCGCCAAACAAAGCAGGATGGTAAGTCATCAACAAGGGGTGAAGGTCAAATGCACGAAGGACGATGACCGTCTATTCCTGGGCACTGGACGGTTATGAAATTGTCATTTACAATTACCGAGTCCCTTTGAACGGTGAAAATAAATTGTTGATGCAAATATAAAGTGACTTTCTATTCTCCTAAATGTACTTTGTTACTTTGAATGGAGAAATAAGGCGCCACAAGAAATGCTTTGTCGTAAATGGTGCATTCACTTTATCAGACATTCTTTAGATAAAACACAATCGTATACTGATGTCTTTCAGAAGTAATACAGTATTTCCTTTTTATATTGAACCTATTTTGCCAATTTGTTGGTTATAGGTCTAGCATTTAGGTCGGCCTATCACTTTACATCCAAACACAATTGTATATTCTAGAACATGTGCTCGATGTTTCTCTTTTTGTCATTGATTATCCAAGAATTGCGCGCGCTCGTTCGTATTTGCAGATTTGATGGGCACAAAGTGCAATGGGGAAAATCGTTAGACGTTATCACCAGTAGTATATTCACCCTCATCAGAAGGGGTTCAGATTGGAAAGGAGAAAGTGGGAGTGCTGGGTGGGGGGTGTCGAGATTTAATGTACCATTGGTGGATAGAGTAATGATATCAGGGCTGATATCGAAATGTAACAAAAAATAGAGGCTACCTCAGAAAATTTCATAGCTATTATCATTTTATACTCCGACAGTTATTCTGATTGATCGAAGGAATAGTTACGTATTATTTTTTCCCGCCTCGACGTCGCAATCAATAAAAGAAGATTTCATAATTATAAAAAAGACCAGCAATAGAGGTATAAAGGACAGGCACCTTTTTAAACATGTGGTATCATTTTTCAAAACTAAGATTAGTTCCATGCTGTCTACCTTCTAACATAGCGGTTAAAAGTATACTTGCGTATGGGTGGAGCTAGAACTTACAAATGATTACGTAATGATCTACGACTGATCACTACTCATTGAGTGAACATATACCTTAGCTTATGCAGAAAACATCATTTCCCATTCTATTCTCGGAGATGCAGTTGTTGTGAACAGAAAATATATAGACAATATTTAAGTCGACAACAGGGACAAAATTTGCACCGATTTTTTGATTGCTATTCATCGTGCATATTTGCTTTTCACGCAAACAGCATGGATCGCTCTAAGTGTGCCCTTTAGTACCCAGTCACGACACATTAATTTAGCGATTATCGGCATGCGAGTACTCTTTACTTGGAGGCACCCCCAGCTACAACGACAGGTGGGCAAATATACTTCTGACATCTAAATGGACTGACGGGGACTGTGACAGAACTAAGTTGAGTGTCAGAGTGACTTTTGACTCATGGGCCACTGGAGCATAATAGGAGTGACATTTTAAGCAACTTGACCACGACTTACATGAACTACCATGGGATTCAGTTGGGCAGCAATGGGGATAACGGGGATTCGTGCCCCTTTCTCGGCTCTATCAAGCGGCGAAAAATGTAAAGTATTTTTTAAAAAAGGCAAGAAAAGGGAAAGGAGGAAAGTGAGAAGGGAAAGGAGGAAAGTGAGAAGATAAAAAGGACTAGAAAAGAAGGCGCCGTGATCAGCTCCCACAACATTAATCATAAGCCTTGAATTCGCATTTCATCTACCGAGAATGACCGGTGCCACTGCCCCCACCTACTACCAGTACCCCTCCACGGATGGATTCACGCTACGCCGTTGATGGGAGTTAGGTTTGATGATTCTTCTCGAATGAGGTTCCGGTTCACGTTATATCCATATTACATGGTGTTACGAGTATTACAGTATTCAAGATATTAGCCCCAAACCCCTGCGAATCGAACTGAACTCGCTGAATCACAGAGTGGCCACATGTATAATAAAGAGATCAATTAATGTTGATAACCGCACATAATCTCCATCCCGAGCTTGCATGATTATGCAAGAAGGAGTCTGATTTATCATTGAGTCAAGTGTAGCAGTATTACTCAAATCAATAATAATTTTTTTTTTAATGATTTAAAGGCTTATTTCTGTTTTCCCCCTTTAATAACAAATATAAAGCTTCTAAAAAAATTGTAATTGTATATACGCACTCACACTGGGTGTGGGTTTGTGTGTTTGGTGTGGGTTCGATGTTTCATTGCTAAAGTGAATCCATTATTAATCCGAAGGTCCACAATGAGCTGAAATTTGATGATGGAAAATTAGAACTGACAGCCTCGTTTATAAAGAGTAGAAAATGTCGGAAAGTTTTACTTGAAACGAATTTAACGTCAACATCATTCAATTCTTCCTGCATTTGAAAGGCCGTTCATAATGTACCCAGTGGCGTTATATACAGACATGTGATTTGTTTGTCCTTTCCTTGGTTTTCTGACCTAAAAAAAAGAAAAGGTGAAGCATTTGCCTTGAGGTAACACTGTTCATAATGACGTAGCGTGGGATAAGCCATTGTGTGTGGGGGGGGGGGGACTGAAGTAATGGGGGACAGCGATCTTTTTTCGGAATATGAATCGCGAATTAAGGAGAGAGTGCAGGAGGCGATCCAGTCGTCTTATTTTCTCGGCCTTTTCCCTTCTCCCTTTCGCTTTCTCTCCCTTTTTTTACAATTCAGCAGGGTGGGGGCACGTGCCCCTGTGAGAGCATGTAGCTACGACAAAGTATGTTCATATTTTACCGGTCAGATGCTTACCCTCCCCACTCGTGGCCAACATCAGGAACGTTACATAACTAAAAATACTCTGTCGGAACTGGAAGGTGAGACTTTAAATAATCCATCATTAATAAAGTTGTGATACCTGTTTCGTTCTAAAATTATTTCTGATCTTCTCTTCTTCATGAAAATTTAAATGCATTATACCATAAAAAAAAATATATTTGAGAATTGAATCAAACAAGCAACCCTTTACAAAGAAATTATGTCCTTATCTTGCATGTCGGCATGAGAGTCCAGCACAAACCATGTTATCCCCATGCAGATAGCCATTAGTTGCAACAAACAGCTCGCAGAAAATGAAATTATCCCAGATTCGACATGATATGCATGTATCATTTAATCCTTATACAGCGCTGGAATAACAATATTGCCTTTTCGATGGGATGAATGTTAACGAAAGCATAACAAGCAATATTCTTGGTGGATTCTATTAACTTATTTCCTACTGACACCGGTAAGCTCCTGTATTGAACCTGTAAAGAATGAGACAATTCAGAAGTCAATGTGTAAATTAGGAAACTAGTATTAGATATTCCTCAAAATGTGCTTTGTTAAGGATCAAACTGGACACTAAAATTAGTAAATCGCGATTTAAACTTCTTCTGGAGGGACATCCTTCGAGCAAAGGGCATATTCCAGGACTTTCTGCAGTCACAGATTGCAACCGTTGGCACTGTTGAGAGGTATTTGAAATGTGTATGACTATTCACTCTTTTATTTCAAATATATCTTTGTTCTTTATCGTCTGCAAAAGCCGATATGCGATCTTACTTTGTACAAAATGTCTGTACAACGCCTGGAGGAATTATCACAAATGGATACGTAGTCTGATGTTGTCCAAATCTCAGATTGTGTTCTCTCGTCTCATTTGGGACTGCGACGCGATACAATGTTGCAATCAACAGCAGACTACAGGCGGTCAAGTTATGTTTCACATCTGAAAGATAAGTCTGTGACAGACGTAATCACACTCTTTCGTTGAAAACTATAGTGAATTATACCTCCAAATCTGAACAGGGATGACTTTTAAGTTTGAAGAGCTGAAGTATACCTCTAATCATTTTCGGTGTATAACGCTTATCATACTTCATCAGGAACAAAATATTATCGTTCTTTAGTTTTTTTTGTTTTTGTTTTTGTTCTTCTTCGTCTCCTTCTTTTTTTTCCTTCTCCTTCTTCAAGGAAGGGTCTTGTTATAGTGGTTAATACACTTGAATCTCGGTTCAAATGTTAAGGGTTCGAATCCCAGCCAGACACCAATACCTTTTGGCAAAACATCAATCCACATGAGGAACAGGTATAAATACTGATGTGGCCACCCTATGTGAATAAGACCGAATTAATATTTTCATTATTTCTGATAAATGCTACTTCAGGCGGTGCAGGTAATCGCTCTATACTTAATACAAGCGTTACTTGTCACATAACACGCTATTATGTTCCGTACAGTGTAGATGAGCAATTGTTGTAACACATCATCATATAAGTACATCATGTGAAATGGGTAGTATGTTATATTTGACTGGCATTTTAAGGCATGTTTATGAGCACGGAGGGAGGATTTCATGATCATATCACCAATATTTAGCTTTAAATATGTTTACTCAGTACAGCCCCGCGGAGGAGGATAGTTCACTAGGGGGCTAACGGCACGGACGTGACCTCTCTCTCCGGACAATTCTAAACATAGCAGACACGTTGCTATCAATATTGTGATGATAAAGACATAAAATGAATGTGTAAAGAGGCTCAGCATTATCTGATGGAAATTGTGCTCAGAAACGTGTATTGCATTTGCTGATGATCATTATCATGATGGTCCCGAAGTCCAATATGCTGGAGACTATTCCAGATGACCGATGCTGTTGCAGGAAATCTGAAAAGAGCAGTTTTAGTCAATCTTTTACAAGATGCACAAGAATAGAATATTTGTCAAGATAAATGAAAAATGTATATTTTTCCCCTCAACTTTATGTTTTCTGTTTTTTTTTGCCACCACTTATACTGACTTTGATACAACCCAGTCCCCTGTGAACAAAACAACCTAAATAAATATAATAATAATAATAATAGTACATAACATTTATTAGGCGCTTAATACTGATGTTTCTAAGCGCACAGTGTTCTGATTAAGAGAAGACTATAACCCGTTGAATTAAATTAGAAGAAAAAGCAAAAATACAAAAGTAACATAGAT
>BEXV01000071.1:285088-300438 GCA_003118195.1 Hemicentrotus pulcherrimus | reverse complement strand
CCTCCCCTCCACGAACACTCTTTGGGCTAGTGTAAAATGCACAGGCCAGATTTTAAATCCGATTTGATATAAATGCACTTATTGAACACTGTCTTGTCACAAACGCAACCTGACATCTTTTCGTTATTTTACCCCCCCCTCTCTCTCTCTCTTTCTTTCTCTCTATCTCTGCCCCAGTCTCCTTATCTCTTCTTTGCATTTTAAAACTGTTCGGAAAATAAAATATATGATGTGTTAACGATTAAAGCATTTCCATTCTTTTCAAGGTCCGTCTCTCTTTTTCTGTGCAATATTTTTCATCAATAAAGGGAACAACCTGTTTCCGTTTAAAAACTCCGCCGACAAATCCGTTGCACTAACCATAAAAGTATTATAAATAATGCAAATGTCGACTTTTACTTTTATTTTGCACATTATGCAGCTTGGAGGAGGATGTTGTGATGGCAGCAATGGGCAAAAAAACCTTTTAAAGTGATTAAATCAGGCTGATGCATAGCACAGGGATTTACAATGCAATTCCGGAGTAATTTGTATTTGTATTAATCTCATTTTCAAGATACGAAGCATTTCACAATAATACAGAACAAAAAATACAATGCACCCAGAACATTTCGACCTAACTATTCGATAGAATAAGGGAAAAGGTGAAGCGAAGGAAAAAAAAATCGAGCATACAGTATTGATTATTGTCATAGAATTGATTGCAACCTATTTTCTACATTCATCATTTATTGCTGACGCGGGACTCATTCTATTGTTCCTCGCGCCCCGGCATTGATTAAAAACCTACTTTCAGGAAGAAGGGTTGATGGAGAAAAATATAACGATATTATAAATTTATTAAAATGTAATATGCAGAAGAGGCATGACCAAAAAAAGTTTACAAACATGTGAATAAAAACAAATCAAGTGAATCTTGTTTGCATACATGCTCTTATAACTATGATTATCATTTAACAAAAAATGTTTTGTTTCTGTTTTGTCTGAACTGTATCCAGACCGTGTCTTTGTTCGTCTGTAAACATGGTAAAAGTCACTGAATACGTCACCATCGATCAACATGCTCGTCGATTGCTCGTCGATATTCGAAAAAAAAGGATTGTATTGTCACACGAAAACAGGTCAAAATGGCAAGGCGAGTATTGATACATATTGCTTGTTATCAAAAGAGTGTCTTTCTTTCCTATTGCTATTATTGCCGCTCTTAAAAAGGAAATTAAGGAAAGGTTTTTTTTCTTCGTATTCCTTTGTGACGTTCAAAAACGCATATTTCCTGAGGTTTGCTTTTTAAGCAAAACAAATCCATTTGTTACCTGTAAATAGTTAACCTACATTATTGAATCACACACGACAGGAGAAGGAAAGAGCGATATAGAGACAGAAAGAGAAAGACAGAGACATAAAGACAGAGGGGCTGGAGACACGGAGAGAGTAAGAATTGAGAGAGTGAGAGAGAGAGTGAGAGAGTGTTTTATATTTGAGAGAGAGAGAGAGGGAGCGTCCACTACCAGAAAAAACAATGCCTGGCTTGAGGGGTCAAACAGGTTGATCAGTTGGTAAATAAAAGGAGTGTAGCAGCCACTGATTTGACCCTTAAATGCACACGCACGCATCTTGTTCGATTGTTCATACTGACGGACGAGTACAAAAAGGCAACTTTTTCAAATAGGTCAAAGCCATAGCGTTCTAAAAAAAGAATATATTTTTGAATCACATGAATATTGTTTTACTGTGATTCATATTCTATTTCACTGTTAGCGTTTGACATGAAAAATCACAGCACCCATTCATTATCACTCTATTTCATGATTTGCCCATGTCAGTCAAAGAAATGTCTTTCTAAAACAATTGATTTCTTACAGTAAAACAAAAATCAGTTATAACAGTTTTTTCATTAGGAAAAACCCCTTTTTAATGAAGGACAGACTGAACTGGTCCGATTAAATGGTCTTCTTATGGCATGTTTTTAAGGGTTTATGCAGACAAATTTACCTGCAGTTAGATATTTTATAGAACTGTTCTAACTAGTATTATGCTTTACAGTAACTGAATCACATGCATATAATAGGAACTTACACCACATTCCAAATGTTTACCAGTTGTAGAGTGAATTCCTGAATTTTGAATATTTCGAAACATTAAATATTGAGGGTTTTTAAGGCAGATCGAAATCCTCTTAAACTAAAGGTCTATCAAGCAACACCAATTGAGATACACAATTGGAGGAACTCTTCCGAATAGTGGAATAATGATCATGACACATACAAAGAATATTCTTGTTTGAAATCGTAGCTGAAATAAAAACGAAGATAATAGAAGGTTCGGTAAGACACAATATCGAATCTACTCGCGGTATATTATATTTCCCCAATAATTTATTGTTATGTATTTGTCGATATTAAGTGAAAATATCTGTATTTATTTTACCCATTCTTGGGTCTATTCACATTGAAAAGTAAATATATATATATATATGTGAAAAGTGTTTCTTGTACCTATACTAGATGTTTAATAGATGATCAATACAATTAAATTGAAATTCATTATATGTCATTCTTAAAAGATGCGTGAATATGCACAATTCTTGGCAAACTGTCACAGACAGGGGTAACTGGAATTTGTAAACGTACCATCAACTCTAAACTTTACCATGCACCATAACTGTATTGGTTGGGGTCATTCCCAGTTTTTATCTCCAAACATGTAAACACACTAACGACTTCCCAGTCTGATTTCACAAATCCCGGTTTATTGAGGGAAAAGTTTTGCACTATTCATGTCCCATTTTCTTGAAAATATTTTAAACCATATTACGTAAGAAAAAAAGCAATATGTACTAGATTTAATAATGCAAAGTTTATTTTCTGCTTCTGTATTGCATTTGTTTCTATGTACTTGTGCGAGTGGGGTGTGCGCGCGTGCGTGTTTGTGTGTGTGAGTGTGTGTGTGCGCGCGTGTGCGTGTGTTATGGTGTTTCTTATCTGCATCATAGCCTTGTCATTTCAAGCGATCCGGCATGTCGAAAGCCGTGAAGTATACATGTACTTGCCACCAGTCTGAGCTTGAGTAATATGTGACTAGCTCTTGTAACACGGTACGTTTGTTTGCAGCAAAACACTTCAGAGACAGTTCAAATTTAGTCGCGTCGTCTAAACTTTAGACATGGTTAAAAAATAGGGACACTTTACGGGCTTAGGTCAAATATGAAGTGTCTTCTCAAAGATAAAAAGACGGTAATGTACGAGACTTTCATTGTACAAAACATTTATTAAACTTGACCTATAGAGCGACATAGTTGTTGTCCACTCATTTATTTATTTATTTACCATTTCATCTTAATAATCTTGTCTACAATAAGCTACTGCTGTATAGGAATCCACAGAACTGGATACAAAACTTGGGCCAAAATAAATTCAGACCATAAAAGTGATCACAGATTATCACTTTTGCAAATAGATACATATCTTTGTAATCCGAATAATGACCTCCAATTCTAAAATTAAAAATGTAATCACATTATTCCTTTTTGTATTGACAGAGTGACTCATCTATTACGGGACATGCTTGTAGGTATTGATCGGCAGCTAAATGTTAACCAATCTCCAAATTTTGCTCGATGCGTGCCTCTACTCCCAATCATCAAAATGGAGACACATTTTCGGAAAATTTGTTCGACACTAACTGCAGGCAAAAATATGGCCTTTAGGCTTTTGCATTATATTCTGCATAGACGTGCGTACATGGTCCATAAATAAGTGCATAATTATATAGCTAGTAGTGTAGAAACAGTTACGTGAAACGGAAGTCGTGCTTGTTCAGAGGTCAAATTCATGGAGCACCGACATAGCACCCTCCCATGAAAATTGTGTGTGGAGGGGAACTGCTTGACGCTCTATCATTTGACCTTTGAGCGCGTATACATGCACGTGCCACAGCTATCTTTATCAATACACTATGCACAATTCGATCAGTCGCCGCCATTGCCTTGGGGTGACAGCACATTATCACAATCCCTCAATGAATAACTGGCTCTTAAAATCCAGACAAGTCAGGCTTTTAAGAAAATCGATCTTGAATTATCGTTTATATAATGAATATAGTTGCATGGCAGCCGGCTGAACGTGAAATTTGACACGGATGTCGTGTCATACCAAACCATGACTCTCTGGGGGCATGCTGTTTCTCCTCACCATCATTCATCTTTATATAATTCTTTTTAAATTGTTTCCTCTGTCTCTCTCTCCAAAATAAAATGTTGTAATACTGTAAACTGTGACATGTTGCGAATGTTATAAGATATCGAATACCATAGGATTCGTCCTCGTTTAGGTTCATCACGATTCATTTCGTTTATTTTCCACATAACATTATAATATCGTACTAGCAGACCCACAACAAAGCTTTAAAAAACTCTGTAAAAGTTTATATAACTAGGAGCAATGAATATGCGGTACTCTTCAATATGAAGGAATATAACTTAAAAGCGGTGTTCGAGGGGCGCATACCCCCCCCCCTCCTCCTTCGGTCGACAGACGTGCGATATGCCCGATTCATTTCGCCCCCATACTTATCAATTTCTGAATATGCCACTGCACTGATATCCCTATATTGTGTTTTTTCCTTTTCCATCTGTACTTAAACTTAAGCACGAGACTATTTGTGTGTGTGTGTGTGTGCGCGTGTCCTTTTGGTCGTATCTTTTTGTTTCCACTCTTTCGCAGATCAAATTTACTTTGACGCTAATTTTCAAGGTGTTTACTTTACGTGGATCACGTGATTTATGAACGTCTATAAAAGAAAGTTATCATCTGTATATTCAACTCTGTTAGGTCTGCCTTGCCCCAAGGTTATGAGTTGTTGCCCTCTATATATCACATCAAAGTTAAATATTTGACTTATGTACATCATGATGAACACCAATATAAACTTGACCTTTCGATTTTAATAAATGTGATGACAATAAATAGGTTTTATAAATGTTTAACGGCACAATTTTTTTCTCTCAGAAAGACAGAACCAAAAGTCATTCTTTTTTTCCTTGTCTTTCATGGTTTCTTTATGTAGTGACTCTTGGTCGACTGCCAGTCGCTTAATAGGATAAGTGGACCACGGTTGTCACTCGTTGGGCCATCAAGTCGCCCTTCTTCTGAATAATAAAAGGTGTTGATTACTCCCCCTCACATCAGCCCTCATTCATGCCTGCCTGACCTAGCTGATAGCATTGCCTCCATCCGATATCCCTCCGAGATTAACAGCTTAAGTGATTGAAGTACGTGAGGGATAACATGTCGCCGGCTAGAATATAAATACACATAGACACTGAAAGGGTATAATTGCAACAAGTGCTTAGATGTTAAAATTGCCACGTGGAATTAAAGAGAAGGTTGAGTTCTCGCTTGTATAATAGTGAACAATATTTCGTGAGTTTGCTCTTTCTTTGATATGTTAGACTGGAAAAATATCGCAAAAGAAATATCCCCTGCAAGGATCGCTCTTCAAGTGAATTTATATTCAAAATGTGATAAGAAAAAGATGAAAAGTATGGAGCAAACTTCCGGGCCACACACAGAAAAATAAAAGGTGTTTTTGGGGAGTAAAACGAAATTGGAGAAATAGAGCGCCCACTTTTTACACCGTTTGGGGAGTAAAACACGGAAATACGCAAGGTTGTATATTTGAGGGATGTAATTTTACACCCTATTTTAGTCAGACGAGCTCTGATTGATCAGTGCATTTGCGCAAGCGCTACAGCAATGGCGAATCGTGTCGATATAGGTACTGCCGGATGAAGGAAAATTATGCTAATAATTTACACATTTTAGTCATGTTATGGGAATTATCATAGAATAAGGGTTGTACCAAAGGTTGTATTTGATAATTTCATGAAATTAGCAAAAGTGTTGTTTTACTAACTATTACCTAATTGTCTTCTCATACGTGTAAGTAAAGGGAAGATATTCGGTAAGGCAGGATTGTGTATTTAGGTAATTCCATTACATTTGAACCGGTACGTCCAGCCAGCCATAAGGTAAGAATTAAAGCCTTTCGACATATAACTCGACATTCTTGTCTAATTTCTTTAGAGCAGTGAAACGTAGACAAAAGGGTAAGAATCAGAGGCTGTTTGGTGATTACGAAGCATGGATGATTGATTGCTCGAGGGATGATCAATTGGTTGATGTTGCGCATTAGGAGGGTGTAGATTTACTTCCCACAGGGTGTAGAATTTATCATAAAGGGTATAAAATTCAACCCCACAGATGTAAATTTGAACCCATTTTTCATGAAAATGGAACCAAAAGGTGTTAATTGAGCACTATTGGGTGCAAATTTCACTTCTTAAAGGGAGTACAATCATAACCTTGGGGTGCAAATTTACACCTTCTTATTAAAAAGCAGTTACTCCCTGTAGGGAAGTCACATAGACCTATTTATGGTTGCACTGCATGTGGTTGTCAGAAACATTGAGATTTTTTCCCCTTCATTAAAAGCATTTAAAAACCTGCCGTTTATACATCAAATCTGATGTATAGCACTATCAATCTTTCCAGTCTGGTTCAAGACAGTTGTTTCACGATGTAATTTCATGGCAAATACTCGACACTGTCTTTAAGTCGAACCAGAGGGCCTCACCAACATTCCCAATGAAGTAAGATGTTGGAGTATTATTGCAAGGGTTTACAGCTTACTTTATATTGTGATAGATAAGTTACAGTTTATATGCATGCCACTTGTAATATGGTCTTTTAGGAAGCCGGGTATGTAATTTCATGAATTTTCAGCCAATGTTGAGTCGAAAATAACAGAAAATAATACGCCGGATGGAGTATGTTGCATCAGTATATCTAAATTTAGGGTAAACTATCACAAAACAGTATGCAAAGCCGCGTTTAAAATTGTTCACAGCTTTACAGAGAAAGAATTGTCAGCAAGCATTAAAGGGTGATCAAATCTGAAAACCAAGCTGCTTGGTTAAATCCGAGAAACACATTGGTAAAAACTAAAATTAAATCAAATTATCAGTGAGAAATTTACGATCAATAATGGCTAGGAATAGTGCCTGGAGATTTTTGCGAATAGGGAATGTCATTGTGATGTAGAGATAATTTTAACATTTACTCCTACATACACAATGGATACAATAGTTTCCCTGCAATTTCTCTTGTGATGAGGATTTCTTTTTATTATAGAGAACATAACATTTTGTTTAAACGACAATAATTGGGATAGATCTGATGAAAAAGTTACTCAGGATAAAACTGAATTTTCATGATTTTCTTTTTCGCATGGTAGGTGAAAGAGGAATCCCTAAATAAATAAAACACGTCACCGTCGAAAGTATCTGCCAATTTTATATTAACGTATATGTTTGAAAAACTTAAATTTCTTAATAATTGTCCTACCTTAAACTTTATAAAACATGGATTTCCTGTGTATCTTCTCACATAAAGTTTAAACACGTTAAAAGGTTTGATGGCCTTTTTTGTATAGACCTTTTCTTAGCGATCAGTTTCACCTGAGTCTTAAGTGATTTTTTTTTCCATAAATATTGAAATGTATGGCATAAAAATGATCTGCTTTACTACAGCAATATCACGGAAATGATTTCCTAATGGTATATTCATTACACAAAACAGACATGGAAGAATAATTGTATTACAGATGTATAACATAAACGTATATTATATTTCAATAATCGACATTGAGGAAGACAAGTCAGAGGGGCCCAAAATGGATGGTGCAACCGTTGGGATATACCAATTAAAATCTTTATCTACCGAAAAACTGAGACAGAAAAAAATAATAGTAAGATATCTGAATTTAAGCAAAAACATTTAACCGAAATATCTTTGTCTACGTTTTAGTATAGTAGAATCTACTCGATTTGTGTAAGAATATTTTTTTGAGGGGGGGGGGCGGGGCTTGCACCCAGTAGATAAAGATCGCGTGCTCGATGTGTAATCGAAAACAAGACAGAAAAGGTCTTGTTAACCAGCGGGAATTGAACCTTCCATGTACTGCTTGTCGTGCAGCGACTCTACAGCCAGGCTATAATTTACTCGTTCTATCTATGCGTTTCAACATTGGAAGGGGAAATACTAATGTCCTTTCTGGTAATCAAGGGCATTCTTATTACCCTGACATTTTTTTTCCTTTTCGAATATGACTTGGTAATTTCAGATAAGTGAGAAAGTGGTACTTGGCAACAATACATGGAGTAAATCAGAAAACAAAAACGAGGAAACTATGACCCCAAAACAGAAAGGTCGTGACAAACAAATGAATGATAACATTAGCACATGCATCTAAATATTTGTCATCTTACCTTTACTTTTTAATGAGTTTCAGATATTCTAAGTGAGGAAAACTCTTGTAAAAGAGAAACCACTTCGCTGTTCTAACATTTGTATTGATCATGAATAAAAACGGCCTTCGCTAGATCAATTTCTTCAATTGCTTTCATGGTATTGTTTGCCAGTGACTCACCCCTTTTATGAAAAATATTCAACTTTTAGAATTGGATAGTTGTTCAAATGTAAGTCTTCTATCTATGTTCTTTAAAGAAAGAATGAATGCATAATATGTATCAAAACAACACTTGAAATTGGAAACGACTCAAAGTAGGGTTTGCTTTCATCATACTTTTACTAGAACACATTACAGCTTTCGCTTCTAAAAAAGGTTTTTGCGATACAATGTTCCTCGTTTTCTCTTTCAGCTTAAAGGAAATAACACGCAACAAAGTTTAGTAGATAAAGCTTTATTTATCATTTTTAGTCAGTTTTAAATATCTTGAGGTCACTCCTACTTGATTATTTAGCAAGGAAAACAGGCTCTCCATAAAAAAAATCACTTTTCTTGCTAGTCATTCTCCCATGAGAGTCGCCATTTTGATTAAAATATGCATGTCAGAGTAGTGCAACTTTTAAAATACTCACTGGCCTGTAGCTTACAGTGTGTAGGACACTCACCTGTGAATGCACGGCATTGTTCTATCATAACTTATGGTGACAAGTTATTTGATTTAGTTGTTTCAAACAGTTCAAAGTTTCTTTTATTTAGCAATATTTGGCATGCAAAAGCTGTTGCTTGATCTGATAAAGCCTGGTATTTAAAACATGTTGGAAAAGCATGTTTATTATAAGTTGAAAATCTTATTAAGAATAAACTTGTTATTATATTTGGACTTCTCCTTATATACGCTGAAAATGAACTTAACATATTCCTTGAACCTTATGATTCCTTTTTTTTTTGTCTCTCACTTTCTTCGGGTTTGTCTCAAGGCGATTCTCAAGATCATGAACAGTCATTCGATACGATTGCAGAAATCGGAGAAATCAAGAGGACACATTATTCACATTAAGCACATTATCCATTCCGAAGCTGGTTTTTATGCACTTCCTGTTTCAGTATCACGTTTCTGAACGTTTGGAAAGGTTGCGATGTCATAGATTGGATAGGGATTATTCCTGGTGACACACTGTCAAATATAAAGAAACTGAGCTGAATACAAATAGCTCAAAGATTTGGAGGGGGTAGTCCCTTTTAGGCCCATTCCTCATTTTTTTCCTTCTGTATCTCGGTAATCATATCTTATTATCGGTTCCTATATATTGTCTCATGACATCATGATAATCTTTGTTTACCGTATCACACATCTCTCTCTCTCTCTATCTCACACAGATCACACACACACACACACACACACATACGCACACACATGCATACATACACATACACACACATACACAGTACACACAACACACACTCACAAACACACCCACAACACATTCGTACTTTCTCCCTCAATTCCTACTCGTCTGTCTAACTTTCGCTTTATTTCGTTTAAATCAGAATCTCTTTTTTTTAAACCTAAGCTAATTGAACTTTTCTGTAATAATGTTCCTTGAATCACATCGCTGCTGGCGCTCCTGCACTTTCAATGCATTATCTTAAAGCAAAAAGCCACTTGATTCGTCTTTTATTGCGGTACCGTACTTTCGGACATGAAAATGAATCACTGGGAAAAGTAAAACATCGATGATGATTATGACCATATCTCTATATGTTGATTGTTGTCATGAATAATGTCCAAGGACGAATGCTAAATTGACTAGTTTCGTCCTTTTGTCTTCCTTTGCCTTGTGTGTTGTATCAATTAAATTGTTTCCATGTTCAACCATTCAACATGCATTGTAGACGAGAAATGATACAATTGCAACAATATGTGGTTTCCAGGAACATTAACAAAATCGTCTGTGGAGGCATACAGAAGACCAAACAATATGTGTTTGATAATTATGAAATATGAAAGAAAAACGTAGGCTAGCAAAATAAAAAATGCGAATGAGGAGTGAAAGCTAGTGAGGGAAATGGCTATGGAGAGATACGACGGAAAGAAATATAGAAAGAGAAATGAAGGATAAAAAACATATAAAGTATAACCAAATAACATTATATACAGAAAAGAAAGGATACCGGAATGTTGGATAATATATAACTTAAAAACAAACAAACAAAATTCCTGCTTAAGTCACTACAATATCAAAGGAGGAGAAGGATGGACGTTTCTAAATATCAAACTTAAGAGCATTTTCCTGCTCGCTCTGTGACATCTCATTTCGAGATATTTGGATAGTGTTTCATCAAAGAAAAGGTTGAATTCTGGGCCCCATTTCACCAAACATTTCATCAGTGACAAATGACAGTTTCTTTTATGAGCTAGTGAAACCCTTGCTTCTGATTGGTAATCAGCAGATTGTCACTGTTTTTTTGTCATTTGTCATTGAAAAAAAGACTTTGTGACATGGGTCCCTGGAATTTGTGAAGAATGGCACGTGAGCTTTCTCATTTGTATGTACATGTGCATTCAAACAGTGTTATAGCAATGTCCCAGGAAA
Source organism: Hemicentrotus pulcherrimus (assembly GCA_003118195.1). Lineage (NCBI taxonomy): Eukaryota > Metazoa > Echinodermata > Echinoidea > Camarodonta > Strongylocentrotidae > Hemicentrotus > Hemicentrotus pulcherrimus. Next base: position 289,537 of record BEXV01000071.1, on the reverse strand, counting down.
AGAATTATTGCCCTTAAAGGGCTCTTATAGCATATACGAACCCCTAAAAAGAGTAAGACGGATGCCACACGTGTTTGTAGTTCCTTGTACCATATCTACAGTGTTGTTGATAGGTTGTGCTTTCAGCCAGTTTGTAATAGCTTTAACGATTCTACTACCTTCCAAGAGGCATAGACGGAATTTTCCTGCTTACATCATCAACCAATTAGAATCACTTATAAACTGTTACATTCACGATGCACGTGCCTGACCCGTAGGTCCTACTCAAATTCATCTTTTAAAAATTAATCTCCAGCCGTCTAAAAAACGAATCGTGTCCCAAGCGAAACATATACGATAAAGTGTGTATGCAACCAGATCCTATACATCATTGATGAGGAAATGGAAGACAATTATGCTATGTTTAGAGAGAATTTATATTTCACGAAACATAGAGAAAACAATCATTGGATTACATCCAACCAACAATTAATAATACAGTGCCGAGACGAAAATATGAAATTGATATGACCTAGACTGCAAGGCGTTAACCGTGGAAGGCATCGACCGAGTGAGAAATTGTTTCCCAAATGAAAGGTTCATAAAAAGTTGAATTACGACTGCATGTACCGACGTTGGGTAACTGATTATCATCAAGCATAATTACACTATTCAGATACTAAGGAGTCAAATCTTCAACAAACTGAGATTTTTTTTTGAGGGATGTGGATAATGCCTAGGTCACATTTGCCGCGGAGGCCGTGCGGTCTAAAATACATTAGGCCAATAGCAATTATAGGGCCGCCGCATCATTCCCACGGTCATACGGTAGCGGTCACATTATGCTAGGGTAGCCGAACGGCGTATTTTTGATTTGTGGAGATAGAAAATCTGCGGCTGCCGTATGGCATTTTAAGTGATGACGGCCGTCTTAAGGCGTCCCTGCGACGGCCGTAGGTTTTTGACAAATCAAATGCAAGGTAACTCCAAGGTGCCCACAATGCTGCCGAAGGTGAACCATACGGCGACCGTGCGGCCTTAATGATGCTACCGCTTCACCCCTGGAGTATATGAAAGGCAAGGTCTTCGTACGCCGACGTACGGTCGCCGTGGAACCGCTCTACGGCATGGCTGCGGCGTGTCTTACCGCTATGGCGAAGATAGAAATAAAAACAGTTATAACACCGCGTTATAATCCCACGGCGACCCGTACTGCCTGTAAAGATAGGGATACGCCTTAGGGTGACCCTGAGGCCACCGCAAATTCTCTGCCGCCGCAAGTATCTCTCGATTTGGGTGGCGTACGGCCACCGTATCCTAGCCGTAGAGTAATTGTGACATAGGCATAAGGAAAGTCTGTAATAATACGATCACAAAGGCTCATCGGAGGGGTGGTGAACACTTGGAAAAAAAGAATTTTAACTTTTTCTCTTTTTTTTTGGCCAGGGGGGAGGGGGCCATAGAAAAAAACAAAGATAAAGGGTGTCTTTAAAATTCGAAAACACCCTCTGTTTGCCAGGGGGTGTTTGAACACCCAAAACACCCCCTCGATACACTAATTTTGCTTCCTATAAGAATATCCTCAAATGATTACCAAAAAGACTATGTAGAAGATGTAATTGAAAATAAATTTTCCGTGAAAGTCAGTTTTAGGGTTGCATAGAGTAGAAGTCATCAAACTAGCATCGGACAATTCTTGGCAAATTCATTTGAGAGACAAAATTGTTTTCGTGTCCCGAGTTATAAATATATCCTACAAAATTAAAAGAGTATTATTTTCAATGAATGTAATTTAGCATTGCTTTTGTTTTTTTGTTAATTATCATTATTACACTATACAAGAAATATTTTAATTGAACTTTACTTCAAATACTCGCCTAACTTTTTGAGGGGGAAATTTGGATAGCCACCAATTGAATTCCTTTGTTTTCTTGACGCGATATGTTCCTTCCGTAACCTTAGGTTCTCGCCATTTTAATGATCGTCGGTATTTAAATTGCCAGTAACACAATCCCGGGTGCTCACTGATTGCAAGACCTATCTGACGTAAAATCAAATATGTTCGAGTTCTATTTGCAAATGCTGACACCCAATACTTAATTAAGACGGCAAGATTTCGATTGTTTGTGCAGACATCGCTTTATTGAGAGTGGTTGCGTTGTTTATTTTTAGGAAAACTACCCCTGACAAGGTTTTTTTTGCGGAGGAATTAATTCAGGGGCGGTTTAAGGAAAGCGGACTGGTCTGGAGAAGGTTCCCGTCTCGCAGCTCTTTGATATTTCCTGTTGGGACCGTGAGAAGTCATACATGGTGGCTCCGAGCCTCCGACTTCCTGATACAAAAGTCATGTCCGACCAAACACGTGGTTAAGGCTGGAATCCGGAAAGGGTTGACGGACGCTGCTTCAAGCAAGGGCACAGAATTTTAATCTTCAGTCCAAATAAGTTGTGACGCGGACGAACCAGCCTAGATTGAACTTCACCTTGTTTGGCTCAGATCATCGACTTCGCTCCTCCGATGTTCATTTCACATTGTCTTCCAATTCTACGTAGTTCATTACAAGCAGTCACCTATACCGGGTGGTGACACCAGGGAGAGAGAGGGAGGAATATAGAGAGAGACATATAGAAAGAGAGACAGAGAGAGAGAGAGTTGGAGGAGAGAGGGGATAGAAGAAAAAGAAAATAAGGAGGGGGTAGAGAGATGGGAAGGGGACACAGGGAGATAGAGAGAAAACCAGGGAGAATAGAGAGAAGGAGAGCAAACAAAATTTGTTGCTCTTAAATTTTGGTAAGTTGTGATAAGATGTTTGATATTCAATTAAAAATAAAATGAGCATTAATAAAGTCAACGTAGGGGGAATTGGGCCTCGTTATGCCATTCAGAATATTTAATTTCCAATTTTTTCATAACATAATGATTAAATCGTACCCCTCTTCAGTCCTAAACCAAATTGACACAGTTTCTAAACATAAAAAGAACATTAAAATTAAAATTAGAACAAAAGTGTGAATATGTTGTTCTAATTATAATGCTTTATTGAAATGGGATCCCCAAGCTTCGTGCAAAAGGATTTGTTTAAATCTCAATACTTGTGATTCGGTTTGTTATGAATTTGACACATAAAATCCAGTTTATTACATTCCACATTTCTTGACCGATATTCACATTTCATTAACCCGAGAACTGCAAAAGGCCAAGGGTACCGCTGCAGGTAGTATAAAAGAATTCATGAAATTATTTATAAGGACCCGATATCAGATTCAGAGCAGTAATAATTATGTGGGCGAGCGTGTGTTGAAAAGAGGTAAAAACAACATTTTATGCCGTTTTTTTTTTTTTTTTTTTTTTTTTTTTTGCTGGCTTATTTTAACGTGAACAACGCATGTCATCTGAACGAGTCGTTTCCTATATCTCATTGATTCTCTTTTCCATACATCATCAAACCTTTGTAATTAAGCTTGTGATAGAGAGGCAGTTCCAGGGTTTTGTGAAAGTAGGGGGAACAATTAAAAAGAATGCACAATTATGATCAAATTGTTGTTGTTATTGTTTTTGTTATATATTTAGTATGCCAAAAAGAGGGGGCAGGGTGGTTTTACTTATTAGGTGACAATCGGTGAATTCGGTAGCTTGGGAATTGAAGATCAATCCATAGCGACGTTACTCGCGTTATAAAGGAGAGAAAGCATACTTCATTACTTATTAGCCAGTTAAGTCTCCCATTTTTCCCTTTCAAAGTCTTCATTGGCTTTCATCTTCTTAGCATTATCATCAATCAATCAATATTCGCTATGCATTAACTTTAAAACCTTATTTTCATAAATACTATCGTTCGTTCGTGTCTCCTAACCTTCGGAGTAGTTGCTATAAAACCAGCCATGTCAGACACGTTGCCCCGGGATGCGAGATAGGACTCTTGTAGCGTGCCCCCACTAAACACAATAATATAAAATAACATTTAACATTACATTTAGTTAAAAGAATGAGGCGATTAAAATTACTCTCATGTTACGGGGGGGGGGAATACTATTGAACTGCGTTTGATAAATACTATTGGATAAATAAATACATAAATACTATTGAAATGTTAAACGATTTGTGTGTATATTTTCTTCTCGACCATGTTTAGTAGAATGATGTCCAAGGTCTGAACTATCATGTACCATAGTGACGTTAGCCACCCTCATAATCAGTGACCGTCGGTGAAAGCTAAACTTAGCTATATTGCTCGCGTCCCAACTCCTCTGGATGTTTTGAATGTCAATATGAAGCGGAGGTGGCAGAAAACATACTGGAACGAGGCAACAAGGTGTTGTTTTGGTTTGACCCATCAAGGTGCGAGGCATGTGAAACACGGAATAAGTCAAATGCACAGTCATAGAATACGGATGGATATGTTGGAAGTACAATCGAATGGTAGGCCGAATTGTTATGAGTCAATGAAGACTGTTGAGACTTTATTTTTTG
>BEXV01000071.1:268784-284947 GCA_003118195.1 Hemicentrotus pulcherrimus | reverse complement strand
GGGGGGGGGGGGGAGACGACCAATTCATTCTTTAAGACATAAGCCATTAAAAAGGACTGCCCATGCAGTTGATTAATCTTCGACACGTTTGATTGTCATTATTGCCATTAATTTAACCCTTTTGACATTAGATCAATACGCAGATCTCACCCATTTTTCAAGCGTTCAATTATTTTCTTTACGTATTGAAACCCCTCGAGTCTGGTTTTCGTCTCTTATCTTGAGATCGACGTCACATGTTTATGACATCATGTGGATAGCATCACTTGCAAACAGTAAACACATAGTGGGTTATCAGACTACTGTGATGGTGATTTAGCTCATGCTCTACGGCCCATATTCTTATGAAACTTTATAACTTATGCCTTTTGAACGGGGTTAAATTTGGGCCATGGGGCTTCGTCTTTATAGTCTGCGTTTTTATGATTGTGTTGTGTGTGTTTTTTTTTATAGGAAAAATGTAAGCTGAAGCACAAGACACATGAGGTTTTTCTCTTTTATCCTCCAAGATTTTCAAATTAAAGTTCGATAAATGAACTTAATGAAAAAGATCGAGGCAAGCGACCATTTATGTTTTTGTCGCAACTGTGTTGTTTCTCTTCAGCATGTGATACATTGAATATTTTCTAATACATTTTGGTTTGTTTGATCAGTCCTCTTCGACTAATGTTCCCTTTTTTATATTATTTTTACGGCCTCCTTCTTCATTATTTTTTCTCCTAGTTCAATTTATGTTTCGCCTTCGAAATAGAGTTAATTTGAATGTCAAAATGCCACTGCGTTTATTTTACGCAACAAGTATGTTGACTTCTTGCTATAATTCATACTAATTTGTCTCTACACAGAAACAGAAATACCCCTTGACAGCGTGAAAACTGCCCAGTTCTCGAGTGTGAATTGTATGACCTGGGGTTATTGGGTTGTAATTAGGACCCGGTGACGTCTTCTACCTGCCACGTCAGGAGGCAGAAAGAGTCAAAGAGGGAACGGGAAAAAGTGTCCATGTCCCAAAAAATGCGTAATTTGATTTTCCCGCGAAGGAGACTTTTGCAGCTGTTCGCTCAAACGTCACAGCACTCCGGGTTAGCCCGTAGCATGCAAGTCCATGAAGAAAAAGAAAATTTAGTGGACTTAATTTGGTTGAAAAAAGTTGACATCTTTAAAAGTCACGCCCTACTTCTGGGGGTTTCCAATGAAAAGTAAAGAGACAGGACAATGCCGGACCGTGGAGAGAACGCTTTCATTACTTAGATATATCTTATCGATGGACCTAATTCGAGTGATTGATTTTTTAAGATCTTTCCAAAGCATGCAGAACATGATTGACACAAAGATAAGTAGCCTATGGGTCTTGTGAGAGGTCAGCCCGGACGTCAGAAGTGCATTCTGGCTAACACATTTTAACCAAGAATTCTGACTTGCTAGGCTGACCGGAACCATTAGGAATAGGCCTTTTTAACATTTAACTCTTAATTTTCCAAGAAAAAGAAAGGAAATATAACAGGTGACTGTAAAGGGGGCGGAGGAGTTATCAATCGATGATGATAGAAGTGGTGTATAAAGATTATATAAATCAAAGGTTTTCTCCCTCTCTTTCCCCCACGTTCTCTCTCTCTCTTTGTCCCTCTCCTTCCTCCAACTGTCTCCCATAAGGCAGAAGATGCGCGATTGCACTGCTTTAAATTATTAAATGAATCAATCGAGTCATCTTGGGAAAGGAAAGAAGCAAAGTCCCAACAACGCGTCAAAAATCGAAATACACTATCCCCGAATTGTTTGGCCACGATTATGTGACCCCATGATTCGGAGAGGATTTTGTGAATTTGTAGGGTTAACATAGGGGGCAGGAAACAGGATGAAGGGGGTTGGCCGATCAGGAAGCGAGGCTTTTATCGAGTCATGAATATTTCATAGGAGGTATGAAGGTCAAAGATTAAAGGCCTTCGAGTGTTTTGATGAGAATGCCGTGTTCTATTCTCCGCCCAACCCCCTCTCTTTCTCCTTCTCCCTCCCTCTTTCTCCCTCTCTCTCTCCCTCTCTCTCTCCCCATCTTATTTTTTCTTCTCATTTATTATCCTCTTTATATTTCTCTTTGAACGTAAGTATGTCTCTTTTCCTCTTTCTAGGTACGTTTCATGTTACACCCTTTTTAGTAGGTCTATGGTGTATTTCAACCGGTCTCCCAAGATTACACGCTTGATTTATATACAGTAATATCTAGTTGAGTTCATGTCACCTTTTTTAAACGCTCAAGATATAGGAGGATGCATAATAATTGACCAAAAGCGGATCGATGGTTCTTTAGGCATACTTCATGATATTTTCTGATAAGGAAAGAGTGTTGCGGATTTTTTTTCAGGGGCCTTTGGGGTAGTCACTTTTGTTCAAAAAGAATAGGATGATTAGGTAATGAAAACTTTTGTTTTTATATTTTACTTCAGATATGCCCCGCTGGCTTTAAGAGGGGGCTCTGACCATTGATTAATACCCCTTCCCTACATTTGTAACTGTAATAACTATGCGATGAGAAACCCAAAAGACTCCTGAAAACAAGGTACGTGACATTTGATGGCTGGCTACCTAGTACCTAGCATCTGCGAGATGATTGAAAAATATCGAACTTGATTGCAATAAAACGTGCTCCTTACCTTAGCGGGGAAGCCACGTCAATCAACAATTGTAACTAACATTCTGGAAGTATGTACACTCTAGAACGTTTTCATCGCCAGGATTACAAAGTAGTACGTTTATCCAGGAGAGGGAACTGATGAAGACACGTAAAAATGAGATGGAAACTTAGGGCTTTTTAATAAACATGCCGACTCGTGAAGATTTTTTTTAATGCTCATTAGCTCGAGTGATATACCCTTGTTTCCCACCCAAGGCCATTCAATATTTTATCTGTCTCATAAAGTGCATGTTTCCTATTGAGAGGGAAGGGAAAGTAAGAGTGTGAGAGAGAAAGAAAGAGAGAGAGAGAGAGAGAGAGGGGGGGGGTTAAGAGAGAGTGTGATTGGATTAGAAGAATAAAGATAAAAGCAATGGTATATAGAAACATTATATAGATTGCAAGACACAGCGAGAGGGAGAGAGAGAGTGAGAGAGAGAGGGAGGGGTGGAGAGAGTGAGGAGCTTGAAGAGAAAGGTTGAACAAGTTAGAAATGAATAACTATACATTAATCAGAAGGTATGGATTTTACGATCTTCTGTAGATGTCAGTTTAGCTAAACGATACTCAGGATATACAGACAGAGGGAAAGCTAAAGAGACGGGTAGACTATAAGAGATAGTTAGATAGAGAGAGGGGGAGAGAGAGAGGGGGGCGGCAGAAGAAAGGGGGACTTGAAGAGAATAGCTTAAGAGATATAAATGCATTATTATACATTAATCAGAAGGTTTGGACTTTACGATCTTCAGTAGATGTGAACTAAGCATAACGATAATTAGGATATACAGACAGAAATGGGAAAATAAATAGACGGGCAGATTAAAATAGAGGGAGCGAGAGAGACAGAAAGAGAGTGGGGGCTTGAAGAGAATATTTATAGAGATAGAAATGAGCCATTACATTTATCAGAAGGTCTGAATATCACGATCTTCAGTAGATGTGAAATGTGTATGATGGAAAACGGGATATGCAGACAGTGTAAGCTATAGAGTCAGGCAGAGTGAGAGAAAGAAAGATATATCTTTGATGATCGCTCGCAAGGCATGAAACTCGGAGTTGCAATCATGTTCTATTGGTCTGCCTCATGCAATATATATATATATATATATATATATATACACATAAGATACCTAGAAAGAGAAAGAGAGAGAGAGAGGGGGAAGGGGAGAGAGAGAGAGAGGGGGAAAGGGAGAGAGAGAGAGAGAGAGAATAGAGATAGAGCTGAGAGGGTGGTAACGCTAGAGAGAGGGATAAAATGATTATAAAGTTTATTGTAGATGTAATACACTGGAATCGACTATACAAGAGACGTTACTTAGGATAGAGGAAGATAGACAGAGAAAAAGATGGTTGTACAGAAAGGGAGATAAAAATGAGGGAATGAACGTGCCTAAAAAGCAGAACGAAATAATTGTCCTCAACGTTTGATACATGTCTTCTAAAGATCTTCCACCAATACGAACTTGACGAATAATTCCATGTTACCATTAGATACAAAATTGATAAAGAGCATTCAAAATCAAGCAGACAATTTTGTTATAATACTTTCAATGTCGTCTGTTTCCCTTTTTTAAATTTTGTATTGTTGATGCAATTTTCCCTTAAGTGTCAAGCGATTCACAAATGCCTGTGAGAATGACATTGAAAAACATATCATATTCTGCCGATAGCATACGATGTGTTTCAGCAATCTGCGCAGTCCACACGCCATACCATTGAGTGTACAAAAATAGAATAATTCTGTTTCATTACGAAATGAGCGACCCTTTTTCATCTATTTCTCCATATCTTTGTACTATATATTTCGATGACTAATTCCTAATTCAAGGTTTTTTCTTGTATTCTAAAGTTACACAATTTATGACATTTATGACAACCGCTTTGATTTTTTTTTTCAAGATTCCACGACCTCTTTCTCGAGAGCTAGATCAGTTTAGAGATCTAAACTAGCGTTTTAATGGGTGAAAAATTGCTTCTCGGAATTTCTTCTTCTAGTTTCGAAGGACAGCCATAATATAATTTAATATCCAAAAGTGGTGTTATGAAGAGTAGGACATAAAAAAACACACGGTCTGAATTTCTTTTAAGATTTCTTACAATGTTGGTAATATTCAATAACTGAGTTGTGAAAGCGCACAGTAAAAATGAATAGTAACAGCTCTCATATTTTGTTGTGGAATGAAATAGTTTACACTTTGAAAAATTAGTTTAACATTTAAAAATCCTTCTACATATTTCTGGAAAAACAAAATAATTAGTTGGACAAAAGCACAACTGCTCGCACATGAAAACGATTTTCACAAACTTCCACGAAATTGACCCTTTTTTGCAGCAATTGCGAATGTATTCTATGTTATAATGTTGCATCGTTCTTATTCTATTTTCAACATCTACTTTGTGATTTCATAAAAAATAGCTGAAATAATAATTTCTTTTATAAGAAATGTATTTTGATTGAGGGCAACTATGCGCTACATTATATTTGAATGAGCATTGTTGTCATTGACAAAACAAATTGAATTTGGTTAATGGACCTACTAACATTCCCTTGAATGAAGAGAAGAGTGAGCTTTCCCTTTTTGTCCTTCTGATGTACATGTTTCTAGTCTACATTTTTATATTGATCTATAGTACCTACGATTGTGTTTGCCAAAATAGTTTTACAACCATGATCATCAAATGAAATATCAAGTTCCTTTTTTGTGAGGGGGGTCGTTTTTTTTTAAGTCGTTTTAAAAATATTGATTTTTAAAATCCACAATTATTTATAAATTTTATTGGAAGATGTCAGAGATTAATTAAAAAAAAAGAACTTTTGATCATGTAAGTTCCCGGAATGTTTAACATTTTAGTAACAAGTTTGGTTGTTGTTTCATGTAATCGATAAGATGTAATCTTCTAAAAAAAATGTTGTAATGCTTATTAAGGTCGTGTTTCTTTTACAGTTACTGTGGATGAATTCGAGTAAATACTACTCATTTTCGAAGTCCATCTTTCCCACAATCCCTTTAAGATAATGATATCATCTACGTCTCAAATACTACAAGATGACCTCTACAAACAGGCGAAATAGGAGGAGGTAGATTGACCTGACAACACTCCTATATCATAAGGCGGGTCGAAATTCAAAGAAAAGTTAACGCTTGGTTAAGTTCTATCGAAAAACGTTTGGCGCGCAATCACGCCGGCAATCACGAATTGCCCGTTCACCGTGAAACAATTAGCTCACTCTTGGCGTTTAACCGTCTTCTCCCACACACGTGATTGTCAGGAACTATCCTTTCAACACCGTATATCTGAAAGCGGAAAAGACATGGAATTTTTTCTGTTCTTTTTCAAAAAAGAATTCTTAAATTGTCTGTAAGATATGGATAGTTTGTTTAAATGTGAAAGTGATATGATGTAGGTCACTCGTATGCACTTGTAACATTTATTTGTATATCTTTTTGATTTGCACGTTTCCTTTGATTTTTCTCATTAAAGGTTTTCCAAGGACCATGCGAGTATGTTTCATTTAAAAAAAATGGTTCTCAAGAAAAAAATAAATTGACAAAGTACATCAACGTCGATATAATGATCTTCAAGAGAACATGGAACTTCTATAACCAATTATATTCATAACTGTGTCGAGTTTTTTTTCTTCAAATCTATTATTATATTAATAAAAATTATTGCTTGGGACTTGGGTAATGGTAGAAAGAAAAGAGAGACACCGAACATGCCGCTCAATAGCTGAAACTGCTCAATTTACAACGAAATACATTGATGTGAAAATTAAATTGAAATCGACATTCTTGTGAGATAATTTTTTACACAACCGTATCAAAAACATTATATCAAATCTACGATTTGACTTGCTCTAGAAAATGTTGAACAATTTAAAAAGTGACATAAGAGCCTTTCATCAACACGTGCAAATACGTTTTTTTTTTTCAAGGGTCATACCGTAACTCGATTTATTCTTTAAAGGTATTGTATAAATTTGGCAGGCAACATCGAATTCTGTAGAACTATGAATATGTCACGAATGCCCAATCTGTGAAATTTAAACGTTTAGCAGTTTCCTAGTATTCAAATTAGGAATTGAACCCGTTTACTTCCAAGACTTCACTGTCAGACAATATTGAGTGAGTGACTGACTTTTTTTGTGGTTTTGGTAATGACATACATAAAATAAGCTGTAAAGGGTACATGACCAATATTTGGCTTCATCATTAACCTTCTTCTTGTAATGACCAAAAGTAAACTGATCGAATTTTTTGCGCAGCACAAAACGTATTTTCATTTGGTACAAGGGTGTGAACATCAGACTATTTAATAAAAAGACTGCAACAGGAATTCGATTCGACAACTTAAAGTCGTTATTTTTCAACAAAAAGAAATTTTTAAGCCATTTTTTTTTTTTTGTTATTTTTTAATTTTTTTTTTTTTTTTAATTTCTTTTGTATTTTATCTTTTTTTTTTTTTTTTGGCCTGCAACCTTTCACTACACTGCATCTACAAATTCTTTGACAAACCATCGATCAACGCTTTACCCTACATGTTCTAACTAAGTCAAATGACAGGTGTTTACCTTAGATCAAGGTGATAAGTGAGATAATTTTCTAATTGATTTGAGAATTTTTAACCCTTCAAGTCCCTAAGGCATAATTCTTTTCATACCCAACCCCGTATATACAGGGGCGGACCCAGGAGGTGCCGATTTTTCCCCCCCAAAAACCCCCCCCCCCCCCACCGGAATGTTATTTCGGGAGTGTGCTCTTTCAGAAGGGCACGGTCCGAAAAAAAAAACTTTGACAAGCGTTGTAAAATCTAAACCAAAGGAATTTAAAAAAAGTTTCTATATTTATTTACAACTGTTATCACCAGAAAACAATCTTACAGTCCTCTCGATCTCCAAAATGGGGAGGGGGGGCGCCGTCAGCGTTTTTTTACCACTTAAAAGGTTGATTTTTCTAATGCCATTTCCAGAGGGCTACATTTTCCACCTCATAGATCTACCCACATGATTTTATGCATGCAAATACAATACATTTCTCAAATTATACACGATCGCTAAAATATTCATAAACTCAACCCAAATGCCACCTTGTCAGCGTTGGCCATCACTAATTTGTTGAAACGTTGGAACATAACGATGACGTATTCGGTCCTCCGAACATGATTTCTGTGAGATGACTAACAGGGTACGGGAATTGCCCAGGGGCTGATTTCTTGAAAGCCTTTACGATCGTTTTGAGTAGGGATATGAAATAAGGCCGTCCAGTTTGGACCTTCAACTTTAACCTTTACCTCAATTAGGTTCGCGGTCATTGAAATTAATTCTGATAAAGGAATGAATGAGGAATTAATACCCAATCGACATAGACCTCAATGTCTTTCGAAGAATATTGAGAGGAAAACAACAGATGATGACATGGTCAGTTTTAATCTCTGGATCGTCCATCGATATGGGTAATAAAATACTCCCTGTTAAACTGATTATGGTCCTGTCATCCTTGCTTTTCATCTATCTATTTATAGATGATTGTTAGTTGACTATACGGAAAAAAAAGCTTGCTGTAGAATAACGAACAATACAAACCTTTCTCTATATTTTCACTGGTCCTTTGAAGTACGTATGATTTCAATTACAGGGGCAAAGTAAGTCATATCTAAAGGGATTTTAGATAAGATAAAGCAAGTTGAAGTCTAAGAAATAGTAACACGCATGCAGCGTTTCGCTTCTCTCATCGGTTGAAGGACTAAAACATATTACAAAACACACATTAAAATACCTTAAAGTACATTTTCATAGAGGCAAGAAACTGTACAGATGAAGCTAAAGCTTTGGCCATATATAATTTGATAAAGATTGAAAACGATTACATATATCGATTTATGATGTGATTTTATCATGTTACCTCAGAAAAAGCAAATTCAAAACTTGAGAAGCGGTGGCGTTCTGATGCCAAACAGGCTGTTCTTTTCAATTTAAGAGTTGGTCTCAGTGAAAAGGTTAAGAAGTTCAATCATTGAATTGAGTAATAAAATATATAACACAACTGTTATAGTAACAACGATGTTCATAATCATTTGGCAATATAGACTATTAAGCTTGAATTTAAACACTGCCTAGCTTACACCTTAATCATTCCTATATTCACCCAACAATTGCAAAGGAAATAGCAAAATTCCCGGGAGGCGCGCTGACCTTAAAAAATTGCACTCTTGACCAAGAAATCCGCCATGATTGGCTTGTAATTATTGATACAGGTTTGTAACTGTTTGTTTGCTTTAGGGACGTAATGCTACAGTCTTTCTGCGGTCAGTCAATCTCACTCCTCAATTGGAGCATGGGTGAGGAAGGCTTCTGCAAGAACTGTCTTGTGATGACCTATCCCTCTCCCTTAGATTACACCTTTTAAAGACCGATAGTTTGATATGGCGGAACATGTTTCGGGTCAACGTCGTATAATAGATGAACCAATAGACGATTGTTTTTTTAATCTAAAAATGGTACTTAATCTTCTTTCATTGTGGTATTATTGGAAGACTATATGGAAATTTCACTCACGCTCATACTCACTCATGACAGTCGTTTTGTCAGTTATACCAAATCCATACTCTGTTAACACATGCTAACACAGTCATTTTGTTATGCGGCACCGTAGATGTTTCGATCAAATAATTATAATGGAAAGAACATCAAATAAAAGAAGTCATGTTACATCCAATACTTCAGAAATTATTCCCTTCTTTAGGGCATATTACACATTAAACAAAATCTCCCCATGACCTTCAAATCCTTTCAGACACGTTTCGGTGGTAAGGTACGACTGTCTAAATAAAAGTTGAATTTAGTGTATCATGTAGAGGTGACTGACATCATGGAAGTTTGTATCTAATAACTAACCAGGACGACGATTTCTTCATACTCATTCATGCTCTCTTAATTATTGGTCCCAGAAGACATCTTATAACACCCGGTACCTTCATCACCTCTTAAAAATCTTATCCAGCTAATTATTGTTCTGTTATAAGATACCGCTTTATCCTTCAAGTTGACGAACAGTATGTAGCGTGAAGGTCTCCTAAACTATGACACGTTTCTTCAATATTGTACAGTCATTTTTCACACAGGCACCAAGCTATCAATACAATCATCATGAACTCTGGCAAAATGGGGTAGACTAGGTGAGGTGCATGAGATTTATATAATTATGATCATGTCAATCTTGATCAATTATACCAAACACACCTAATTCCTATATTAGCATGAACTTTCGAATCACTTCAAAGTTCTCTTACATTGTTGAATATTCGTAAATGGTGAATCATTTTTAAATAATCTTTTGTAGAATAAATAAAACCAAAACAGTTTGAATCAAAATAATCTGGATTCATCTCTGGAAAAAGAAAACGTGATAAGGAGTCTAATCATTTTTGTATGGTATCAAACACGTTGAATTCCAAAAATCGTATCGTTTTATTATCGTAACTAGACGAGTATCTGTAAAGAAATATCTTGATATTGTACAAAATGTATATGCATATAATCTTCGCATTATTCTACCACACACAATGCATAATCCAAACTGTACAGCCGTTTTAAGTTTTAAAATAATGAACCAAAATCACATTAATACTTGGCCGAAAATGCAATACTAGGACCGTCAACTATTTTTTCTCTCGAAGCTGTGAGGTAGTAGAATATATTCACTTATGTTTGGAATACGCATTTTTAACTCGAGGATTCGTGGTCATGTTTTCCCGATGGTTTGTGATCGATAGTGACAGGTTGTAACTAGGTAGTGGGCGCACCAAAACGCGTTACAGGACCATGCAGGAATGTTCTGTGATGCCATCCCAAGCATGCCCGATGGAAATAAACAAATTACCATGATGTAGGTTTTTAAGATTATTCAAGGGCGGAACAAGGGATACCTTGTAAATCTAAAAAGCGCATCAGTAGTACTTTTGTCATGAATTACGGTTACAGCAAATCGCAGAGGCGGCAATCCCGGGAATACAGAGGAAAGCGTGTGCAATGTATTTATGAAGTGGTATCGTTTGAACTCCCATCCCTGTATCGTGTAAAATTGTGAGACATAAATCTTTGAAAGATTTAAAAAAAGAAAAAGAATATGATTTGATACTGCGATTTCCTCGTCAACTATGTTTAAGAGCAGTAGTTCTTAATGCAGTCTATTTCAATATCATGTGAAAGAATTGGAATTATGTTGTCGTCACCGACATTAGTTGATATCAGACTATTTGTCTTCTTATTGTGATATGTTCAATCTATTCATTTATTCTATCGTGCATTTACTTATTATATTGTAAGAATTTGGCCACGAGTGTTTAACTGTTCACCTTTCCATTTTAAAAAGAAAAATTGTTATACATAGTAGAAAATAGGACATCTGTTTGTAATGCCGTGCTATTTTGTTAGACGAAAAAGAATTATTCTTAGCTGAACTGGTAACACATCATTAATGCTTTCGGCAATTACGTGATGTAAAAATTTGACCTTTCAGGAGCGTGAAAATATTTCTTGTCATGCTTATGAGAAATAAGATATGACTAGAACATTTGTAAAAGCCTGTATGAGACGGGATTTCCCAAATATTGACTTGGGAGGGAAATACGAAATTAAAGAGAAGGTGTGGATTTTGTAAAGCTGGAAATTTATTTGTCGGCTCTCTCATATTTTTAAGGCGCCGAATTCCCTTGAAATCAAATGATCAAGGCTCACTTGTGGAACAAGAAAGAAAAAAAGAGATGACACAAAAACATATGCATTACAAATAAAGGAACAGAAGTAACTTAGAACTTACACAAATGACAGAATAATTAATTTTATGCCGAATTAAACAGATACGTTTTGAGATTATTTTTAAACACTTCATCTGATCTGCTATTACGAATCTCTCGGAGGAGAGCCAGCTTAGGAAAATATAATTGTAGAAATGTCCACTGAAAATAACTGCTCGCCAAGGCTATTATATTAGAGAAGGGAAAGAAATATATCTGAAGGCTTGGACCAAACTGATATGCAATGTTTGTGCAATCCCATATGTGCATTACTGTATAGAGTGCATGTGCTTCTCAGCAAGAGTCATTCAATTTATTTTTATTTTAATCATTCTATGGTTTGTCCTACAAAATCCTTTCCTAAACACGATCGCATTGATTTTAAAGAATTCAACTTGGGCCAGTTTCAATACCGTATTGCAATGCTTATAAAATCATGTTCTGGCCTACGTCATTGCCATGTTCGTATATTTAAATACGTGTTGCGCAATGCTGTTGAAACTGCCTGCCATTAATTTGTTTTTCTCGAAGGTTTTGCGTTTATGCTTCTAATTGTGTCCAGACGATTTCTATCTCAATAATATTCGAAAGACTAGAACTCGACCTCATCTTTAAGTGAAGATACACTTGTAAGGTAGATACTCCATGATGGTTTATTTATAGCTTTTCGATCAAGAAAAACGTTGGATTCCATTCTTAAATGAATTACTGAAAATTGATGGCGAGGTTTAATGCTGAATGTCAGTATGGCACTGTTGCTGTCTTGAGATCGTGTCAGCAAGCCCGCCAAAATCGGTATCGATGATAGATGGTGTGGGTTGGTCGATGCCTGTGAAATACCAATGTGTAAACCTTGCGTCGTGGGTTAGTAATCTGAACACATAGAAGAACCCCGGAAAAAAGAACAGGCTGGCGACCACATTATATAAGTATTCATATATCCCTTCCCAGGTATCAAGAGGAGACGCGTTATAAAATTATTTCAAAACACGCTTATAAAATGATTTTCCATGTTATTTACTAATAATATCCTGTACAATTTTTGTCATTACGTTTTATTTTGGGAGCAGGAAACAGCATTTATTCAACATCGAATAAAACTTGTTGATTTTATTGAGAGAAATCCCCACACCCCGGCAAAACAAAATCCCATTGTTTTATTGTTTTATCATTTAAGGTACACATGATCTCAGATAAAATAATGTGAATACAGCTTGAACGGCGAATACAAGTGTTAACTGGTGGAAAATGTGATGTTTTTTTTTCATTATTGTTCCTTTTATCACTCTTCATTTAAAAATTAGACAAACTTGTCATCCTTCCTCATATCTTTCTGATCTCTATCTTACAACTTTTTGTTCATATTTTCGGTTTTTTTTTCATCAACTCTATCACCTGCGAAGGTAATCTTTTTTTCCTATTTGCAAAATTATGAAATTTGGTTGACATGGTTATCGTTAAATCATCTATTCATACATGTAATGTATCCATTTTCAGCTATCCTGTAAACAACCTAAGTGTATTAGTTAAAGAGCAATTGAATGTAAATATGTATATAACAATTTTGGTATCCGTGCGTTAAGCTATATCAGATTATCAAATGAACGTTTTAAAAAATTATATTTAATTTGGAAATTCCATTCACCTATTTCTTGTAAATGATCAAGGGTGATTCTTGAATGATCAGTTATTTCATGGGGATGCCAATTGATTTGTATTTTACCTGTTTATATTATGCTTGTGTATGTATCTATTTTTGTTTTTGATGCTGTTATTTGTTTTATTATTACCAAACAGGGCCTCATGGAAGACCACCAAATTGTTGATATGTGCCACCCTGTATAAATATCAGAAATAAATTTTAAAATAATAATAATAATAATCTTTCCATCTTCTTTCTTCATAAACATGACGATAACAGCCCATTAGAGCTTTACCCTAGTAGTTACAGTTTACTAGGGTGTTAGCTCATCAAATTCACACTCGATCCACTCGCGGGTTTAACAAAATAATTGGCATCATTTTGTGTCGTGTGCAAAGGTACTAGGCAGAGTGTGAATTTGATGAGCAAATTTTCTAATGGAGTGTTTCCCTCATGAAAGTGAATAATATTTTGGTTTGCGTCCAGTTTATGCCCATGCCTTTATATGTTAAGGGAAGGTCAGTATCACTTTGTACTGGCCTTCAAATCGCTTCCAACATGAACTAGAAATATTTGAACTTTAAGAAGAGAGCTCGATTACTTCTTCATTAGTGATGTTTCCTGTCCAATTTAAATGGGCGCGGAAAACCATTAGCATGAAACTGTTATAAGAACATGACTTGTGTTCCAAAAAGGAGTGAGTGTGTAGTCTTAGATTCACAGCACTAAAAATACAAGGTATATATCCTTCAGTCTTATCAGTTTCATATCACATGTGACATATGATTACGATCGCTCGATGGCTGTAGAAATCATGGATGCGCCTTTTTGTGGGTTGTTTTCTTCTTCTTCTGTACGATTCTTCTTTTCTTTCTTTCTTTCTTTTTTTTTCTTCTTTGGTGTTCTTTTTTCATAACAGGAGAGCATTGCCTCTTTATTGTCTTCTTTATTTAGACATCCCTGCTTCAGGCAAGGGCCTTAAAAAGTTTAAGCTGTGTTCCAAGACATTTTAACTATCTCTTTCGACAGTTGCAAGAAGTGTCGTATAGGACTGTGTCACCGACTTACTCGGGACCGTGTTTAGCGCGCCGTGTGAAAGTGATATCGTATTGTATATGCATAATGAACAGTGCACATACTCTTTTAAATTAATGGCGCATGCATTCGCTAATAATATTGCCTTCACGGGTAAGATTAGCGCAGGTATTGACGCAGTCGAAATAAGTCCTTGCGTGCAACGGCCATGCATTCATTCTGACCGCCCCACACAATGCGTCGTCTGCTGACCGAGGACTACGTCAGCGACTTTCCTATGCATATTACGTTTCATGAGAGAAAAGGTGCAAAGTGAACAGTGTTCATGTTCTTTGGAATTATAAAAAGCCTCTTTGGGCTCAATGAGCGTAGGTTGTTCCGTCAAAATAATGCCCTTTGTGTGCAACGAGCATTAAGTTACAACTGCATGAACGCGTCGGCACATAATCACTTTTTTAAATGCTCTTTAGCAATTTTGCTGTTGTGCTGGATAAATACAGTAACTGTGGCCGGTGCTACAGGGGCTAGTCTGTGAACAGCATCGACAAACATGTCTCCTAGAAACAACAGTTATTGCAACTTGGATTGAAGGATCCCGAAGGCTTACACAATACTAACAGAAGTGACTGGGTCAATAGTGGGCAACAACCCTCTCTAAATTTAAAAGGGAATTCTGCTCCATAGAAATTTGACCGACGTATAAACAATCGGGGAAACAAGTTAGGAAAATTTTGAAAATTTTAGGAAAACTAATGTACTCGGTTAGATTTACCAAGTAAATATCCCTCAGAGAAACATGTAATTGAAGTAGTGAAACATGAGAACAAAATAGAGTGACTTTTCAAAATGTTACCAAGCAACGATCCCTCCATTGGCAATTTTGATTACGCAGAGAGATAACGAATGATGTCACAAAGGAAAATATCGTGTTATTGTACACAAGTCAATTTCAATCAAATCTCTAATTCATACACCGAAGCATTACACGGTAGGATATAAATAATTATTAGATATTGAGTACACGTTTTGGAATATATCAGCAGTCACTACGATAAAGAATTCGTAAACTAATCAATTCTTTTGAAATGTAAGCATGCACGACGCGGTGGAAATGAATTATTTATTCGCATTACTAACAAGAAGGTACACATTAATTATATCCATGGTGATGTGCAACATTTGCTCAACCAATATTTAGAGTCGGGAAACGGATTGTTGAGTGATTTTACAGTCAGAAAAAAGTGACAGTTCATATTGCTTAATATAGGACATCATACATCACGATTGAATTGCTAAATAGTTATTGAATTTCAAGAAAAGAACAAGAACGTGAAAAAAGAGTAAAATACAGTCAGGTAAAACTTAAAGAAAATACACATCAAAAGTCAAAAGAAGTAATGGAAATAAGAATACAACTTTAAGAGTATTCATCTTCTGAAAATATTCCCGGACGACATTATTCTACAATATCTGGATTAGATTCGACTCTTAAAATAACGTGATTTCGTGGTACCTCAAATACTAACTTATATCTCACTTTTTAATTGTGAAATTGTTGGGTGTAAGTGCTTTTATTAAAGTTTTTTAAAAATCGATTATAAAAGACAATGAAACTTTTTTTTTAAAGCTGGAACTCATGAACTCTTGAGTTTGCTTGTTTTTCTGTTGAAAATACACATTTACACAAATCCAAAATCTATAATTCCTGTTATTAGTTTTCTTCTGACGTATGACTTTGGACAGATTACAGTGTCTATTTTCGTATTTAAACTTGCTTTAAACTTTCAATTTGCGTGACGAAAACAAAGGTACGTTTTGCTCATTGTAGACTTTTAAGTCTTAACATGTAAAACCGTAGAAACATTGAATATCATGCAGCCCTGCACTCTACGTTATACTGTTATAGGCAAAGTTAGGTCGATAGATACGGAATGATGGAGGCCGACCAGAAGGGGAAATGTGCACATGAATCGTTTTCTAACTGATTAAATGTCTAGTTTGTATGTTAGATGATTCATCATG
>BEXV01000071.1:240958-268064 GCA_003118195.1 Hemicentrotus pulcherrimus | reverse complement strand
CCCCTTCTTCACAATTTTGTTCTTCTTCTTCTTATCATTGATATCGTTATATCTTCTTCTCATTATCATAAAATCAGCAATAATTTCAACCTATCGTTCTGTATCATTGATATTTTTATGAATGCACAACTGTACAAAGTGAGTGTATACAAGAATTTGTTTGTCTGATCCTCGATCACATTTGATTTTAGGCATTATACTCTTTAATGAACTTGTTGTTGTTCTCTGCATCTAAGGGCAGATTTCGGCCTTTTCCCTTTTTCTTTAAGTCGCCGTCTTCTTCACTTCTCTGCATTGATAATAGGATGAAATAAATGTTTTGATTAGTCTGAAATTATCCCAGGGCTAGAGATTTGCTTGGACATGGCTGCTTGAAAGGCGAGACGTCCCCCCATTTCAACAGCTTGATGATCCTACGGCATAACTGCTGGAAACACACATAAGTCAATCTTAATTTCCGAGATTTTTTTCGTAAAATCAACGTGTTTCCGGTACTACAACCTTTTCAGAATCAATCTCACTTGTAAAGAGTCTGTTGAGAGCCAGAAAGGCGTTAACCCCGTTTGTATAAGTTTTCATCCTCTGGTTCTCAATAGACAAAATTCCATTTTCAACATTACCTTCACGTGGTATACACTGCATTGTGTTTTGTAAAAGCATTACCTTCGTTAAGCTTAATGTGGAATTCAGTGTGAACCCTTTGTTATTTTTTGTAGAACCCTTATTTATGTATATCTTGCATTCGATTGTTAAAATCACATGATTTTCGTCTTTGAATTCTCAAGCACAGCTTCAGAAAATGCGAGGTGTGTTTACATTTTTTTTCTCGTTATTTCGCATTCTTACACAGTTTCTGAGAGGATGACTGCCCTAAAAATATACGACGAGGAACATGTCGTCCCCTCTTCTGCTGATCACCCATGATCTAGTGTATTGCTTCTTATGTTGAGTCATTATGATGTAATTGTGTAACTGTGTTTATTTGAATATCTGAAAACTATATTAAGCTGGGACATGCGATATGGAGCCGTTGCATTTAGAATTTACATTTTACTGGTGAGCTAAAAACATCTGTAAGTACTATCTTAGCCCCAAAGTCCATTATGTAATCAACTCACTAGATAAGGTATTTCAAAAATGTATGCGGGCACCTAAAGCCGCCGAAACTTATATGAATACAGCAATATTATATTCTGTCATCAATACACAAATATGAGGGTATTCGGGAATCACGTTTCCAAGATTTATCAAGAGTCTGAATGTTGCGAGTTAGTGATCAAACACGTGAGCGTGGTAATAATGTAATTTCGATATAAAAGATAATATATTCGGGAATCTCCCTGTGACATAGAAGGATATTCGGGCAACTCTTTGCCCAAATATAAACATATTTAGACACTTCGCTGCCTGAAATCTTCCCATTTCTAAATGTTGCGAGACAGCAAATCGAGTGAGATAGAAAATTACGTCAATATCTATAAAACTCTATTTCCTCATGAAATTAAACTCTAGCAGTTTTTAATATTTGGCTCCATGAAATCGACGTTATTCCAAAATGATTGTTTTGATATAAATAAATATCTTTCGCGGCACCCTGATCGAAAAACGCTGGTCTAATATAGACATTGACCTTTATGTCTATACATTCAAATCCATTCAAGGTGTTTTACCAAATGGCCTCACTTAATAATCAATCAGAAAATAAATCATAAATAATGGAGTGTGGCGGGGTGTGAGTGGATGTCGGGGAAATGTGGAGGAGAAATTAGAAAGGGAGAGAGGGAAAGAGAAGGAGAGCGTGTGAGAGAGAGAGAGAGAGAGAGAGAGAAAGAGAGAGGGGGAGGCGAAGGGTGATGAGAAAGAGAAGGAAACGAATGCGTATATGGGGGCGGTGGGCGTGTGTAGGAGTGAGGAAAGAGAGAGAGAAAGGGAGAGAGAGAGAGAGGGGGGGGGGGTGGATGAGAAAAGAGGGAAACAGAATATGTAAAAAAAATTAAAAAAATAAAAAATAAAAAAAGGAGGAATGTGATAAAGGGAGTCGGAACAAAAGAGAAAGCGAAATATGAGTTGGTAATATTTCAGAGAAAGGTGTCAAACTATCTGAGAAAGTAAACATGTGAGATACCACGGTAATAAAGAGGGAAGAAGGAGGAGAGGGAAAAAGATGGAGAGAGAGAGAGAGAGAGAGAGAGAGAGAGGGGGAAGTGTTGCTACGAGAGGAAACGGGGTATAAACATACACGAAATCACACAGAATGCCACATGGGAAATTTAGGATAGTGCACTAAGAATTCAATTTGGTGAAAAACATGCATTTTACAACTTATTGGAAAGTCAGAGTCGACTACATGTACTTCAATCTAAATTCAATTTTGAAGTGATCCATCTGGACAATTCAATATACACTTTATCCCACACTCGGACATTCGTCCCCAAAACTCTTTTCATGTTTTTTGTAGAAAAACAGACATTACACAGCTATATACCTTGCTTAAGGGCACACATGTCAACACAGTCGCCACTCTTTGATATGAACTTCAGTATTTTGACACCTTTCCGACGCTGCAAATAAAATAACAGCATAGCACTGCAGGGCATGGGACAATGTTATTCATTTTTGTCCTTGCTCCATCATGTAATATGATTCAAAACTACCTCCGGCCCACAGGGAAGAGAGAGGAGAGGGGAAAAAATGTTGGGTGAACGTAATGATTTTTTTTTTCAAAGTATGTGATTCTAACTCAGCACCATTTGCCAGTTCATTAACCCTGGAGCCTCTCAATATACAAATATGCGTTAAACTAAATTCCTATGCCTATTCTGAACTTTGAAAAATAAGCCTTTTCTGAGTCAAAGCATATGACATATAATAATCAGTGGGTCGAAAACCACCTTCAGTCACGAGAGACTAAAAGGTTTAAAAACATGAAGCTTACAATATCATTTGACGGACATGTACATCAAATGCACATCAAAGAGAAACACAATAAAGGCAGTCTTTTAACACTCTGAACATGATTGTTATACCATAAAGGGTAGACGCAATGAACTGATGGTGAATAGTCTACTGAATGGACATTAATATAATGTTCCCTTTTAAAAAATGTATCAACTCTACATATCAAAATTCACACTCTCTTCACTAGCCCGTGAAAAAACCCATTAAAAGACATGTATCTGTCCACGTCCCATAAATAAAACACATGGAGCTCGCTCAAGGTCATAGAATGCTTTAATCAATCACTCATAATTGTTACTGCACAATTTCAAGGCTATATAACATTGTAGATGTACTTTATTTGAAACATAGAACACAATGCCCAACTTCTATGAATATGCTATCATTTCATATCTAGATGTATATTATATATTGAATAATAATTACAATCACAAAAGTTTTATATGAATGCTAATATTACACCGTGTGATGTAATACACAAGTAATAATTTCTTTGATGTGTAAAGCACGTCATATTTTTAAAATGGACTTTAAAAAAAAGGACTGATTTATCAAAACGTTATAAGAGATATAAGAATCTGAAATCAATATATGACAAGAAAGCAAGGCACAAAGATTTACTTTGAATTCTCTTATATTTGGAAGCTATCAAAAATATCACAACCTTTCTTCAATAACATAGATACATACATACATTCCTGTCAATCCAATGTGCGTCAGGCAATCCCTATATCTACTTTATCATGGCCATCATATGACAAAAATAAACATCCCATTTCCTGGGGATCACCCAAATGGGTTTCTTTCAATACTGTACCATGAACGAAATGTGAGCTCCCTCTATCCATATAAAAACATTCTCAAGCATATGAATCAGCTTTGTTTTCAAATCATTGATTTATATTCCTAAAACAATGTAGTACAATTGTACTTAACGACTATAAATATGTGCTAAATGTGGAATTTGAGCTCCTGTAGAAATGAGTTGAGAGCTTTTGAAAAAGGCCCCGTCTTATAAACATTTGCGATTCCTTGCAGCTCATGTACATAAGATATAAGAGAGTGTAAACCTGCGATTGATTGGAGGACTAGGAATTGATTTGGATCAATCTCAACCCGTTATAAGATGGGGCATGGTTTATCACAAAATTGACACTTACTCCCATGTAATGTACATAATCTTCTTTTTTTTTAAGAAAAAAGGAAGAAATATGTATAATGCTTTATCAGGGAAATACTTAATCCACAAATCTTCTAGCCAAGTCTCCAGATATCCAATAATGTACTGGGAATATGTTTACAGCCATTTTATGACATCAAATCCATACTGCAAAAATATATCTGTGGGAGAAGATATATACTACACAGAGGCTTCTTTTTACACACACATATCATTTTATTGCAGGTGAACATTTATTATGATGAGCTCAGTGACAAAGACACTAATGAATGATCTATTCTAAAAATCAATATCACAAATAATACAAATACATGTATTTCTGATATACATAACAAATCCCTGAAAATAATACAAAATCTTGGAAAAGTGCATACATACCATTCTCTCAAATACCCTGGACAAATCAGCCAAATCCCCAAACCCTAGGGCAGGATTGTTATTCTATTTTTCAATGATTTTTTTTTCTCTCTATTCATTTCTTTAGCAGGAAATCCTTAAACAAAAAACATTTATGTATAAGTCATCAAGCTTAAGATGCATAATTGATTATTTTGTTGTTGTTGTTGTTGTTGTAATAGCAATCAGTCAAGCCCTGACTATTATCACCAATGCCTTTCTTTTTAATATTAATTTCTTTCTTTCTCTTTTTTCTCTCTTTTTAAAATAAAAGTATCAACAAATTAAAATATAGGCTTCTTTCTCTCTTTACTCCTTCTCTTGTCCCCTTAAAAATGAAATTAAAAAAAGGGTAAAGATGTAGGAAAAAAAAAACTGACAAAATGTAGATTTTTGTATCCTGTTGGTTACCGCGTAGCCCTGTCCGTTCTAAGACACCGTCCAGACACCGTTCTGTCTCTCGGGTGTAGACAGGGGGCGCCCTTTGGGATACATTAATAATCTGGAAACTCGAAAGAAGAAAGGAATTGATTAACGATTTTAAAATCAAGAGGGTACTTTTCTGGGGAAATTGGCTTTGAGCGTATTCTATACCTCTTTTAAGCGTAACATGGTTGACCAACTAAACTAAAAAGTTGGTGACAAAGTAAAAGGACATTAAGGTAGTATACTTCCCATTTCTGTATCTTCCATCCAAGTCACCCTGCCAATCAAGACCAAGATTCTTGGCCATTTGGGGGTAATGTCATGTCAAGTTTGGTCTATTGTGGATTTGATAGGTATCAGTCTCGTCTGTGCTGACTGGGATATATAACACAGAGACAAGAAAAGTAAATATACATAGGAGACTTCCATGTGCTTACAGCTACTTTTATTTTCATCTCCATCTGCCTCCATCTACACAATGGTACCTATTGTGCTGAGGCAAGCTTTTTATTAATTCAACACATTTGAATAATGCCAACGGGCATGATCCAAGGAATGGTTCGGTAAAGGAACAATGTTTTCTGTATTAAAGCATTTGGTGAGTTAGTTAAATGAAAATTACCTCTAAAGGAGTAAAATTAACTGTCAATGCATGAAGCATTTCTGGAGTCTACTTCTGTTATAGAATTTTTTCTTTCTATGAATCATTAAGAATATGAAATCCATACCATTCAACTATTCTAATTCCTATGTACTGGTATACCTACATTAGTTTTTAAAGTCTCATGTGATTACCAGGCAAAGAGTTGAACTGCACAGATTTAATGCATTAAAAACTTCCTTTTGTTTTGTGCAAATAAATATGACTAAAGAACCCAAGAGAACAAAACTGCAAAACATATTATACACAAATTATATCATTACAACAGTGAAAGTAATTATGTGAATTAGTTTAGAGCTTTGATTGCCAAATAAAAAAAATTGCTCACAATTTCACAACTGCATAATAATAATGATGCAAACTACAAATATGAACATGCCATGTGCAGAATCAAGACAATCTATCCACAATATGAAGAAGAACAAAAATTAAATGATGAAATAACTTAAAAAGGAGCATATCCTGAATTAGCAGATCATACAACATTGGATTGCTTCTCAATCATTTTCAATGTTACCATCTTAGACACTAAATTACAACAAAAAAAATCAGTGAAGTTTACTACCTATTTGCAATATGTGTACCTGTACATAACACGTAGGAAACCAGCTAAATCAAAGACTCATGCAACCAAACTTTTTCATTTGTCTTGATTCAGTACTTTAAATGATGAAATAACTTAAAAGGCAGCATATCGTGGATCGGCAAATCATACAACATTGAAAAGCTTCTCACTCACTCATCCCAATGTATTTGTCTTAGTCACTGAATTATTTTTTAAAAGAGTGAAATTTACTACCTATTTCCGATATGTGTACCTGTACACAAAACAATTGCCAGAAACTACACACATAAGAAAACAGCTAAATCAAAGACACATGCAACCAAACTCTTTCATTTGTCAATATTCAATCAATTCTATAACTACAAAACATTAAATGATCACTGTATTTCAGCAATAGTTTCAAATAAATATTTCCTTGTTCATTCAAACTTTAATCCTAGACTTTCCCTTAAAATCAAAAAAATTAAAATCACAAAATATTATATTCCGGCAAGCCTTCGTCAAAATTGTGTGCTTTCAACAACAGGAGATGGCGCTCTTCCATTTTCCTTCTGATCCAACATAGAGTAATTGTTTGCATCATCATTCTTCTCATCCATGTCAAATGCATTTCCATTCCTTTGGTCAATCTAGATAAGAGATGGATGAATGACAAAAAAAGAAGAAGATTATAACTAAAATATGTAGACAAAGTCTATATAAGTTAAAAAAATAAAAACAAGCCACGTAAAACGTAGCATCCCCTCGCAGGGTACAAATGGCCTATATACATGTTCGTCAGAACAAGTTACCTCCATTGGACTATACTATCATATTACTCGGCAAGAAAGTTAACTGCATTTTTGCATGTTCAATGAGCTCTGACCTTTCACCTTTGACCTACTTACTCTGAAAATCGAACTTAGGCTCTATTTTGATACCATGTTCCTCCATATCAAATTTCATTAAAATCTGTCAACCATTACTTAAGTTAACGATCAGAAACCAGATTTTTTACGGAAGGACAGACGGATGGATGGCAGCGTTATTATATCCCCTCTGACAACAAGTAAGTATCACTGAAATGCTGACCTCTTGTTTACATGCTTGTCATACATCAAAGAAAGAGTGCACTCATCATACTGTCTCACATTCACACTGATGATTACCTCATCAAAGGTGACTCCACAGTCAAGCTTCCTTCTACAGTTAGCTGGGAAGCAACAGAAGAGCTTCCTTGAGATGGGACAGATCAACCTAGGATCCAACTCACTTGGTCTGGTGGCACCTGATTGAACAAGAGAATCATCAAAGATAACAGAGTGGAGGCTTTGGTTGGTATCTATGTATCTATCTCATGGCCTGAATTGTGCACTGGGTTTTCAAAGAGTAAACATAAAAGGCAGTTTTTATTAGCGACAGTGAAAACAGTGACCCCTTTCCTTGAGCACAAATGAAATTTAGTGTAGCTACGTGCAGTTTAGTAGTACTAATAATACTCAATATTTTCTGGCTAAAATATGAAGGAGATATATGGCAGTGTACTTTATTAAGTGTATTTCAGCATAATAAATCCTGACTATCTGCATATTTTGTTAATTAAGCTCCCCTACATGTATATCATCTGACACCATTCTCCTAAAAGTGAGCTGATTCCTGTTTGATGTAAAAGAATTTTGTACTGGTGGTAACAAACCAAAAAAAGAAACATGTGTTATCTTTGTATTGCAAGCATTGCATTTCTGTTTATTGTAGTTATCAAAATTCAAATTTGTAAACATTAAGGACATGTATCAACGAAATTGTCTTGCTTTGTGAAGTTGAATACCTTTGACTATTTCAAAATATGCAGATAAATTTTCTAGATATCCCATGTTCTTTATCCACTTTTCATGAGGGAAGAGCTAATCACAGGAAAAGGTGCACTAAAACCTTATATCATCTGGGGGTGTTTCATAGAGCTGTGCGTAAAGTTACGAATGACTTTACATATGATTTGAATATGAAGAGCCAAATGGGGTACCCAAAGTTTTTTCTGACATTTTAACAAGGTGTGACTGTATTTCCCAATTAAATGTAGCCAAAAATTTACTTTGCATTAAAATGTTTTGTTATTAAGGTTAGTCTACAACTGCTTATTTCAACTTGAGCTTATGCAATTAAAAGGATTTGAGAATCCCATTTAGCTCTTCATATTCAAGTTATTCGAAAAGTCATGCGTAACCTTACACACAGCTTTATGAAACACCCCCCTGATTAGATTCAGATAACCTATCCAGTAGTTTCTCACTCCTGTTGTAGCTAGCTTACCTGTGAGGAAGCTTGTTAGCAGACCAACAAACAGTACCACCATCATAGCAGTGAAGCTATACCATAGATAGGATATACTGTAGAACTTGGCTATCCGGGGGCTAACATTACAGATAAAGACAAAGAAAAAACATAGAATACTTAAGATCAATTACAACCAAGAGTGACTGTATTTTAAACTCAGTGCATATTTGTTTGATTGTAATTTGAGTATCATAATCAAATGACTTAGAAAAAATGAGCGCTTTGGCTTGTCATCATTGAATTAACACATTTCTAAACTTCATGAAACAGTATTTTAGAATGTCAGATCACTAAGCAACTCTCCTTTTGAGACAGTACAGAGAAACAAATCAGTTTACAACTTTTTTCCAAATCAATTTGGGGTCTAATATTTTACTTCAATAACACTCCCATTTACTACTCCCATTACAACTTAGCTTCCTTCCCCTTACATAGCACTTTGATTACATACACTAAAAGTATTTACATTAAAAAATATGGGGTTTAACATTTCAAGTGCCATGAATGCTCAATTAGCATATTCATTGGTGTGAAAATAGTGTCAATGGGCACGTACAATAAGCGCCAATTACCACAAGGATTTGCACTGTCTATTACAAAGGAATGGCATAACCTATTTATGTCTCAACCCATTGGCTACTGAATTCATTCATTTTCCCATAGGCTAAATACAGTGGCCACCCGGTTCCAGCAGGCAGTGGGTTTATTGGCTACTACATAAAACCTGTATGGAGTAGATATTTTGTCATCTGATGGTAAATCCATCCCTACAAAAATATATGCTTACTATGGTTCAGGTATCAAATCAGGAAGTGAGGTGACATTGGCCAATAGATATGAGGGAATGTCTGTTGTTATGTCTGTTATGTTGGATAGAAAGCATCCATCGATAGACGTGGGAAGCTTGTCGGCCATTGAAGGATAGATGTAGGCTCCAATCCCAATCCAAAAAGAGAAGGCAAAGCCAGTCAAACCACCAACAATAGCACCCTGAAAAAGAGGAATAATAAAAAATAGATTATAGGGGAGCAGTTACCAAATGGTACAAATTGGGCATATCCTTAGATTAGAAGACCTAAACTTGGCCATCAAACTATAGAAAATATGCAAATGATTAAAAAATAATTTCCTATTCCAAGTTCACACCCGCATTGACAGTGACTTGGGTTAGTCCAAAATCTTGATTTTATCTTGTTTGATATCATGTGCAGTATGCTTCTGATTTACAGAATAAGATTACTGAAAAGAACTACATGATCTGAATTTACTCAAATACTACCTGCTATTAAAATCACTAATTTACAAACAACAATTACTAATCATAATCAAGAGAGTGATTGGAAATGAATAACTTTCTTTCTCCATAAATTGACTCCACTTTGATCCAGATCATCAAGGTATAAAGTACAGGTACACGTAAATGGGCCTTGTAATAATAATTATAATTACAGTGCTTATATAGCTCCTAACACTTACTTTGTCAGAAGTCTCTAAGCGCTCTACAATAATGCAGCATTATTACCCTGGCTTTAGCAGTGCAGCTGTTACGCGCGCTGCGTTTCAAGGAATAAATTCCTACCAGGTACCCATTTACTTCACCTGGGTGGAGTGTGGCAAATGTAGATCAATGTCTTGCCAAAGGACATTAGTGCAGCGGCGGGACTTGAACCGCGGACCTTGAACCGCGGACCTTGTGATCGACAGTCCGGCGACGTATCCACTCGACCACAACACCTCTTGCAGATTTTTATCATTAAAGGCTTGTTCAGATATGGCAAGCAAAAAGTAAAGCATATTTCACTTTATCTCATCATTAAAACCCTGCGCCTGAGCTTTAAAGACACATTAAACAGGAGTCTCAAGGGGAATGTTGTCAATCAACAGGATTAGCCTTCAGTTTTATGACTAACAAGCTTTATGTAATGATGTAATGCTCTGACTCTTTCCCATATGGTAAAGTCCTTATCTGACATTTGCACCATCGAGACTCTCCGAGAGACAAGGAGGTATTTGTTGAGTGGACTATGAGTTTGCTGTGTGCAGACTTGTACACCCATTAATGGTATTTCCATCAAGTCTGGTGTCAGCGAATTATGAACTTCTGCCAACCCACCCACTTCAAACGTCAATATCATATGTTGCTCATACTCACTTTATTGTTTGTCCAGGGGAAGACAATGCCGAGTGTAAACATGCCTAGCAATGGTCCTCCTATCATGCCCATCAAACCGATAGCGACAGTGAGGAGAGGGCCTAGCTTGGATGCCACGAAGGCCATCCCAATGGCTAAGAGGCCATATAAGATGGCTGGAAAACAAAAACAAGAAGCTAAATTGTCTCGTACATGGTTTGTATGATCCTTTCCATAGCATATTTCATACACTATGGATTCCATATATTAATGAATTGGCTTATAAAACATACACGCCATACGTACAAATAGAGTGGCAGTGTATGAGTAGAGAGCGAGAAGATATCTGTTGTTCCCTGTCTAACAATGACCTGCTACAAAATGCTAGACTACAATATAGGGGAGAGAGAGAGAGATAGACAGACAGACAGAGATGATGAATTCAAACTGCTAGTAATCAAGAGTGAGAAATAAGACAAATTGTTAGATATGATTTCCCCTGATAGAAGATCCATAAGATTTTAGTATCTGAACCTACCAAGTATCTTGGATATTGTGGTTCTCTTTGCATCTGAGAGATCTTTCTTGATTGGTCTGATGATATCTTCCACTGTCACAGCAGCCAATGAGTTGAGACCAGATGAAACGGTGCTAGAATGGGAAGAAAAACAATATTTACATTAATTATTATATTTGTATAACTGTCAGTCCATTATCATTTGAAATTAATACAGACATTTTGCCCACATATTTTGCATAGGACTACAAGTATATCAAATTATAAAACTGTATTATATAAAAGTTAATGATGACCATTAATCTCATGAACCCCAATGCAAAACACAATATCCCTACTGCCAACTTTTCACAATTTGCACTTATTTGGATAATACCTGGATACTTTTAAATCTTACTTCGGTTACTCCAGTTTTAGTTTGAAATTCCAAGTCAACTTGATGGAACACTCCTGAGAGTGATTCTATGCAATGTGTCCCACACGACATACCGGTATTTCTTATTTCAGCATTCATCTAACAGTGAAGAATCTACTGATCTGACCATTGAATACTGGGGCTTCCTGGCATATCACCACCATCAGTCATAGCCATATCAAGATATCTTTTTTTCATGAAAAAAATATATGGACTAATGTCATATTCCAAATGGGAAACAAAGCAGGTTACATTCCAGGTGAAAAACAAATTGTCTATGATGGAACTATGTACCTGTGATTAATCAGCACCACCAGTAGCTGTTTGACAAAACCTACAAAACATTTATCTCCTCATGAGGAGATTTCATTCAGATTGCTTTGATAGAAAAAGATTTTTCCCCCAATATATTACAACTACTAACCTGAGAGTTCCACTGAAGATGGCTGCAATAAAAAGACCTGGTAATCCATGAAGAAAACCTAGCTGAGTCACAACGTAGAAAGGAAGGAGCTGCAAATTGAAAGTGGATAAGGGTGATTTCCATTATAGAAAGAAGGAGTTTGTTTTGTGTTTATCAATGAAGGTTTACAGTAAAGAAGAACAAAAATTGGATTCCATGTTGTGTTGATTTAATGTTGATGACTAGATATTACACAAATTTTGCAGTGTTCAATATAACAAAATACATGAACCAACTTATTCACTGAGGCCACAGGCCTGGGTTAAAATATAATTAAAATAATTTCTTAAATTTAAAGCTATTCTATCAGAGATTTCTTTTATATTATAAGTTCACTTCTGTACTTTGAAGACCACTTATCTACTTTGAAGAAACATCTAAGCTGAATGGCTCAAGATTACATCAGTCTGGTGTTATAACTACTTCCAATTGTTTATTTTAGCAAGAACAGAAGTTTCACAAGACATTAATAGCTCTTCTTTTCCTACCATTCTTCCCATGCTATTACCAAGCACTTCCACAACCCATTGTTATCAGACCTAATGACCCTGAAGTCATAAATTTTAGTAGCTATTAACAAGTCTATGGAGGAATTGTACAATCGGTAGGTTTAATAACATCTATCTAAAAATCTAGGTACCGTAAGAGGTTACTGAAAATAGCAGATGCAACAATGAAATTTGGTACAATCAGATTGTGTTATTAGCAAAGAATTATTTCAATTCTTACTATATGACTTCTGGAGTTCCAGACTTAATCTGACATTGTAGATAAGAAATCTTGTTTCAACTTGATGAATTTTCGAGTACCATTGTACTTCCCACAACAATGAAGTTTTTAATATCAACAATAAACATTTTTGGTACATGAAAAGATTACTAATGGAATCTAACATGTTTCTTCTCCACAGCAAGCCCAGAGCTTCTGACTGGATTACAACAAAGGTAAATGAACACAAATTTCTCCTAATCCTCTTTCAATCTCAACCATTGAATTACCTGATCACCGTTTGTAATGTAGCCGGCTTTGATAGGGTCACAATCAGCAAACACAGCAAACATCACCAGACCGCACATGAGACACAGAGATACAAATATAAACAGCATTGGGCAGTTCAGGTAGATGGACCTGTAAAGTGAGAGATAGTTGGATGATAGTATGTCATATTTATGATGAATTTACACGCAAATATCAAACCTTGTCCAAGTCTACATCGAGTGGGAACAATGCAATTATCAGAAACTAAAGATGCAAGTATTGCAGACATTTGTATAATCAGTAGACATTATCGCTGACAAAAACAAAAGTATTTCCATCTGTTGCTGTTTCTGGAAGATGACCCCACATACAGATTATTAAGGCATCGACTGACTTTTTCAGTTCCAGAAACAAAATGATAATGTATAAGAACTCAATACTGCCAGTTTAATATCACTAGAAAAATCGTAAGAATGTGTTATCCTATTGTCTCCTGAAAATGAACTTTCTAATCATACAATACAAGCAAAGAAAAAGGGACTGCTAATGAGTCATTATAATTTTATGTAAAATTCAATAAGTAAATCATGACTGAAAAAATAAAACATCCAGTTCATATTGTTTTGTTAAACATACTAATATTTAGTGATGAACATGGGCAATTACTTGTTTTTTAAAATATGTATATCATCAATCTATAATTGGCAATTAGAGGTATTCCACGATTTGCTCATAGATATGAACAAGGCCATTCCATCACTCTGATTTCAACTACCGGTAGTATTTCTAATCAAATACACCATTGGATGTCTCAGGGATAAAAAAATAGATCTTGTTTTCTTGTAAGGTTTCAATCTGTTGCAAAACCCCCATAATTAATAAGTACGCATTCATAATCTCCTTTCTGCGTACCATTTGGCCGCTCTGAGGGTGGGGCAGCTCAGGTAGCGCTGGACGGAAGCCTGGTTACAACCAAAGGTAGCAAGCCAGTTGAATGTAGCCCCAAATACCAGAGACCATACAGTGTGACGTATGGTAGGGTTCACTCGTATACTGCCAGATATTAAGAGAAGGAAAGGGGAAGGAGAGAGTGAGGAAAGGAAAGACAGTGAGAGATTACTAACATCATCAATAATCCAAGAAAAACTTCAGTACCGGGTAATAAAAATTCAAGTCACATCTCCTGGTAAAATCAAATTCATTTGCCACATGTATTTTCATTAAAAACAGGAAGTTATTTCAAAAGTAAGAGTTGTTTTCATTTCCTATCAAAAATAAAAATGAGTACAGGATTATTTGCAAAGTGTAGATAATGTCAAACTTGGACCTATAGACCTATAAACAAAACAGTGGATTTTCACTGTCTACCACAAACAATCACAGAAAATCAGTTACTTTCTAGACCAAGCATCTCTGGAAAAAGATTATCAGATGTCGCTGTATCAGTGAAATTAAATAATAACTCAAACAAGAAGAATTTTAATACTATTTTATATTATTCACTCTCATTTTTCGTCTCTTCAAAGAAAAAAAAAAGTTTTAGGTCAAGAAAATGGACTTACTCATCAAAGACCACTCTACCGCCCTCATCGTTGATGCGCCAGACATTACCAAAGCCATTCATCTTGACTGAACCATGGATGATTACAGCTATGAGACAGGACACCATAATAAGGGTCTGAAAGACATCCGTCCAGATCACTGCTTTCATCCCACCCTAAGAGAAAAATTGTGAATTAAGAAATCTCTAAATAGTAACATAACTGTCATAACACAAAAAAGTTGCTAACATCACGATAAGGCAACAGGAGTAATATAGTCCATTTTTATCACATATCGTATCCATAAAAATCCTGCCATTCTCTGCAATGTTAAATCACTTTCCAACAAAATGCAACAATGAAAACTACAAACAATTGGCCTTCACATGAATTTCTCTAAAACACTAGATTTTCAATCCTAAACCATTGATATACCTGTAAGAATCCAGGTGCATTCACCTGTACATTAACTTACGGAGAAGTCAGTGGGGAGGAGTATAAATCACACATGGTTATGAAAAAAAGAGGTTTAAGCACAAAATTACAAGCTGCTAAAAAATTATACACTTTAAACCATAAATTCTACATAATTGTAGGCCTAGATAAACTCTTTCTTCTCCCTTCCCTTGATTATATTAAGATTCCCCCAGGTGACAGGACAAGGGTATGACATTACACAGAGACATACTTACCAATGCAGTATAGAATGTGCACACCAGGCCAACAGTGAGAACAGACCCCCACAGAGTAAATCCAGTCACTGAACAAAATAAAAAATTAAACAGAGCTACCTTAGACACATAGAGTCGATGACAACGTATATGCAAAGGCATTGGATAATCTGTGTGAACATGATTATCAATTAAGTTAACAATCATGCTCAATCACAAGAAAACTGTAGAAATATATAATGCTTGTCATTCGGTATTTTACATTTAAATGGATGTTTTAAAAAAAAAGATGAGATTACATACCTGCATTTACAGCCAGAGCAGGGGCATAAAGCACGATGGACATGTACATCACCTGATAATAGAAAAATGATATCAATAAATGTGTATCAACCTTCAATGCTATTTACATGGCA
Organism: Hemicentrotus pulcherrimus; assembly: GCA_003118195.1. Taxonomy (NCBI): domain Eukaryota; kingdom Metazoa; phylum Echinodermata; class Echinoidea; order Camarodonta; family Strongylocentrotidae; genus Hemicentrotus; species Hemicentrotus pulcherrimus. The sequence continues at coordinate 252,433 of BEXV01000071.1, read as the reverse complement.
AAACAATTTTTCTTTTTTTTTTAATAATTTGTTTAAATTCACCAAGAACATGGTGAATGTTTCATGTTACAAAAAATATATATTCCTCTGTATTGGTATTTGGCCAAAGTAAATTTAATGCTTTTAAATGTATGAACTTAATAAAAACACTGAATAATAAAACAAACAAAAAAAGGACGAATTGCGTTCAGTGCGGAAAAAAAGAGAACAAAAATACGAATACAACCACTGAATAAATTAGGGAGTCAACACAAATAATCTCTCAATAAATAGGCCTTTAAAAGCTGATGTCATTCTAGAAAGAAAACTTCACATGTATATTTAAAACAGAGACAAAGCTGATGAATATTGATGATGCTTACTATTGCCTAGAGCAATAACAATGATACCGGTAATATTTTTTTTAAATACCGGTACACATAATTGAAAACCACAATCAGATCTGCATCATGTATGTAATGCTGGTAAATTGAGATATTGCAAGTATAAAGACTTGAACTTCTGCAATACATACATGTATTATGAACGATTAAAGACTCACCATGTATATTACAAAACCTGTAGTCCCAATGAGACGGGCTGCGACAGAAAATCTCAACTCAAGATACTGGAACGAAGAAGGAAAAAAAATTGATCACCGTTTGAAATTGACAAATGGGAGAGACTGATAACATAGATTTCAAGAAAGTAATGATTGTATCATTAATTTGAGAATGTGGAAAAGATGCATATAGAAGAATGAAGAATATGAAATTATAGAAATAATAAGAGAAATACAGTGATATACACATGTAGGGGGTCAGGGACAATGAGGAAAAGAGACACATATGATCGAGACAGGTAGAGAGACAGGAAGAGATAAACTGCAGATACATGTACACACAGGGAAAGGCAGAGAAAGAACGAGACAGGTATAACCATCAGATGTATAGAGAGACAGAGAAAGAGACTGATACATGTACATGAAGATGTAGAGAAATACAGAGAGAGAGAGAGGGGCAGAGAAGGTAGAGAGAGAGATATAGAGAGGATGAGGTTTAGGGCAAGACAAACAAGGATGGAACATGGAATCTAATTACTTAGTACGTCACACAGTTATTGATCTTGTGAGCAGGTGAAACTATACTGGGCTTTCTTGGATCAATAACCCTTCCTCTGTGTATACTGTATACAAGCAGATCTTAACCTGACCATAACTTCCCTCTCTCAAAAAAAGGCAGCTTCAAAAGTGCTTTAATATGTCATTAAAATTTCAAGTGAGCAAAACACTTTATAATATTCAAGTGATCTGGCACTGTATTCCTGTTTTTTTAAAGACATTTCTTATAAATTACTTTAAAATGTCAAATTAGCATTAATTGCATGTACCAGTAATCCTTTAAGTATAAGGAAGTCTATCAAACTTATAAAATATTGTAATACTGTATCTCGTCTGCCTGTCGAACCAAAGATCCCGGGTTCGAATCCCACCCAGGCGGATGACTGAAGCCTGCGTGGTGTGTTAATGTGCCCCTCCCCTTGTTCATAGACGCAGGCTACATTGTTAAGTGGAAAACACTCCGTTCCTCGAATAGGACGTTAAATTGAAGCCCCGTGTGGTGAAGAGTCACTACACCTGTACCTTTGCATGTTGAGAACCTACTGCACTATTCGTATTAGAGAAGGGGGAAACCCCGGTGTAGTGATCCACCTGCACACACCCCATAGAGGTGTGTACGTACTCAAAATGGAAGAGGAAGAAGTAGTATTACTTCAAAAATAGTCACACATACATTGTAACTGATTTCTGGCAACCTCTTGTAAATCCAGTTAATTTACAGTCCTTATCATTCCTACATACTATTTGCTTTTTGATAAAAACCAAAAAACCTAATCTTAGGTGCAGTTGATAATACTGTTGACTTTAAATAAACACAACTTACAAAACAGATTATATGAAAGAGCTGTGTATTCGATCCTGAGCTACATTCTCAGTCTTTCATTGGACAAGGTATTTAGGTACTCTGTGTTTAGCAATGCACTGAAAAATAAGCATACTTTTGGAGTATGAAAGGTTTTTCAACTACTTCAACTAATTGCCTTCAGTTTGGGGGCTACAGTTAAAAATTCATCCAAAGTGTTGGAGACATTGAAATAAAACATATACATGTAAAACTGTACAACTTTTTTATTATACATTAGTCTTCTCTCTCCCGGTGCCCTACAAGTTCTTCGTAAACTTATTACCATTATTATTATTTTAGCCCATGACATAAGACAAGTGTATGTACACTAAATCAAAGTGAGGCATGAATGAAACAAGAGGGGCACATTGCTCATTTGCCTCCTTTACAACAATCATAAGTCTAATTCTAACTAGCATACATGTATATGATGCTGAATTGTCACGCTAGAATATGATTGTACCCTTACGTTTAACAAATGAATGCTTGAAAAATTACCTCATAGACACTAGTGAGGCGAAGATTATAAAATGTTGGGATGAATACATTTGCAGTGATGATTGACATGAAGATGTAACTCCCTCCGATATACCAAAACATGGTGCCGTAAACTTACACCTCGGAAGGAGTTCCCAGAAGTGCGATAGCAGACATCCAGCTGGCAAGCAGGGAAAATCCTACAGGAACAAATGGCATCTTCCTGTCTGCCACAAAGAATTCTTGAGTGGTCTTTTGTTTTCCACCTGTACATGCATGGTAAATCCCTATGGAAGCCGATATGACCAGCACCATCACGAACACAACATAGTCAACGACAGACAACCTAGCGCTGCCGTCGTGCGAGCCGGTGAGTCCATCTCCCGTTCCGCTCTCAGACTCAGCCGACATCTTTTCTGAATGTTGATAGTAGTGTAAAATCGAGAAGCTTCCGTCCGAAACTTGCTCTAAAATAAAACTGGCAATCCTTGATTTTATCCTAATAAGCTCTATGATGAGGTGGTATGTTGATGTTCTGTCATGCTCATGAACAAATGCACGAAATAACAACGTGAAGTCGTATCGACGATGGCCGATGGCACAGTCAGTAGAGCACAATACATGACGTAATCATACATACACACGTGCTGTCGTAGTTTGCGGCGGATCGGATACCAGCAGAAACCGAACATGCGGGGTGGTGTGGTGGATCAGGTGGATCAGGTGGGTCTGTGGTGTTAGTGGGTTTTTCTTGGGGGAGGGGGGAGGGGGGTGAAGAGTTGTGCGAATCAAAATACTTTCACACAAGATTTAAAAAATATGTAATATATATAATTGGAGTTCGGTCTTTGAAGATCCATATAACATCCCTAACAAAATTAATCATACCCCACAAAAGTGCGTGTGCGTGACTTTGCTTCTGCAAAATGCATCTCATTTGATCCCCCCCCGCCCCGCCCCCCCCCCCACTCAGTGTTTTTTAGGGTACGCATATGCATTTTCCCTCCTTTTGAAAACATCCCCTAAAAGTCCGGATATTTGAGTACTACGAGTCGGACAAAAATCTTATCTAAGAAAAGGCAGTTATCTTTGATTTTTTTTAAATATTAATATTGAGAGTGAGTTTTAAACCTATAATCAATCTAACAGAATCAGCAAATCCAGAGGCGGCGGAGCTGCAGATGGGTAAAATGGTCTGAAAATGTATTTGCGAGCGAGGGAAATTTTAAAGATTTGTGAGGTCGCAGTGCGAGAAATAACATCTTATAACGAGGAAAAAACCCAATCCTGATGGGGTTATGAACACATTCTCATAACTGAAGACTGACAAAAACCTGTGATAAGTTACATAATATAACATCTATAACTACGAGCGAGTGTAGCGAGCGCGACCTTTGGGAGAAATTCTCCTTAGTTGCTTGAAATTTGGAGCACGTTTATGAAAGGAAAAGGGGACACTTATCGAAGGGGTTAAGACACTTATTAGAAAAGAAAAGGAGCCCGTGTCAAAGTACAAAGGCTAATTATCAGAGGTGAGAATGGGGCACTTAGTTACACCTAAAAAAAGAGGCGCACACGCCAGGGATGAAAAGGCTTTTTATGAGAATGGGAAATGGGCATTTGTCGCGACGGGAAAGAGGCACCCATCAGATTTTGATAGGGGCATAAGAAGTGATTAGGGGCAGTTATGATAAAGGGATAGGTTTCTTATTAGAAAGGAAAACGGGGCACATCATTGGTAAGAGGGTAATTATCAGATGCTAAAAGGGGCATTTCATGAGAAGGGGGGAAGTGGCTCTTATTAAAAAGAAAAAGAGGCACATGTTAAAGTAAATGGTGCACTTATCAAAGATGAAAAGGGGTAATTATGCGAAGGGGAATTAAGGGGCACTTATAAGAAGGAAAAAGAGTATTATTATGAAGGAAAAAGGGGACGTGTCAAAATAAAAGGGGCATTTTTTAAGAGATGAAAAGAGCACTTATCAGGAGGGGAAGAGGCACATGTCAAAATAAAACGAGTATCTCTCAGAATTGAATAGGGTCATTTCCAAGAGATGAAAAGGGGCATTTATAAAAAGGGAAAGGGGCTCTTTTTAAATGGGGGCACTTATCATAAGGAAAAGGAGCACTGATTAAAAAGGAAAGGGGGCACATGTGAAAATATATGGTGCGCTTATCTGAGTTAAAAAGGGCCCCTATGAAAAGGGGTAGGGGCACTTTTTACAAAAGAAAAGGGAAACTTGTCAAAGCAAAAGAGAAACGTCTTAGATTTGAATAGGGTATTTAGAGGTGAAGGGAGCGCTTATCAAAAGTGAGAAGTGGCGCTTCCTGTACCTGAAAAGGGGAACTAACAAGAGATTAAAATAGGCACTTATGATAATGGAAAATGGACACATGTTGCAAAGGAAAATGGGAACTTGTCAAAGGAAAAGGGGTACTTGTCAATATAAAAGGGGCACTTATCAGAGGTGAAAAGGGGAAGGGGCACTTTAAAAAAAATTAATAAGGGCAATTGTCAGAGTAAAAGGGGCACTTTTCCTATGTAAAAAGGGGCACCTTTTTGGGTACTTGAAAAAGTGGGGGCACTGTTCTGCTCTGGTATTCTACCTTGGGTGAACTTCCCCTTAAACAATATTATCTAAATTGATATAAAATGGCATTTCAATTGCTGTTATAATTATAACATTTTCATTGCCTTGACTAAGCAAAAGGTAACAGCCTATGGCAAATTCATAGTACTCCAAATTAATCATGATTATATTTGAAAATAAGAGTAGGCCCGTCAATAAGAAAAGCATGCTTGTAGATTCTCTCTGGGTTCTTATAAATGAAATTACAGAGACCAGTTTGAGTCATGAGTTAGTATCAATCATGAAATGTTAAAGCTTTTTAAAACATGATATGAATTTATGAAAGTAAATTTTAGAAATTGATTTCAATCCAAAAACTATGACACATCACCATCACAAAACTTTTGACTGTATATCAAAGAGGACACAACTCAAAATGACACACTAAGAGATTTAACTATGCTGCAAGTCTTCATGTTTTATTTTGCTAAAAGACCTACATTTTAGTATTGATACATACATTTGAAGCCAAATAAACAGCAGTCTGTCGGCTTAATATGCCACAAGTAATACTTTCCATTTGATTGTATAAAATAGCATGATACATTTGCTAAGCAATACACTACACTTACATTAACTATTCATACAATTTTATCTCTACTTGGATACAATATCATTGATTGTTCATAATGTTAGATTTTAGTACAAGTCCATCACACAATACATGATTTTTTTTTTTTTACTTCATACAAAAAAAATAAACAAAGTGCCTCAACTCCTCACTTCAGAAATAAAATGTGCTTCACAAGCAACAGATGTTTTCGGTAGTCATAATCCTTTCTCAATGTGGAGAGAAAGTAACAATCACAAATTTGACTCAAACTCTCATTTAAAACCTAGAGAGATATTTCTAAATGAGTGAAACAAATCTTGCATGGCTCGAATTCCAAAATGAAAAAGAAAAAAAAATCCAATATACCTATTCCCTCTTCATATTGAAGATATAAAGGATGAAATGGGACTGCAACATGAATACAATAAAATGTTGACGGATTGGACAACAAAAGGCAACATACTCTCATAATGTACACTATCCTCAATACTTCTCTTTTATATCCATCTGTTCACAGCACGTTGTGATGTGATATATAAGTTATAGAAGACTTCTTACACCTGGGGATGTCTAAAGGCTTGTTCACATACGCTGCAGTAAACCACGTTTTACCGTAATTTGAAAGCATAATAGAGCATACTTTAGTACACCGTTTTGTAACCTATAACACCCAGATACACCAGTATGCCTAGCACCTTTGTTGCATACAGCTAACTTTTTTCATCCCCACTTGCCTTTCATTTAATACAAGCAGAACCCCAGAATATGCAGGAGCCTGAAGGAAGCTGATAACATTCATTATTCAATCGCCAGTATAAGAGAATTTAATTTGTCTATGCTTGGACTGTATTCTTTTCAAAAGGTTAGATTCTATCAATGTGGAGGACAGCACCATTCTAAGTTTCTATAAAAATATTCTGACACTTTATGATATGGTTCAAATGCCTTTCTGTAATCAACATGACGTGACATGATAGCAAATTATGAGATAAGTTTTATGGAGAAGGAATTCATTATCCATATTCACTCATGAAATGAATATGAATGCGAATAGAGCACACCCTCCTTAATCTAGCTTGCAATAGTCATCATGTCGGGTAAAAAGCTATTTCAATCGCTTCATGTCATCAGTGTTGACTTCTAGGATTTTATTGCTACACAGCTCCGCAAAAAATGGTTCTGCTCGCAGTCTGTGCAAAGCCTCACAAATGTTTTTTATCAAGTTGAATTATCTCCATTAAACTTACATTTATATGTCTTTCAACCAATTTTTCATTGTTGGGGGTTTTCACCTGTAAATGAACCATACAAAAATATACCTGACGCAGATTCAAAATGAGGTATACAGATATAGTACATTTTCTGACAAACAAATGCCCTACGATGAATATCTTACACTGGCAACTTTAGAATTCAATTTGGGGAATTGGCTGTGGCAGCAATATCATTATTATCTCATGATCACATGGCAATACAAAAAGGACTAATCTGAATTTCATATCAGGTCAATTTTAAATAAGGTCACTAAGTGCTTTCTTCCTCTAACTACATGTACATATGTAATTGTTCAGATTCTGAGTAACAAAAGTTGAACATGTAACATTACAGAGAAGGATCTGGTTCTTTTTACCATGTTAGTTTGGAAGAATATCACAAAAGAGATGTTCCTTGTAAAGGAGTGTTCTTTGCTCTGAAAAGTCCTCATTTTTGACACATATAACAATAACTGAAAAGTTTGGACCCAACTTTCACACCACATGTGTGTGTAATACTTTTCTGTGTATGATGCACGTGGCTTGCAGCCTGGCTAAGTCAATTTCTTTTCTTTTTTTTTGTGATTTTAAAATCTAAAAAGTGCATAGTCAGCATTTTCAAATTGTGTTCAGAAATTTCAGACAGTTTCTTCATAATGTAATTGCATGACCAGAACTCAATGCTATCTTAAAAGTCAATATAGCCAACAAAAATAAAGAAGGCCCATCTATTACAGCTGCAAATTGTGCTTACTTAGTACCAATAAAAAGTAGAAAAAAGGAGACAAATGAAGATAAGGGACAACCCTCATGGAAGTCAAACAATAGTCAGAGTCTAAACATTTTCAGAAAAATTGGCACAACACTTTGGAAAAAGAACTATGATTCAGTATTTAATGAACATACATGTATATGAAAATATGTTATACAATATACTTTCTGCGTATTTCCTAGTGCAAGTACTCCATATTTTTTCCAAATATAAAGCTGCAAGGTTAGCAAGATGGTGAACATTTTCAAAGCTTTTAGGCCAGCTTAATGTTTCAACAAATATATAAATGATGGACAGAATTCGAATTGGTTTTTCTTTGTTTTTAATTGCAGTTTTATATTTAGATAGGCAATGCTATAATTTGTAAGTTATAATTTCCAATCACCTTTTTATTAATGTTGTATTAATCCCCTAAGTGAAATTCAAAACTGTTTGCTAGACTTGACCCACTGATTCCAAAAATCATTCCACTATTCGATTTTGACTGAAATCCAACAATATCACCAGGTTGCATAAATGTTAAATTTCTCATTTTTATCTCTGATTTAAACTGGATATCAAATTTACCCTGTGATATTTAGAACAACAAAAGCTGAAAAGCTGAAAATATTTATATTAGTAGACTTGACAGAGGTTTGAAGACTGCACCAACATCATCAAAGGCTACATGTTTCATACAATGAATACTGATTTAGGATGAAAAATGAATAAATTAATCTTACTTGCCCATGTACAACGTACAAGATCAAAAATAGCCACAAAAAACAAACAATTTGGTCAATCTAAAGATTATATATTCCACTCAAATTAGTTTACAATGTGATCATTCATCAAGTGATTATTATTATTAATAAAGTTGGTCAAAATTTTCAAATAGAAATTAAAGAATTATGAATTAAACAACAAAAAATGACAATGACAATTAATTTTTACGATAAAAAAAAATATCACAAACAAAACAAAAATTCAAACTAAGAGATTCTATTATCGCCTGAACTTTTCCATCACTGTACATTACAATTCAACTTTTAGTGCGAGATATGAATTAGGTGAGGTGAGGTCAAAGTGATATTGATATGATCAAAAATTAAATCAAGTCATTAAATCCATTGTGATTGAGACACCCACTTTTGTGTGCTTTACATCACAAGTTGAATCATAAACAAATTTGTATCTTCCTCCCTTTTCTAAAATGTTAATGGCTAGGTCATAACACTGACATTACAATACATATAAAGCAGCTTGTACTAGTATAACTGCCAATCTTAATGATGTATTACATGTATATTTTGAAAACAGATCAAGTTTTTATCTTCCAATTAAACCCTAATGCTAAAATATATTTATATTTGCACCTTCCTGCTCAACAAACCCACCCCCTCATTTTTCCAAAGATGCCAACAGTTGAATGCTGTTTCAATCTCCTTGTAGTACTAATAATACAACCACATTTGCAAGATTAGAAGCTTGCTAAATCACAAAATATCAAAATATATGTTCACATAACACTTTTGTCATCTTTTATAAGCCTTTAACATTACCATTTTGCAGTCATTAGTGATTAACATTTTTCATATGTACACATTTTAATTCATGCATGCATTTCATCACACAAGTGTAGACTAAGTATACTGATTATCTATTTACAATCTAACAAGAACCAACACTATCCCATGAATGAAAATGACATCAGGATTCGGATGCAAGTTGGACAAGAGCCATCCTTGACTAGAGTCATTAATCCTCTGCTCGAGCAGTCATTATCTTTCTCTTATAAAGTTCTTTATCATGGGAACGGCATTGGCTCGGGATGTGTCACGTGTCTTTCCTTGCACTAATACTGACACCACCACCACCACCATCAGCACTGTCACCACTCTCTCTAGCATCACCGTCTCCTCGCTTCGCCCCTTCTTTCTGCGGGCGGGGTTGGTGGGGCTCCAGTCTATGATGTGCTTGCGCTCCACCGAAGAAGATCCTCCATGATACCGGCTTGTGGGTCGTCGTAGTCTTCCAAGATGGGTAGTTCCTCCAGGGGACTTCACAACAAGAGCAACGATAAATAAGGAGAGGAAAAGAAAAAGACATAGAGAGAACATATATTTTTTTCCTGTTCATTCCAAGATAGTAACTATGATGTGGGGAATATATATATATATATATATATATATATATATATATTATAAATACAGAAAATCAAATCCTTACAACCAAAAAAGCTTTGGAAAAATGTATTTTTAATTGGTTAACTAAAATATAAAATTTGCCTCCCGTTTTCAAAATTTTTGTTTTGTGGTGGTGGTGATGGTAATGTACATTTCCAACATTCTCTGGGATGTATGAAATTGATTTCTGTCCTGTAAACCTCAAGGCACAAATAAAAATTACAGGTACATGTTTTATGTTTACACAAGTGTACAATACCGACAAAGAAACAGAAGGAAATTTATTGTGTGATGCATGGTAATGTATCACAGGAGAATAAAATGAGACAGAAAGTGTTACTTATTAGCTTTGTATATCATCCGTTTAGAGCCAGAAGGGCATTAACTGTGTGTTAGGTACCCTTCTGGCTCCAAACAGACAATATAAACATAAATTATTGACAAAGATTAATGTTATTGACATGAAAACAAGACATGAATTCTTGATTAACCACAGGGGAGGATACATAGAGTCTGAATGTGGGCATGGATATGTGAATTTCAAGATTTTCTCTTAACACTCTACATACAGTAACCTATATTTTGTCCTTTTTTTATTCTAAAGAGGAAAAAGATTTAACAACGGTCAGTATGATTTCGTAAATCAAAAAATAAATAAATAAATAAATGAATAAGCAATGAAAACACAAAAGGGGCTTTAGCAAAGCTAGGCAGAAGGGGCTATATTTCTTTTCATTACATTTTTTACGCATCATATATAAGGAAAAAGGACACAACAGACTATGGGTAGCTAGGAAAAACAGTCCCTGTCCTCAGAGGCCTTCTTGCAGACCGGTTTCTCCCAGTGTGTGTGTGTGTGTGTTGTGCCCTTCTTCCGTACACAAACCCCTCAGCATAAGCATTGGTAGGACGAGCCCCTATATGACCCCCGAACTCACCAAGAATAACATGCTCCGGTGAGTTGGGCAGTAATCACTGACCTTCGTCCAGTTGATCGGTCACTGAGAATCTCTAGCTAGAAGTCACCAGTCTCCAGAAGGGGGAATCCGTTCCGCTCCCTGAGTTAACTTGCTGATCGCTTTCTGCTTCAGCAAGATTCTTCCAAAAAGTTTCCTCCCAAGCCCTTTGGTCAAGACACGGTTTGGACAGCTGCTTTTTGGAGTTGTGCAAACAGTCGTAGATGACTATACGAAATAGACTTGCAAAAATTTAATCTGGGTCGTTTCGAGGTCGATGTTGACTGAAGGCTATGAAAATGTGATATGGTGCACACTCCATTCATCTTTAAAGTCCTTCAAATCGCCTCAGTCAATGAGCGGTGATTGACCTCTAGCTAGAGATCACAGGTCACCTCTTGGTCAAAGGTCAGAGCTTACTGAAAACACTGCAGACAAAAAGACTTCAGAGAAGGTTAAGGACAAGAAATTCTGCTTTCATAAAAGTTTTTAACTAATCACGTACATGTATTAAGTAGTATATGTACAACATGTACGTTAAATAGAAAGCTTCAAAGATCATAGTCTGGATGCAACCCGCTCTAATAATACAAAAATTCCCAAATTGAATGCTCATTAAAGGTAAAGACCAGTATTGGAAACGCCCCAATTTCAAAAAATGAAATGGAAGCTCTCATTACCAATCATGTGAAAGAATATGTTTTTACTAATACATGATGATAAAAA
>BEXV01000071.1:219822-240781 GCA_003118195.1 Hemicentrotus pulcherrimus | reverse complement strand
TTAAATGACCTTTTAAGAAAGTCATTCATTAATACATTATAGAAAATGGGAGATTTGAACTAAAACACACCAATAAGACAGGAAATATTCCAAAAAAACTTTTTCTTTTAGAAGCCAAATAAATCTAATTCTAAATAGATTAAATAAAGAATTAATAACCAAATAAATGTTGCGACAATGAAGGTACAAGTTCAAAACAGAACACGCTCTGAAATAGTTGTCTTGAAAACAGTTTAATACTTGCACAAAAACACAAAAATTAAATAAGCATTCATAGCCTTACGCAAGATATCAAAGGCACATACAAATAAAATAAAAAAGATATCAAAGGCCATACAAAATTCATTTTAAGAAAGGAGCAGGTTATCAGTTACTATTATTGAATACTGTTCAGTCTCCCCCCCCCCCTAAAAAAGAAAACAAAAAGAAGAAAAAAAGATGGGTACTGAATTTTAAATAACCTTAGAAATTTGATATACCAGTAGGAATGATGATCTTGTAAATTTAGTCTAAACTTGGTCTACCATAATACTCTTACTAAAAATTTTTTTTTTTTAAAGAACATATGTTACTTGAATAATACATTATTCATAAGACGAAGGATGAGGAACTTGACAAACAACACAAGCAGAACAATATCACTACTGAACCAAATGTTTTGTGGTTATTTTTTTATATTCATTGATTACTACATATTTTATCTCTATAGACCAGTTCGCGTTTAGCAAATGTCCCAAATCACCCCGAATATCCAAAGATCTTCACAATATTAAGAGGTCCAACTTTGTACATTTAGAAATAATCACTCCTACAGCGAAGGAGGTGCTACATGAAAAGCCTTTGTTTCCCCTTTTCATAGAATACTTCCACCTGCATCATGGAGTGTACTGCTTGTGCATAAATAAATAATGATTACATAACTTTCATGAGCACGTATCCAGTATTTTGCCTCCGTGTATTTCACAATTTGGTCTGCAATGGCCTTTATCTGCTCATGCTCAGACTGCATCTATGAACTAGCTTATTTAAGTAAGTGTCAAAGCAAAATGACATCACACTACTGAATACATACACAGAGTTTGTGAATATATTAATATTATTTCAAGATCTTTGAATATGTAATGGCACTTAGCAGCATCTATCACTTAAAAATTTGATATAAGATAATATTATTTTTTACCTCTAGAATAGAAGAACCTTTTCGGCCCCTTTGCAAAAGTATCCCTTTTGTGAATCCATCAGATCAATCAATATTTTTTTTAACAAATTGTATGTTGGTAATCAATGATCAAGTTTTTCTTATATATACCGTATATATTTATATGCTAAGCATATGAGCCATCACTCTTGTACAACTGCTATAAATGAAACACCATTTTTTTTCTCTATGTCTTCTTTCTCTTAGCAAACCTTTCAGAAAAAAAGAAAAATAACAATTGATATAATAATCTCTTGTATAATTCTTATATATATCTTCAAAAAGATCTCATCATGTCTACAACGAAACATGAAAATCATCAAATAATTGATTACAGCACTTTATCAAATCAGATTTATAATCCCTCTATTTTCATTTTGCCAAAATAAATAAAGTTTTCTTGATATCTAAGAACATATATTAAGCACATACAAACAGACGAACAGAATGACAAAACGAATGTACACAATTTCAAGAGGAAGTGGAATTATTTGCATGTATAAAAAAAAAAATCACCAAGTCATTACAATGATGATGAAAAGTTTTTTCATCAATAATCTATATTGGTATCTGAAATCCTATATCAACAACATTTTCAAGATCATTCTGAAAATAAATGTTATAAAAGAAAATATTTTGTATTTACTTCTTGCAACAACAATGTTCAATTTCATCAGCTCAGCAAGAAGCCAAGAAAGATGTAAAGCTTTCAAAATCAGGGGTAATATATCACTTTAACATCAATCATATAGATAAAATTCAAATATTGTGAAGAATGTTGATCATTCCTGATGAAGGACTGAAATTTGATCTAAACATGTATTTTATATACATTTTTTTAAAATACATGTCACATAGCACTTACATATATATTTTTTTAAAGGTTTTCATGAATGTAACTTCTAAAAGAAAGCATTCTTGTTCATAAGCTCAATCAAAGGAATAAACATGCTTTTTTGAAACAAGCTTTTCAAAGACAATTCCACATCATCTTTACAGTACATGCACAACAGAGTGACCACAAGTTGTACATGTACAAACAAAACAATATTCCCCCCTTTCAGACATAACATGATTAATATCAAATATCAAAGACACTGTGTAACATAATCAGAGAAACCTTACAGACGAAAGAAGTATAAAATATAATGATCTATTTGCATTATGTTTGTTTGGTGAAGCTAGGCAATGACACGATTGCTATCTTAAATGCATTATTCAATAGCAGTTTTTTGAAAGATAAATTTGAATGTAATCACATTCCTTTATCTGCAAATTTTCACATTACAGACACATATGTTCATAACATGGAAATATATTCTTAATTTCAAGTATTCTACCTTGGTATTTTAAGGAATGTAAGTGCAAGAACTTGGCAAAGAAATCAAAAATTGATTTTCTGTAGATATTTCAGACAGTTTGGCAAGCAAGGTGTTTAAACACCATATCTTTAGATTGCTATGCATATAATATTATTTGGTGTACCATACAAACAACATTGCACAAAGCACAATTAATTTTAAAGCCACAAAGGCAAGAATGGTGAGAATAGTTATTATACTTATTTCAGTTTCTTGATTCAAAATAGATCATAATATAAAAATGTAGACAGGCAATTACTAATTCAATACTTTTGCAAAAGCCTCCTCAATCAAAATCTAACCTATACATACTAGCATTATTAGCTATTGAAAATAAATATATATATATATATATATATATATCAAAACAATTACATCGTATGATAAATAGATGTGTATAAAATTTTGTCTGAATATGCTTGTACATAACTAAATTCAGTTTCTTATAGAAAAATATCTTTTGGCTCCATCACACAAAGAAATATACAATATAAAAACTTTTTTTCTAATATCTTTGTAGTTTCCTAAATTGATTCTCTATATTTCCCTACACATTCTTGCAGCTATAATGCATCATTTGTATTTTCTACAGAAACACATAACAAAATTTGTTTTAAACCTAAGCCGATGGTCCATGTATCAGGGCATATTTACTTATTACTGTAATTTTCTGAATTTTCCATGACTTCTCAACATGCAACTAAAAAAAATGTCCATTCATTTTGAATTTACAACACCTCTGGTACCTTGACTAAGATAATGGACTCACCACTTGCCAATTTAGTATTATGATTAGAAGAGTTTCCTTGACTGATAATGATTATCATGAAGTTTTCATCACTTTTGGTAAGTTTCCATTTAGAAAATATGCTTTTAAAGTTCTAGTTTTTTTGTCCATGACTGCAGAAAATCTTGTGAAGGTTAGCAAAGGGCTTACTTCCTTAGGTTATTTTGCAGTTTTTCTTGGATTTCCTAGACTTTTTTAGGTTTTCCATGACTGCATGTGCCCTGTAAAGACTGTCCAAGGGATGTCTTTCCTCAAGTAATTTATTTTTTTGGTGAATCCTCCAGTCCTGGAAATATAAATTTCCAAGATTTGTCCTGGTTTTCCAGAACTGTACATGTAAACCCTGTGAAGTACGGATGGAGAGGGGGCCTACTTACTCAAGGTTTTGGTCCATGGAGGTGGTGCCCACCATTCCATCACTGGACGACACCCTGAGGGAGGAAGAGGTCATCAGCTGCTGGGATGGGGGAGACATGGGCTCACGGTTGCCCATCTCCTGGCTGTGGTGCTGGGGTGGTCCACTGTATCATCAAATAAAGAAGACAGAGGTTTATAATAAAGATATTTCTGCTTGAGTATCAATATCACAAACAAGAACGATTTTGATTTACAAATATGCTATAATTGTTTGTACCGTAAATCTCCGTGTATAAGACGCACCCGTGTATAAGACGCACCCCGACTTTTGAGATTCAAAAAAAAAAAATTCTTTTGGCAGGATCGAACCTGGGCTCTCCAGACATAAACTGCCTTCCACTGCCAGCGCCTTAGACTGCGCAGCCATCGCGCACCGATGCTCTGGCTAGAAGTTTCTAGTAGTATATACATTGAAATTGATTGAAATGGATTCAAATGGCGACTTGGCGTGCTGGATACGGCCCTTTCTTTTACTTTTGCAATGTATTGGCACAAATTACTGCATTTAGATCTAAATCTTTACCAAATTGCCAAAAAGTAAAAGAAGGGACATGAAAGATTGTTTCTTACGAAGCTAGCTGCTGCGCAGGTTGCCCCCGTGTATTGAGCTGCATGATACAGGTGAGTGAGCTGAAGACACGGGAGAGCTTCGGCCGGCAAAGTGCTTTGCGAAGGGCATAATTTATCGAGACTGAAAAAAAAATCAAAATCAAAATCTCTTCCCTTCAAATTAGGAACGTAGTTTTACTTCATATAGTAGATTCTATTCTTTGTTTTCATTATGAAATTCATGTTGAGACACAGATTTTTGAAAACCAATAAAAAGTTGCATTTTGAGGACTCAAAATATTCTGTACCTGTGTATACGACGCACCCCGACTTTTGAGTTTTCCCGACGGTAAAAAAAGTGCGTCTTATACACGGAGATTTACGGTACATGTATCTTATAGGTTTAACAGTGATTTTCAAGTCAATTGATTTGCCAAATTTGGACCAATGGCTTCCATTAATACCCTAATTTAACCAAAAGAAATGACCTTTGTATAATTTCACCACAAAACAAAAATATGATAATACTGCAACATTTCTTGTCTACACAAAATGTAAATGTCTAAATGTAGATGTAACCAATGTGTCAACAAAAGGCTGTAGGAAACATTATTAAGTGAAATGTCTTATGTTTGATGGTACTATCCCAAATTCAGTAGGATTAAAAGTTAATTCAGTGGCAGGAGTATAGAAATCAAATATACCATGCACTGAGAGGCTCCTGTTCAAGATTCTCTGAGCTGACTGGAAAAGTGCTATTTTCTCTGGGTCTGCGCCCCTTTAAAAACAATGGCACTAATCGAAGATCCATAATTTTACAGCTTCTTCGAAAAGAGTATAAGAGTACAGCCCACATTTTATGTCACGTGAACCATCTGTGGCCAATCCTTGCACTGGATTTTAAAAAAAATATATGACATGTAAAATCGACTTTTGTAGTGTAGTATGAAGTGATATTCTTACCCTGGCATGTGAGGGATATGGCTGACCAGAGAGGTGGGGACATAGCCACCATCACCCTGTGGAGGTACCTCAGCTGAGAAAACAAAACAAAGAAAAACACAAATAAAGCAACTTTACATGCTCAAATTATTGCAGAATAGGGCTACAATGATCACTCTTTCATGTGTTTCAATACAATATACAAATGCATCGATATATCCGCCAAGACAAATTGTTCTATTGGACTGGCTCTTAAAATTTGAAATACCTGGTCTTATGCATTTTAAATCAAATACTTGATGAACATTATTTACATACCTATGCCAGGCCAAGAAGGGAAACAAAAGGAATTCAATCTTATTGAAAAACTCAAGAAGAGCACTTGAAATGATGTATGTCACATAACATAATATCATCAATATAATGCTATAAATTACCCCCAAAAAAGAGATATCATTGTAGAATGATAAGATAATTCATTAATTATTTACTTAGAAGTGTGTCTTTTTTTAAACCAAAGCCTAGATAAAATACAAACATTTCAGTGGTAACTAGCCTTAAAAAACATTGGTAACCATGTAAAGGAAGACTGTATATCAACTTACGATCAGTGGTGTAATACTGTCCAAAGGCTGTGTCCTTTGGTTTGTCAGGGTAGAGGTGGGTCAGATGGCTCAAGTCATGGATGCGGTCCGCTAGAGAACGGATGTTGAAATCATCTGCGGTGAATGGCTGCAGGTTGTAGACTTGACGCTCTCCTGTACAGAAGAATAAGAAAAGATGACCTACCTCTTTCTAGACATAGGGTTATGACTCAAAGATTATCTCTGGTAGGATATTTAATAAGTGGTGATTCTGTCTTTTAACCGCCCCTGCTGTTAAACAACACATGGTCCTACAACAAATTCTCCATGATACAATTTTACCACAAGCCAAACTCCATACTTATCTTCCTTGTACTTCATCTTACCCTTCCTAACTATTGCACAACACATGCTCTAGTGACAGTTGCTCCATGATAAATATTTACCCTCAACATCACTTAAACCAACTCTAACTCTAACCATAAACCCAACATAAAACATAAAACCCAATCAAAACCCAATCAAAACCCAAACCCTAACCCTAACACTAAACTAATGAGAAAATAAAGCACAAAAAAAGAAAGTTACCACAAAGCATGTTGAATCATCTCTTTCATATTTTGTTACTGTTCACTATTTACGTGTTTTTTTAATCTAATTCAATATCTAACCTGTATTGGCATCCTCTGCCAGCCAAGCTATGGTGATGCCTCCAATCTCCGAGTCACTGAAGCGTAGCAAGAAGCATCCTACTTGCTGGGACAGGAGAAGGTCATGAGCCATGCTACGAGACACAAAGCCCATGATGGATCTAAGAAAGTAAGGGGAAAGGTAGACATGACACGTGTATCTTAATTGTACATTGGTGTGGAGATGATGCAATGGAGAGATGGTTTGCCACCGTCTAAGTCAGAGATATAAACATGTTGTCAAAATGATTTGAATCACCCACATACTCTGGTGAAATTGCAAAAATCAACCAATGATTGACAACATCTGTGATAACATGGGATAGAGCAATTTTTCCCTACAGTGTAATGTTGTTCTGGTATAAGCCACATCAGTGGGACTGCGGTATAAAGATTCTCTGGAGCTCAAAAGACATTGTGACTAATTCACATACCCTACATCCTGATAGCTACAATAGATAGATAGTCTTAAATAATCTTATGACCCCAAATTTTAACAGAAAAGCAGAGATGGTTATATGTCCAAGAACGGGGAAAAACAACATTTTTCAAAGAAGAATACAAAAAAGGATTTACCGGTACATATAACCTCAGGAAACTTACAGAATCTTATATATTTAGAGATTATGTTCTTAATGAACAATGTCAGACTCGCGACTAAACGAGAACTCTCCAACTTACCCATCATTCCATGGTCCTCTCAAGTGCTTCCGGGTCAGCTCTAGAACACCATGGAACCAGCGCCAGAAAGTAAAGGTACGATTCGGCAAAGGGTCCTAATAAATCATACAAAAAACAAAATATTATGATACAAGTAAACAAAATTCTCTTTTCATATAGCACAATCACATTATGATTATCTCTATGCACTCCTAAGTGCTTCAGAATTTTCACATATTTAGCTCAAGCAACCATAATCATTGCCCAGTGTATACAAGTAAACTGACTACACAGTAGACTTGAGAGTGGCACATGTAGATTTCTTGTCAAATGACATTAAGTGTTGTGCCACAAACACTGCATCTCCTAGTTAGCTTTTGAATTACTCAACTAAAACACAAGCATTACAAAATTTCATCAGGTAGTTTCATTTTACTGTGTACATAATACCAATTGCAAACTAATCCAAATTTACAAAAATGTCTTCAGACTTTACACATCATTAAGGAAGATTAAGTGCTACCAAGCTTTAATAGAGGACAAACATTTCCTTGATAGTGTTTGATCAGCTCTTTTATGATGTTACATGCCATATTTGGAATATGAAGGAATTTGAAGAGCCATAATTTTAAGGGAACACTTTGTATATGTTTTCCACACTTGCATAATACAATGATAACGCTCACAAATTATTTTTCACCTCTTTCCAGTACTCAACAACTGAACAGAATTCTGATTTATACTTGATGGATGAACATCATTAAGATCTCTCTCTTACCCTGTTGAAGATACTCCATGTGATGTAGACATTGGAGAAGTCCTCTGTTTGGCCAACATTGTGGTCTGCTTGAAAGTGGGCAAGAAGATGGAGAGAAGATAAATACATCACCTAAGCACAGTGTTCCAGTAGACCAGTTACCATATTGCAAGAATAATTGTATCTCTACTATTGATTTTATTGTGTGAACTATTTTCCACTGTATAACGTTTAAGTAGGAACATCTGAGTCAGCGAGAAGAAAAACATAACAAAAAAGGGAGGCAGGAATACCTCTCCAACTTCACCACAAATTTGATTAAAAATAGCTTACTGCATCGTTATTTACGGAGACGGCTTTCATATTTCTTCAAGGTTTTAAATGATGGAATTTATGCGCATGATATGACATCTGTTATACTTCCAAAATTTGAATTTCTATTTCTTCCTCTTAATTTCACAAGATATCCATTCAATTGCCAAGATATGTGGTGTGGGAAAGAAAAAACTTTGGTGAACGAAGCTCAAGTCTCAGGAATCCCATATAACACTTACGACTAAAAGCTTTCTGTGCCAGATAGAGCAGATTAGCGTCACTCAGGCTACGCCCGTTTGCCAGCATAAACTTCGAGTTGAGGGCCCGGCCCATGTCTGCTAAGGGAACACCATCGGGTACCACAAAAGGGACTCGTCCCTAAATAATAAGTAGACAGAAAACATTGATTTCATGCAATCCAATTTAAACAATCATTTCAGAGGCATCAAATTGCTGTAAACCAAAGTCTTTTTCGAATTTTAACAATGCTGATTTTTAAGGAATAATTGTTAACATTCATTGTAATGTCTTGGTTAAATTCTGTGGCATAATATCTATGAAAAACTGAACCACTTGGAGTTTTTGTGAGTTTCATACATGCAAAATGTTCTGGTTTTACAATTAAACAAAAAATTAAGGACAAGAACAAAATTTAAGGGGAAAATAACAATAATATAGGTCTTTGAATAGCACAAATTGGATGAACATATACAGCATTTGCAAGAATATGATTTCTCTGCAGAAATTAATGTACAGTGCAGCAAAATACGCTGCAGCTATTACTGATACCAATTACGAATGTAACTTAGATTTAATAAATGTTACTTTTCAGGTCATGATTTCTAAAACTTAGAGAAATCTGCATTTTGTATTAGATATCACTCAACCAAACAAAGGACAGTTAAACAACAAAATAAGGGCAAAAATTTGACTGACACGATTTAAAAGAAAGACTGAGAAACATGGTACATTGAACTTACCTCTTTCATACCATTTCGGTTTATTCATTATTGGTTTATTCACAATTATTAGAAAATAGAGCATGCATACATGTAGTTAATAAACATGTGAATATTATTTCACATAACCAGCATCATGCAACAATATTTCAGAGCTTGCTGCTAAATTGCTAATGAATGGCTTTAAACTTGTTGAAATGCCTTCATCTAATCTAATTTGTTGTCACATGAATACAGAAAGCATTCATGTTGTAATTTAATTTCTTTTAAACCAGGTGTTCATTTCCTTTGTTGGAAGACAGAACAATGCCTCTTGCATTATCTTTGGAGGGCATAGGCATAACAAACTTTATTTGGTTCAATAATTCTATGAATATTTTAAGATCTGCATTTCCTGTTTGTCTCTAAACATTGGGGAAGAAGAAAAATGACTTGATCTTAGCTTGATACTTACAGAGCTGGCAAACGCATTGTCCCACAAAACTGTGGCAAGCGCATTTGACTCCTGGTTTCCATGAACTATGACAACCACGGGCAGTGACATAGTCTGATCATGCACGCAGATGATACGGTTGCCATAGCGACACAATTAGCAGCGTAGATGGTGGTGGTCGTTTGGAAAGGCACATAGGATGAATTGGAGGGTAAGGGGGGATGGCAAGTGACAACAAAGTGTTAAAATAAACATCATGCAAGGAACACGAGGCAGAACCTGTTCCTCAATGTTTGCATTAGACTGAAGTCAGTCTCACAAAACTCACTTTACAGATACGTTATGTTTCATGGTTATAGAATTAAGCTGATTGACATACATGTAGGACTCCATGCAATGGCAACGAAACGTGTCCAATTGGGGTGGAATTTCTTGACTTGTTACTGAATGGGTTAGTAGAGGTGTTTACGCATAAAGCTATCCATACTCATGTGTTCCCAAAATGGACAAGAAGAAGATATAAGAATACAGGAATGAAGAGAAATAAATAATGGAAAGGTGAAACTGCAAATAAAACCACCATGCATCCATGCAAAACTGCAAGTAGAAAATAAACCTGACCGAGTAGTTGAAAGGTTTGGAAAATTCTGTGGATACAAAGAATATTCAAAAAACGCTTCAGAATTGGATTTTGAAATGCCACACACTTACAAAAAGTTGGAGATAACAGAGCATACTTTTGCAAGCCAGTGAAGAAAAAAAAATGTATGAGGCAAGCTTGATAATATACAATTTAAAGACATTAAGTAGATTATGCTGCATTCACTCAATAATAAATGCAGATTTCCTCTTATTTTCTCAGACCCCAACATTAATTGGGAAATAAAATGGGGGGCTAAAATAGATTGTATATTATATGTCTGGCATTTCAATATCCAATACTGAATGATACAAGCAAATGAAAGAGAAATGGTAGGCTGCTCCACTAAATGGATGATAAAAACAAAAGGTAATTGGAAACATATAATGAAGACTGAAACCCACATGCAAGATGACATCACATAACACTTTTGATCCACAAACATCTACTACAAGCATTGACAAGGTCACATTCACAAGGTCATTCACAAGGTCACATGTGTACAGGTCCATCAAGGTCATTCCCCTGAACTTACTGATTCACCAAATGCGTTATCCCAGAGAATAGTGGCAAGAGCATTACATTCCTGGTTGCCATGGGAAACGACAACAACTGGAAGTGACATGGTCTGATGCCAGAGTGATATGGAGTATGAAATGAAAGTGTTATGATTGAGGATTTTTTTATGATGAGTAAGTAGACACAAAGATAGGGGACCCATTACAATCACACAGAAATAACCGGTATAAAGGGAAGGCAAGTTTTTGCTCAAAAATGAAAGGTAAATAGGATTAGTTCAACATGGGGGGGGGGATGAAGATGGAAGACAATGGTACAATACGATAGAGGAAAGGAGTCAACATTCAAGCAAAATATATCATAGAACAAAAGATACGTGGGTTAGTATATTACGTATGAGAAATAGCAACACAAATATAAACAGGTTAGGAAAAGATATAAGGATAAAGATTGAATCTCATACAATTGAGAATGAGGGGTTTAAATGAATTAAATGAATTAATGGCAGTCACATTTAACATGGAGGAGGGAGAAATGATGATTAGGGGAAAAGGAAGAGAGGGGGGAAGAGAAGGCAAAGAGAGAAAAACCAAAACATAAGCCAGTGATGTTTGGTAAAAGACAGTTTTGAAAATGAAAAACTACATGTAGGGGTCAAAATTCTTGATAGAAAACTTGTCACTTCTACATGAGTGAAGAGCAAAATAGCTTGAAAATTATTGTCAGTGGAACTTGTGGTAGGGAGAAGAAGTATTTCCTTAAATAATACAAGATGTTACAACAGATATTGCTAGTAAGTAGAGAAGTTTAAATTGTGTAAAAAAATAAACAATATATATACAGGAGCCCCATTGAAATCTTTGCACAATGTGTACTAAATTCTGGTTTCACAGTATAAACAGAAACCTGTTTAAAATATAGATTCCACTTATAGTATCAAAATGACAACCCATGCCACAATTCAAATCTTTAACTCAGAATTGGGGGGGGGGGTTATTATATTATTACCAGTGGTTTCACTTGATATCAATAGGTAAATTGATCATTGATAATCCAAACAACTAATCTAAATATTTAATTCATTTATTACTTTGCTTCCTTGGCTATTCCACTTTAGACTGCACTTAATTGTATTTTATTGTTTTCTCAGAAATAAATCCTTTGTATTCATCTATAAAAAAAAAGCTTTGATGGTTGACAACTTCCCTCTAATTACTAGCAATATCAGACCGTAAACTAAAATATACAGAGGGGAGACTGAGCCTAAAGTACCTCAAAAAGGTAAACCCAAAACAAAACAGGAAAAGGTTCTTCAAGGTATAAAAGGAGGAAACGCAACACACATTTCCTAAAGAAAACATCCCTCAAAACAAAATTGTGCAAAGATCATTTATCATCTTTGTTTGTTTTAAGCAGAAACCTGAAGGTCACCATAGAAATTAAACCAAGAAACTACTTTTTTTCCCATAGCAGTTAAGTGTCACCTCTTAGTGATGTTTTTTAATTATCTCTTGAGCCAGACTGATATGAATTACACGCTATACATGAGCATAGAGAGTCAAACTTACAGACCATTTCAAGTCCATTCTAACAGTTTTATATTGCGTCATTCATGAATAGGAGTGATTTAACTGTAAATAATAATTAAATCTTGAAATTGGCAATGGAGCCTGTAATTTATAATCACTTTATTTTTGTGTGTACAAATTGACGATTTTTGTGAGAATTAATTAATGCACATTCATTCAAATGATTTACATTTATATTTGTTCCAACTATGAAAGATAAGAGTGAAAAAATTAAGCAAAATGCTGCAAATTTGAGGATATTTAGACCCTAGGGTAACTCTGAACTGCTATGGGGTTAGGGTATAGAAGCATTACAATGAAATAAAGTAGCCCAAACACAGTTGTGGGAGAGTGTTAAGGATTTAGAGTAGTCAACCCACACCAATGATTACAAGTCATTTATCTTCCATGTTCTTCTCTAACCAAATCACAGGAAAGGTATCATTTGCCATTGCATGGAGTCACTAACAAGTACAATTATAATAGTTTAAATGTGCTTTGAAATATCACTTCTACTAATCTAATAAAACACATTTGAATACACATTACAATATCAATTACAAATTGTACGAGATAATTTCTAATCATTATGTTGGTATTTCATTTCACATAACATTCATATAATTCACTGAAAATTTGCATTATTGATTGCCAATAGTATTGTCCAATATATACAGTAATAATGGATATGATAAAGTTCAACATTAATAGATTCTGTCTAGATAAAAATAAATCTTAATTCAAAACACACCTTAAAAATCCCCTGTTAATCTAAATTTGGCAATGTTGATAAATATCCAATTATATAGTGTGCCTATCAACCTAAAACTAAATAGTTACTCATTGCTATTTATTTGAAAGATTGTGTGATCAATTGAAAAATAATGTGCACTAATTTTGAGTGCTTTCTTTGCATTATAAGGAAACCAAGATGAGTGATAACTATTAATGTGAAGAACATTTGCTTGGTCTTAAACTAACCCCTTCTGTTCTACTAAATTTTGGTCGAAAATACCATGGATGAACTTTCAAGAGTGAAATTCGGAGTTAATAATATGCTTTGTTTCAGTGATAAATTGGGCATAAAAATATGTTTCTTGGATATAAACTTAATATCAGAGGTAAGAAGACAAGATTAGACCCTGGTCCAAACACACTGCTTGATACTTAAAGAAAAGGTTCAAGTTCTGGTAAAGCTGACACATAATTTGGGCATTTTCTAATTATTTTTTTATATCAGTTTTTAATATCAGAATAGCAGATGTGTCCACTGAAAAGGAGTGCTCTTCAAATACCCTCATATTTAAAATGAGAAACAGCTGAAAAGAATTAACCAAAATGTAATGCTACGTGTGTGTGTGTGTGTGTAGTCCCAAATAGCAATTTCCATGTGCAGTGCATGTGATTTTCTGCAAGACTGAGTCTTTTTAATATGATTTGATGATTAAAATACGTCACAGTATACAACAATTCATATGTTCTATATATCCATCTATTCCTAGTTGCTTCCAGCCTGTTTTTTACACAGTGTCATCGTATGACCAAAACTCAACTTGATCTTTAAATTCCTTATTTTAAAGGCAGAATTTGCTGCTGGAGCACAGAAAAGGTTATCGCCCATCGTGAAGTCTTCAGACAACAGAGAAAACAATCCTTTCTCTTATTTTGAAGTGACTGTGATAGTACAGAAAGTGATGTGAAAGCCAACTTACCCTAACTTGGAAGACAAGTTCACCACTCGCCACAGAGAATTGGGACTGTAACAGGATTGTGAACTTCTCCTCGGTAACAAACTGTAAACAAAAGGGACGGGGATGGGGGACAACAATATTTTAAGAGAAATCAACCACTATTTACCCTGAATGGCAGTGAAATCATGGCAAAATAATTTACAACAAAAAAAGTAATTTTATCAACCCGATGATGGCTCTCTATGCCATGGATTTTTATTTTTTACTGCTATTAATTTTCTGTTTATTTTTTATCATATCTTTTATTGTAGTTGAAATGAATATTTTATTACATGCATTAGTGAATTGTAAGCACTTCAGGCCATTCAGAAATTATGATAAACCATGATTACAATATGAACAGATAAATAATCTTCAAACAAACTATTCATCTAACATGCATATAGATAGGAAAATGTAGTGGGTACTTTTCCTGTCAAAAATGCTAATTAATCAAATATTATTCCGTTTAGTATCGTTATGCATTACAATGATCATGAGGCTGCCAAGGAAATGTAGACCACAGACTTTAAAAATATGTTTCTTTTTCATTGATCTTTCTTTAAATGGGAGTGGATTGTACATATGACATAGGTCAATTATGGGCAGGGCCTAATCCTGTTTGTCTTATGTTTTCATTCATGGGTATCAATGTATTAATGCTCTCAAAAAGCATAACAATCTGCAAGGGAACAATATGTTGTGAACATTTTCTCTTACCTCAGATCCCCTTCGATCTGCTCTGCGAATTCTCTTCAGTGACTGTGTAAGAAAAAAAAATTAAACCCAGTGATAAGTTCATCCACTGACATACATCACACAAATCTGTGTTTTAACAATATTCATATACATCTCAATAGCATCTACACCTAAGTATGCTAAAGAACAACGAGCTAAGTCCCTATTAAAACCAGCAAACCTATCTGATATTTAACGACAACTTGAAAGTGTAATTTCCTTTTAATGGATTAACTCTCTTTTAATGTACCAGCATATTGAAAAGGACTGGATGTGCATCTCCACATATACTTAACTCTACATAAGTTGAATCTGTTGTGACTTTTAACAAAATAGTTTTACTTATGCAAATTTAGACACAGGAAACCAGTTCTGCATACAGTGTAGTTTGGGCCGGAAAAACATTATTGGACTGTTAAAGAAAATTTGACTTGTGTAACTTTAAGTTATGCAAAGCTAACTGTATTCAATTCCAAACTGATGTTGAGAATAAAATGTTGCAATAACATCTACATATTTGAATTAAATGTTAAAATTGTTAGTACATTTTAGCTGAAGATATGCTTTGTTTGCACAGGTGAACCTTACCATGTTTCTGAAGGTGACATTGAGCACTCCAGTCTCTCTATGATATTCCATCACACCACAGTTGTTCAAGATGTCTCCGCTGGTCTCACTGGAAAATGCAAATTTGTTTCAAACATCAGAATTGAATACTGCTAATCACACTTAGCTAAGCATGTACGTCTCTTGTTTTCTCTATTCGTAGAGAAGGGTTTTACAGGCTGTTCTCTAACTTTACCATATTATTGTAGATGTATGTTTATATAACAAAATTTCATGCATGAAGAGACTTTGAGGCACTTATATTTGAAACAAAGATATGATAAAAATTAAAGTTCCTTTTCTGATTGGTATCTTGGAATGAATAAACATTTTAGAGCAGAAGTTTCAAATTTTGGATGGTGCAGTAGTTTGATAGTTTTGTGAAACCAATGTAGGAACCAGAGGAAATTACAAGCACTTCATTTATCTATTATTTGTTACTTAATGTGAGGTTATAAAACTGTTCTACTTACTTCCAACTTGATGTCTCACTAGCTAGCACCGCCTTTGCTTGAGATTCACTGTGAATGTTACAAAACATACAATACAGTTCAACATAACAAACTAGGCTATTTGCTAACCATCACTCTTCAATTTCTTTAATGTAAAGTTTGATAAGCCTAACATTCGTTTTCCACGTCTGCCATAAATAGCTAGCAACCTTAGTTTTAATCAGTGGCAAGTAATCAACATACATTAATAAAAACGTTTCAACTTGAAAGAGCACAGAATGTGCATGGTATAAAATGATATCTGTGGGAAAACCATATAATTGGTAAGCTACCGCATTAAACAAAAAAACACTCTTTAAATGGTGAGAAAGTATTAAAGGTATCAAACATTGGTAGGCTATAAAGGGAAAGCATGAATCAGAACACTCAATGCTCAGGTGAGGTGTCTATTGATTGGCACAAAGGGTGTTCGTCTTCAATGTGGATGAGATTAAGGGTACATTGTCATACACTGAACAAAGAAGTGGAAAACCCTAATCCTGGGTTGATACATGGAAGTGGGAGCTAGATCATTGTATGTACACAATAACACAATGATTCAGTGCTAGTTTTGTGAACAATGAACTACCAAGTAGATGTTTGGTCATTGTATGATTGTCAGAACAGTATGTCTGTACAGGTATGTTATGGTTACAAATTACAAAGATGAAAATTAAAAACTTTTTCTTTTTTTCTTATAGATATGCTGGTCACAATTAATATAGAACATAACAATAAAGCTTCTATTTTCAGGACTACACAAGTTATATGCAAATCACTTATTTAAATTTTGGTAGATCAAAAGAATCTTTATTTAAGCTAAAAAAAATTTTTTTGAATTGAATTGAATTGAATTGAATTTATTCACCACTTTCATAAAAACATACAAAGGTAAAGAATACATTAATTCTTGCAAACATAGATAAACCACTAGAATGGAAAATACACCAAGGAAAATTACGAAGTGGTTGGATCATCAAAAAAGTTACAAAAACTTATAGGTAGATGATCCTAAAAATGTACACACAAAAACAAAACAAAAAGGGGGACAAAGAAAATACAATACTACAATGGTAATTACATACATAAAAATTGTGTTTGTCAAATTCATATTTGCTGTATCAGGTGAAGTTTTAGATGATGCTTAAAACTGTTTAAAGATGCACACTGTTTAAGTTTATGGGGTAGTTTGTTCCAAATAGTGGGTCCTTGGCATAAAAAGATACTATTTGAAAATGAAGAATGACCATATATTACACGAGTGTCTGCTGAATTCCTGGTATTATATCTATGAATATCGTTATTGCTCTGAAATATATTACAAAAAAGTTCTGGTAATAGGTTATGATAATATGAATACATAAAAACACAAAGTTGAAAATCATGTAATAATGATATTGGGAGAATATTCAGTTTCAAGAATAGAGGTCTGCTTGGACTTAAAAATGGCTTGTGGCAAATTATACGAACTGCTTTTTATTGTAGGAGAAAAATACGAAGCTAAGGTTAATAAATCACAGTATAATGTAATCCTTAAAAGGAGAGCAGTAATGATAATAGAATGTTAATCAAACTGGATTTCGTTAAATTGAGGTCTTATGCACCATCAGAACACTATGTGTTTGCTCAATGTTGATCTTAGTGGTATTTAGAAAAAACAGAGGATTGGTGTTTTACCTGATGATTGTAGCTTTGACTTGAGGAGGGTTCATGTGTACATTGAGCTTGCCGCCAACTAACAATCTGAAAAACAAAGATACAAAGATACAAAGATACAAGATAAACGTTTTACTAATTTAAGAAGGAAATGGAGTTTACTGCTACTGTCATTGTTGTTTGCTTAAAGCCTTCACCGTCACAAATTCATATTGTCACTTAATTTACTAACATTATAAACACTAATGGTTCTCCGACATATTTATTACTGTCATTACCGTAACTTTGATCACAAAACATCATAACATATCATGACAAGACAAAAAGAAGATTATTATTTACCTGACAGATGCTGAGAATCTGGTCTCTTTCTTCAAAACTTGTGGGGGCTGCTTCTCAATGATGAATGTACTGAAAGGAAATCAAGCAAAACAAAATGGACATATATGAAGTAAGATTTCTTTTTCTTCTTTTGATTAATATTGATAACCCTTTTGATTTTGTATTAATATCTTGATAACCAAAAAAGAATAGTAAGTGCTTTGTGTTTCATAACTTTTATCTTCATAAACAAATCACACTTGAGCACTTATTCTTTAAATTCAAATTGCCTCCTATTAACTTGGTAGAACATAGTTGCCCCCTGCTCAATTCATAGTAAGCAGAGAAAACCCACGGACCCCACTTAGAAATCATGTTACTGATTGCTTACCTGGTAACCAGGGTTGATAGCTGAGCCATGAAGCAGCGATTAAGCTCTGGTAACAGGTCTTGTCCATGAGGTACAGGAATTGGCAGCTGTTGTCGGAGTAGTTCGACTTTCTTCACTTGTTGTCTGTTGTGCCAAATCAGCTCAGCCAGAGCCTCACACCTAGACACAGAACAGGAGGGATATCATTAGGTTAACTTCACTTGTCAAATCAGGTCAGTCATGTCGCTAATCAAGGACTTTCATTTGATGAAAAAGTTAACTTCAAAATGTAATGAATACTGCTGTCAAAAAGGGATTAATGATTTCAGGTCCAGAGACTTTATAGTCCTGTGAGCTCTGTATTGATCCATATCACTGCCATACCCGATAAATTACATTCTGTGTGAAGACTTACACCTTTGTTTTAAATTTCATTATTTTGGTGCTTCATGCTTACCAGCACTGTTGTTGATCAAGTGTGCCCTCTGGAGGTCCACCGATACCAGCCAGCTGTTGCTGTCTCTTCCAACGGATGAGTTCATCTTCCAGAACTCTGCTCTGCAGGATCTTCAAGCTGTACAATGTTTTCCTGTGCTTTTCAGCCAAGTCCTGCCATAACACAAGGATGACGATGATGTTAGGATTTGTTAAAGACAGTAATTAGTGTCTTTACAAGAATTCCATAAAGTGTTTAATCAATAATGTCACATTAATTTTACATGAGGCTCACAATAATATATTTTTGTGTGTGTTATATGTAGGGAAAATATTCAAGCAGATAGCATTCAATTCTGTTTAAGGCCTCACAATATCATTTTTTCCTTCTTCCCTTCGACACACACTCATTTATTTCAAAGGAGCTTTTATACACACTAAAGCCCTGTAAGTTCCATTACATAATTTTGTAAATCTACATGTAAACTAAAGAGTTGCCCTTTTTTCGGTTTGGGGGGAATGACAGTATCATGACAACAAATATGTCAAAAATTATCCACAACATGCATTCTTAACAGAAGTAATTAAGGTTTATTGTTCTCTATATGGCAGTCCATTACATTTTTGATAACCAGTATTAACATTATCATTTCTTTTTGCATCATAGCACCCAAAAATGTTAAAGTAAATTTGTATTTGATGTCCCTGCTTAAGTTCAACGTCTCAATTAACAATCATTGGCCATTACCATTCTCATTCGGAGTAGTTCTTGTGCCTCTGTCTGTAGCACCTGTTCTACCTCAGCTTTTTTCTTGCGTAGAGAGATTTCCTCTGCTCGTCTGTTAGGATCACTCTCTGCCAGAGAATTGGCCAGCTGGTTCAAACGACCTGAATGTAATGGAATATTCTAGCTTTAATATCTCTTTCAATGAATTTGGTAATTAACAAGCCATTTTATCTTTATCATAGGCATGAACATAACCCATGCATAAATTTTGAACTATGTTCTTATAACTTGGTGGACAACTAAAAAGAATGTTCACCATACTGGTTTTTGTTACATTTTTCAAAGAACTTGAACTCTATTCCTGTTTCCATGCCTCTCCCATTCCCTCAACTTGCAATACCTTCTAAATGAAGAAAAAAAAAGAAGAAGACTTTAAGTCATGGGAATAGCACATTGAGAGGTGCCAAATATCACTTACTTTTTTAGATTACTAATATGCATAACAAAAAAGCATAGTATTGGAAACTTCAAATGACACTTATATCGAAATCCTGCTTACATTCCATCCACATTTTGCATAAATGAACATAGCACCATTAAAAACATCAACATTTACTTTGGAATGAACCATTTGAAAGAGAAAAGATTAATGTCAATTAATATCCAAACTTTACCCTGAAAGCGCAAATTTTCCTGGTACTGAAAGACGAACATTTCCTGCTTCTGTTGCAGATTGCTCAGGTCTTCTTCTGTTTTCTGAAATAGTTAAGCATGTTTAATCCATTTAAATGCCACTTGGTAGTACTTGATAGAAAACAACATGAAAAGCATCAAAAGTTTAAAAGTGTATTGTTGATTTTTTAAAGGAGATAAAGCACATTATCAAGTACATGTATAATTATAGTTGGTTTAACATCATTTAGAGCATTTGTCAGACCTAATATCTATCTCATTAGCTACAACCTGTGCAATTAAGATGGGTTTTTTCGTACTCAATTTTTTCTTTTTACAAGAGAAAGGATTTCATTTTAAATACAAAGATACTTTAAACTGATTGACTCAATTAGCCTGTAACATATACACTGTAGACCTACGTATTTCAGAGAGCCACATATTTTAAACAATATGAAACATGAATAAATACAATAAAAATAATTAAAAAGTCAGAAGCTAGCATTCCTGAATTCTTAAACCTTGTTTTTATGATCCTTCCTTTATTTCTAAAAACATAATTTGTTTTTATATGCAACTTTTTGCTAGTTGTTTTGAATTATCCAGATCCATTAGTAATTAGGAGATTAAAATAAAGTTGTTTGACCCTTGTCATTAATCTTTAGTACATTTAATATACGTGTACCATGTCTTTTAAGAAACAATTTCTACAGGTAGGTACTTGCTGTCAATTTCAACCACAAAGCTGTTTTGTTGAGCATCAAAGACATTAAATCATTTATGAAAAATTCAAAATGAGTTTTGTGTCAGCAAAAAAGAAGAGAAAATATCTTAA
>BEXV01000071.1:183058-202398 GCA_003118195.1 Hemicentrotus pulcherrimus | reverse complement strand
TCTCTCTCTCTCTCTCTCTCTCTCTCATTGTCCTCATCCAAAAGCCATTTCATCCCCATCATCGTGTTGCATGGTTCTCTGGCATCACTTCCAGTTTTCTTTTCTTTTTCTTTTTTTCTTTACAAAATCAAAACAATAACACTTCCAACAATGATTACACGTGATGCATAATCCAACATTTGGTACATTTAGTGAATATATGCATTTGTATTGGTTATTACCAAATTTATTATCAGGACGCTTAGAACTGTTGTATGCTACATGTAAATGTATGAGAAATGCAAGCAACTTCAGAAAATATTTCATTCATACTTTGGCAATTACTGGCATCTTGTTGACTGACAATTTTAGGATATAACACAGAAGATTCGTTTTGTGCAGACATTAACAGTTGAAAGAAGCATAAATATAATGAACTTTGGTATAATGAGGTATTGGTAACCAGGTAAACATAGAATACTGGGTTCACTAAATAATATTCATACTCCTTAAGAACTTTAGATTGTCTAAATAGAACAAAACATGATTAAAATATGTATAAGTCATTTGTCTACATTCTCTACTTATCTGAAGTCACAAACACATTTTTTCCCCAACAGTCTAGACATATTTTGCTACATCATTCATTATGAATCATATCCGTTCCATCTTCCATGTCTCCTTTCTCTTACCCTGCTCCTTCTTAATGTTTCAAGTTTCTCTTTCCATTTTTATTTCCTCATAGCTTTCCCGGTTGTCCTTTATCAAATACTTCCAATACTTCTCATCCTTCCTTTTTACTTTTTCTATTTTCTGATACACGGTTTCTGATCACCCTCTCCATAATTCCTCTATTGCTTAAACAGAATCACAGAAGGGCAAATTCATACATGAGCCATTGGGGCAGTTCTCAAATTTTGTTATTCAAGTACCCACATCTATGGAATAATTCATATCATTTCATGATTTCTTGTAAATGCATGTCATAAATGATTCATTGGTTGATAAATGTGGCATAAAGATAAATATAAAAATGTGTATTTTTATCATTTTACAGCAAGAAGGTATTTCACAGTCAGTAAATTAACATGCATACCACTCAACTAATATAAATGGGTTATAATTATGCCATAGACAGATGAATCTATGTAGATTTCAAATTCTCAAACAAAACAAGGCAGCTTCAATGGTCTATTTCATCCACAAATGTGAAAGAAAGCCATGGGGTAAATTGTATTTATATTTGCAGTTTGCAAG
This sequence comes from Hemicentrotus pulcherrimus, assembly GCA_003118195.1. Classification (NCBI taxonomy): domain Eukaryota; kingdom Metazoa; phylum Echinodermata; class Echinoidea; order Camarodonta; family Strongylocentrotidae; genus Hemicentrotus; species Hemicentrotus pulcherrimus. Next base: position 201,162 of record BEXV01000071.1, on the reverse strand, counting down.
ATTGTCAAAGAACAAAAGAAGAAGAAAGAAAGAAAAAAAAACTCAATATAAATGATGGGGAGAGCAATATGTTAAAATATCATATCAGGCCTATGAAACTGTCAAAATGTGATGAAAAAAATAGTTTATCAGAAACATGTACACATAATACAGGATTCAAGTTGAATATTGCTTGATACAAAATGTTGCAAATAACACCATTACAAACAAGGACTCCCTAGTTATAATTACCCATGGCCTTGGTAGAATACTTTTCTCTTTATTGAGAATGCAATCCATGCACGGCCACTCAATTTTGGTAGTACCAAAGACTACCCACTATTCCCCTTACTTCACATGGCAACAAAAGTCAGAAAAATTTAAAACAAATGATGGATGGTTCATGAAATAAATTGAGTTGAATAAACACTCTTAGAAATATACATTTACGTGACCAAATATATTGCTTGATCCTTACACTGCATACTGATTTTCTTGCAAGCATCCATCTTACAAAAATTGAATCTGCATAATCTCACTTCATTTTGGGTTGTAAAAGTCAACTGTATTTACAACTTACAAGATAAATAAACAAATATTGTTCAATATTAAGAGTGGAAACATGATCCAATACAAACCAGATGCAATTCATTATAGGATAGAAAACAGGTTTTTGATTGCCGTGATTAGTGGCAGCACCAATAAAGCCTTTGGCTTTTCTAGTTGTCTCCACATTCATATATATATTTTCTTTGTTGTATTGTGTTGTAAATGTTTCTCTGTAACTTGTACTCTATATTCTGTATTTCATATGTTTGTTATGATGTTTTTATGATGAATGAAATAAAGTTCAATTCAATTCAATACTGTACATGTACTGAAGAAAGAAAAGTATTTCTACCAGTATTTAGTATTGGGTTTCAGGATGTGAAATGCCATACTTGGATTTACACTTCATATGGTGCTTCAATAAGTTCAATGCTTCATAATTCCATAAACTATTTACAAACTGTTCCACAAACAGGAAACACAGATTCAATGGACAAACATTTCATACTGCCTCATACATATTTTTCCCAAAGCATCTTATAGAGTACCGAAGTGTGACAACACACTGGCAAAGTTGTGAAGGTTGCTGATCCAAACAGTAATAGTAATATGTGCTAAATAATAGAGTGCCGATCACATCTGCACCAAAGACTGAAAATCGCCCTGTCCCAGCCCGTTGCTTGAATGATTTTGCGGTAAACCTCATGCGCAGGCTATGTTGTTTAGAACCAGTAACCTTGACGACCAGCAAATGTGACATTAGCACTTCGGGACTATAGTGTTAGAACCAGGATTCTTCAAAAGAACATTATGGTAATCATATAACTAAATATTTGGAGTTGATCATTGGAGCCTTTTCTTTAAAATAAATATCCAATGAAATTCAGTGTAGTCTGATCAACTTTGATGATACATGTTACAATGGTTTGAATTGGTAATGGATATTGGGGGATATGTAATGTAAAATAAAAGGAGAGGAAAATTAAACAGGAAGTCAAACACATGACATATAACTGGACCCAAAACCTTCATAACAATGAAATAAATACATTTGAAATACAAAATACTTTTCCTGTTGTATACTGGTATATAGGAATATTTCCACATACTGGTAAAACAAAAATCACTCTTTTGTCAAAAATATGATAAATAGACAATAGATGCAAGTCATGAATGCAGTTTCAAATAATGTATAACCATCTAACCTATTGTAAAAATTCTTAGTATCACATTGCAAATAATACCCTAAGCAGTAGACAGGTTTTACAAATTTAGATTAATTGCATTATTTTACCAATTGTTAATCTTTAGATTGTCAAATTCTGTACACTGAGATGAATATACATGTAGGTATCACAAAGCGTGTTGTTGACAAGATACAAACAATTGTTAATACAGGATAAGATATCCACAATAATTATGGAACATTTCAACTTAAAAGCAATACAACTGGGACAGTTCTGCAACCGGTTGACAGCCTACAAGTTACATCCTGCTTCAGATTGTCAAAATTTAGAATCTGCTAAATATAAAGCAAGCTTTGAAGCAATATAGTCAATTAGTCCAAAAAAAGTATGAATTTGGATTAAATGTATCTCAACATTCATGTTACAAACATTTCCAAACAAAAAATGAGCTGGGAATAGACGGATGAAAATGCACTTAAAAATATACATATATTTTTTTTAATGGACATAAATTATTTTATAACGCTTGTACTTCACACTTTTCTAGATCCTACACCGGGAAACAATTCAAACAGTGGTATTGGTCCTATTTTGGGGGAAATGTTAAAAAGTAGTGATTAAATTTTAGACTTACAATGTTTTTCAACTCCTCTTCGACTATTCTATTTCAATAAATAATACTCTAGTGAAGCCTGTCAAAAAAAGTATTGAATTAAAAGAGTTTATTATTAGGAGGCTCAGTTTGTACCGGTAGATTGGTGGTCTCGTAATTCAGCGACCCATGTTGTTGATGTATATGTACTAGTGCCCTTTGGTAAGGCATTATTCCTCATTACCAAGGTCCCTTGGAGAGGACCTAAAGCCGTTGGTCCTCTGATTGCTTTTTAACAAGCATTCATGCTTTTTTAGCAGTCAGGTAAAATAACCAACACTTAACCTTTGTTTGGTATGGGTTATTAACCATCATGCCTCTCCTCGACTCTAAGAACTTCCAAAATCCCCGGTAAAAAACAGTAAATAATTTTCCAGACCTGTGGAAGATGTGTCTCAATCTTGATTTCGACGAGCGCCCTCGGGCTGTTCAACAAAACAATGACACTTTGAAGGTTGCCAGGGAAATTAAGTCACATAGTGGTTAACTTTTCAATACTATCTACAATTCGAGAACAAAAAAATGAGTCAAAGGGGTAGCTTTACTCCGCTTCCCGGACCTAGTGCCATGTATGCAGGGGCCACAAAGTTACGGGCCCAAGACACGGGTGACATGGGTATGCATGATAGTGTTGGGATCAAACCCGTTTTTCTTATAAACAGGGATGTACTGATGGAGGGAAAATCACTCGTAAATGCGAAGAGTTTTACAAAGCGCTACACAACAGTTAGGCTCTACAAAAAAATCTGAAAGGCCTACAGAGAACAGGAGGCCTATGGAGGCTATAGTTTGATGATTGGGTAGACAGAATTCCCTCGTTACATCAGGCCTTAGCAATGACTTCCAAACCTAGAGCCTTCATTCCCACATCCAGCAGATAACAGCCACCGTGTATTTGTTCTGTTTATGCCATATGCTAAAACTTATAAGGAATACTTTGGCATCAGGTCAAGTGATCACTTCTCCCGTAGGACAGAAGATTTCATGGACAGAGCTCTATCAGGTGCAAGAGGAACAAGGACCTCGCCTCGGGAACAAACTTAGAGCTTCACACATACAGTGGCCCAGGCAAAAAATGAAAGTCAATCTAGCTGCCCAGACTATTAGCTCAAGCTTTGCAAACGCAGTCGAGTTTTGTGCGAAAGACTTGAAGCTTCCCCAGTTTAGAGGGTCAGATGCTACAGTAGAATTCATAAGAATTATGGATCAAATTTTTGATTTGATGAATTCTCTGAATCCTCTAGGTCGCCACTACAAAGCACCTCTGAAGAAGGAAAACAAATCTGAATGGCAGAACTTCTTACAACAAGCATACACCTACTTGTCTCAACTAACACACAACAATGGGGAGCCAATGGCAATGCATTGCTCACGGAAGTAGACGGCTTTCATTGGGTTCATGGCTGGCATTTGTAGTATGCAAGTACTGTTCTGACTCGCACATAAAATCTGAAGCTCCTAAATTGAAGTATCTCCTGACTTACAAGCTGTCTCAAGACCATCTAGAGCTCTTCTTTTGTGCTGTCAGATCTGCTAATGGAAGCATGGATAATCCCACTGCACCTCAGTTTGCATCTTCCTACAAGAGGCTCCTTGTTCGTCATGAGATACAACGGCAAAACGGAAACTGCACAGCACAAAGCAAGACACCCATCCTGTTTGTATCCAGTGCCAATCCATGCACCAAAGCAGGAAACGTTGATGAGGAAGTGGAAGGCAGAGACATGCTACTTCTTCGCAAGTATGATTATGAAGAACGTCAGCCATGCAAAGATGAACATGATTACTGTGACGCACCTAACATCTCTGAACTGTCATCCGCTTGGCTTGCAGCAATCAAGTATATCGCAGGGTATGTGGTACGAATGACTAAGCGAAGAATACCATGTCCTGAATGCCAAGCTGCTCTGACGTCAGACAAGGTGAATGCAGGTGGTGGTCTGCTGTCAAGGAAGAATAGATGGGGCTCATCCAGCCATCAGAGGATGTTGTAAGAGTATGCAACTCCACAGAACATTGTTTTCAGAGACTTCTACATACCACTCAAGGTGCTTTACCCCAATCTCATGGCATTTCATTTGCCCTGGCAACTGTTGTTCTGCACGATGTGGCAGAAAAGCAGATTTTTGTCCAGCTGAGTAACCACATTCGATAGTCGCAAGTATCGAGGTCAGCTAGCAGTGTGACCAGCTCTTTGATTAAAACTGCAGCAAAAAAAGGCTGAGTTAAAGGCTAAACTAGAAAATTTGAAAGCAAAAAAGGCCTTATAAAGGGAGGCGCGGGAGAAAAGAAGAGTTTGAAGTAGAGACATAACCAGCGATTTCAAGATTTTGGTCAAAGAGCAGGCGGAATGAAAAAAGTTTATGATAAAACTGTCAGTTAACTGCTAAAAGATATGCAGAAATTATTTATTTGAGATGTAATTGCATAATGCTAACACTGACATTACCCTTACAAAAAAGAGTTTATAGAATTCTATAGAACTCTATAACATTCCTGATTTTCTATAGAACTTTTTAGGATTCTCTATAGAAATCGGTTTCCGTACAGAAAACATATAAAAATGTAACTGATGTTTTCTATTAATTATGGCAATTTGTTTCTTGTTTGTGCTGCAGACCTGCAAAAAGTCATGGACCGTTTTGGACTTAAACAGACATTTTTTAACAGACTGTGTCCCATAAATCTCCAGCACCACCTACAACTCGGAGCTACAGGCCTCCAGCCAGCTCATCCAGGCCCACAACACCGGCCAACTCGGGATCCAGACCGCCTACTTCTATAGATTTCTATAGAATTGGTATAGGAATCTGTATAAAAAATGTCTATAAAATTGCCTATAGAAATTCTATAGAATTTTTAAAAATAGAATTCTATAGAACTTTCTTGTAAGGGTATGCATAGAGTTTATGTAAGAAAGGATTGATACAGATAGTTTGATATGCTATTTATGTTGTAAATTATTTTGTCTTTTGTTATACAATTGTTTTCATTGTCAGATGATCAGTTGTAGATTTATTAAAGGTAAAGACCAGTTATGGTCATGCGATTGCATTGTGAAAGAAACGTTGTGGAATCGATCAGAAAAGGTTGATCATCTAGCATCTAGCATCTGCAAGGTTCTGGAATCATCAAAATGATAAGAAATTTGGCCCATTCTTCGTAAAGTTAAAAGCACTATACACAGAATGATGTATATGGGACTACCCTGTATCTCTCACAGACCATGAGAGAAACAAATCTACCAAATACAGTCAAACCTGCTTTAATGACCACCTGTCTACAAAGACCACCTGTCTACAAAGGCCACATTTGTTGTTTCCTTTGAAAATGGTTTCTCATTGAATCGTGTACTAAAGTAACCTGTCTACAAAGACCACCTGTCTACAAAGGCCACTTTTTGTGTTTCCCTTGGGCGGTCGCTATAGACAGGTTTGACTGTATATGAATTAGAAGGCGGTTTCCCGGCAAATTTTTTATCATCATGTATTAGTCAAAACATATTCTTTCACATGATTGGTATTGAGAGCTTCCATTTCATTTTTTAAAATTGGGGCGTTTCAAATACTGGTCTTTACCTTTAAAGTTGTAATTTTCAGGGATTATTCAGCATGACAGTGAGGCATTAAGAACATTTTATGTTTTATGTAGTACATTTTGCAAGTGTATTCAAAATTGTCATATTCATACATTCAGTTTAAACAACAACAGAAAAGTTAAAGAATCTGAGAGTAAAATTTCAGGGATATCGGTCAAGATGTAAATTCATGTGCTGTAATTTTCCAGTTCTAGCAAAAGAAAGCTGTAATAGCACAAAAGACAATATTTGAGGACGAAAACTCTTTGTTTATTGAGATTCATATTGGTTTTATTGTCAGTGTTAAAAGATATGAGAATAGAAAGGGTTCTTGTACACATGTACACGATATTTGTGCTACATGTAGGTTAAAGATACATTTCTCTTTTGATAGGTGAGTTTCAGTTTTGATATGTTTCACAGGTGTGTTGAGTGTAGTTGATCGGAATGATGTACAGGTTGGTTATTTGGGTTCTATAGTGCTGTTGTTTATATATATATTGCTAAAAAGTTATTTATTGTAAAAGGTAATTAATAAAAAGAAAGGGTTTACATTTGAAAATTAAGGGGTCAGAATGTCTGGGGGCCTTTTAAGTTAAATAGCGTTGTCTCTTGGCAAGGTGAGGACTAGCTGTGATTTGAGGTATATCCAGGGACTGTAAGGTAAAAACCGGAGAGGCTACACAAGCTTTCGACCTCGTTGTCTTTATTTGATTTGTATTATTTTTAACCATAAGTGATATTTGGAGATAAAAGGACTATTGTGTTACAATACAAGGCCTAGATTCTATATATGCGGTATATAATTATAACTATGATCTTCACTTATTCTAGGTATGTATCACAAAAAGTCAAAACAGCTGTCAATGAAACTAAGTCTAAAAGTAGTGCTGAGTGTAATGATATGAAGAAGAAATCAAAAGAGTTGAAGAATACTGTTCGTCAAATAGAAAATGAAATCCTGGCTTTGGAAGAAACTATTGGATCACTTCAAGATGAATCTGGTCACAAGCAGTCGGCCTTTCAAAAAGAGGAGAAACGATACTCTGATAATGCTAGAATGAGTGTTTCTGATCACATTGTTAACAATATGCAAACATCTAACATCTCAACTTTAATCAAACAGAGTGGGAAGCAATTACCGGTAGGTATTCCCATAGATGATGTACCTCACAGAAATACTGTGGAACTTATGGCTAGGGAGTTGTGTCTGATTTAATGAGTGCAGAATTGCTTTTGGAACAGCATCCATATTACAAGTATTGACAAGTGCTATGTATTAGCTGTTGACCAGTTGGCTGGCGGTTCAAGGATATTGGAGAGGAGTTTGTAAAGTCAATGACTGACATCTTAAATGTTAGAGTGGTTGGGCACGAGTTATGCCATGTATGGTACGAGGCGCAACGAAGGACTTCATACTATGGAAGTTTGAGTTAAAAAGAAGTGGGACTTACCAAATAGCTTATTAGAGAGAAGGAGAGACTTACAAGGCCAATGCAAAAGATTACAGTGTATCAAAGTACGCCCTTGCTGCGGATCTCATCTGAGGAGATCTCACCCTATCCTAAATCCCTTCCATGGTAAAGATTGCAGGCGCCGCGCACACAATCATCCATTATCATGCTCCCCCAAGACGCAGAATACAAGTGTATTAGAAAAATAATGACCGCAGCCGCGTTGCTTCGGAATTGAACAAAATGGAGGGGGACAGTCAGCTGGTGGCATCATAGACCATGTGCATAATTAGCAAGTAGGGAGCGAAAGTTCCCATCTAATGTTGTTGAATTCAGTGAATTTGTGAGTGAATGCGTGCGACATGCAGCGCCGTACAGAGCTGTGTACGGAGGCCATGTGTAAATTGCGGCATATGCTGTAATGTACTTATTATTTATCGTTTCCCGTAACCTTTTGGTTGTTTACCGTAACGCCGGAACAAGAGCAATAAAACAGGAACAAATACGGCGAAACCGTAAAGGTTGACATCTCTGATATTATCATAGTCATAATTAGAATTGTTAGAGATATTAAATTTGTTAATATGATAAGTCAAAAGTTATATGAACGGACTCTGGACCTATAAAAAGTAACTAACTTTTAAAAAGACTTGACCGTAGGTCTATCACACTTCATTCTGCACTTACATGAGACAAAAATTCATATTAACTAAAGGCTTTTAAGTCCACATCATACATTTGCAATAACCAAAGACCTTTATAGGATTTTAATCCTCTCGGACATGTCACAAATACATAAATGATTTGGTGATGTCACAAACACAATATGAACTCAAACTTACTTGCATTTTGATTATATCAATCTAAGCCTCAACTTAGAGGTAAAATATGTACAAAAAATTGTTTCTCCTATGAAAAATCAAACATAAAATGTAAGAATCCGACTGAAATACCAGACACAATTAGCAGCACTGCAGTTGAAGCAACAACCCTCCATACAACACCCTGGAGATAGCGCATACCCCAGTCATGCACATAGCCAGGATTGCGACGGGACGCAAGGAAGTCCACCTGGTTGCGGTTGTTCTGGTAGCCCATACGGTACCAAGGAGGAAGGTTGGAGTTGCCCGGTAGAGGGAAGGAGCGGTTCAGGGTACGACGTTCCATCTGGTGCCGATTCTCAAATTGGCGCGGGAAGAGCTGTTTCACAGCGGATGTCAGTTCTGTAGGTAGGAAAAGATAATCACAAAGGATAGCACTACAATCCTAAGTATATAAACAAAATTCAAGTACAGGTGTAGTTCAGTCTAGTTGATCCAAAATCCTAGAACTGTCATACACATATTAAGTCCAAAATAAACTGATTAAAATCTAGTTATGTTTTTTTATTTTTTTGTAGTTGCATTTAAATTATCTTTTCATCCTGGCTGCCCCTGGCCATCAGATCTCTGTTACTTTTGCCTATCGAATTGTTGGTGAAATAAGACAATCTTAATAATTTTGATGATACAAATTTTCTTCTATGCAGGGATGAAATAGAGAAATTCCCCAAAAGGAGAAAGATTACCGGTAAATAGGGGGTTAGGGGAAAACTTTATGATATATAAAGAAAGGACACGTTTTTCTTGCATTAAATTCTAAATTTGAGAAATATTGTTACCCCATCTTGCTTATTAGGCTTAGGTCAATGTATTTTGCCACAACTCTATTTTTAAAGCAGTTTATGGTATTACATCTGAACACAACTTGAGAGTGATACTCACGATCATGCAGCTTAACGTTCCTGATGGTAGTCCGGCAGAGTGGACAGGGGGTGACTACTGGGTGTAAGCGTGTCACCTGACGCAAGCAGGGCTCACAGAAGATATGTTCACACGGGAAGCAAGTGTGGGGCTGGTAGTAGATATCCAGACACACAGAGCATGTGGTGACCTCCCGCAGTGAGCTACCAGCACAACGTGGTCCAAGCAGTGAGTACAGGCCTGCTGCACTGATGTCCTAGATCGGAAGATATCACACCAATGATAATGAACAAATGTGCACCTTAAGATCAAGCTGGAAAGTAAAGAATAGTATCACTTACCAGTACATAAATATAATCATCCATCTTCAAGTATCTCAAAAGAAAGAATTTGTAATTTAAGCAGGTTGTAAATCCATTTGATAACTGACCTATTTTGATTGTTTAAAAAGATTATGCATGGATGTTTAATTGCCAGTAATCTATACACACATGCTTGGTGTTGCATGCTTAACTAAATGTCCACATTGTACAATTGGTAAAATGTTATGTTCCATTAACATTTTCATTTTTCAAGAGTGCCAAGATTGAAAAATATTTGATTACTTTGATGGGCATGCATTAGTCTTTACCTGAATGGCCGATTCTTCCTCAGCTCCAAGTGTCTGTCTTTCCAACCATCTCTCGTACCTCCTCTGTTTCCTTCTCTCCTTCTTCTTCCTGTTCCTTTCTCTTCTCTGCTCTCTAGGACTCCTCTGCCTTGCACCACTTAGTGGTGCTACCAAGATATCATCTTCATCATCTGAGTCTCTACCAGATGTGCCTTGGGCGGCAAGAGACATTTCTCTCCGTGTGGGTGTGGTTCTGTCAGGTTGTTCTGAAGATTGAAGGACTGGTGAGTAAAGGCTTGGAGGTGAAGGAGTAGGAATCCTGGTTCTATCTGAAGAAAATGTACTGGTAATGAGTGGCCTAAGGAATGCTGGACTGTTCTTGAAGATGTTGGCAGAAATATCAAGTGATCTGGAGTTGGAGACGGTTGTAGAACTAGAACTGCCACTTGGAGATGACCGACTTGGGCAATATTGCACTCTTTCATCATGGCTATCATCATCATCATCAGGCTCATCTGAATGGTTATCATATTGCCATGTCTGCTCTTGCTGATTGTGTCTTTGGTTTTGATTTCTGTAAGGACTAAAATTATCACTGGATGTACTTGGTTGGGATGCTGTCAAGTGATTTTGAGCCACTCTGTTGTTTAGTCTGTTAGTGCCTGCAACATAGGCAACACTTCTCTCTTTGGGTGAATTTTTCATCATTGCATCAGTATCATTTCTTGCATGTCCGCTATCTATTCCAAATGGCACATACTTATCAACAGGAACAGTTCCTCTGTTTACCCTACGACGGACACTATCAAGATCACCTGACTGAAAACTAAAAATGTTTTGTAAGGATCCTGCAGTAGGTCTTCCTGTTCTTCAATTAGAAGATGAAGGTTGATGGGGTTGTTCTGCTGATGAACTTGTTGTGCGGCAGGTGACATGGTGTATCTGCTGTTCCAAAGGCTGGGAAACAGACACAGCTCTTTGGTAGTTGGCTGAGACGGGTAGGTTGGACAAAATCTCCTCATCTGATGCTGAGGAGAATGTTTCTGGCAAGAATTGTCTTGAGGTTTGGTCTGTTAGCAAAGGCAAGAGAGATGCTGAAGTGACAGGGATGGCTGAATCAATGTCTAATGGATGCGGGAGACTCTCTGCTCCTCCTATTGATGTTTCTGTCTGTGCCGAAGAAGTTGTTTCATCAGGGTCGTTGTTCTGGCTAACATCCCGTGGGTTTTGAGGCATGGGACGAATCCTGGCAACAATGGGTGAAGAAGACTCACAATCCACACGACTCCTCATGACGTGAATGTGAGATACTTTTTTACTGCTGTCTTGTAGTTTGTAGGGTGTGACAAAGTCAAATGAACCAAGACGACCATGACATTTAGGGCACGACAGCTTTCCCTTTTTCCACTGGAACTGCGAGAGAAAAATATGCCAGAGAAAAAAAAAGAATCAAAGAAAAGTAATGGCATTGCACTTACAGGTATTAAACTAATTGTATGCCAGTTGTTTCCTTTTTCATATTTTGCGGAGATAAGAAAAAAGGCATAAGACTAAAGATTGTTATACTAGCAAAGACAAAACTATTACAAAAAATAAGCAGGGCTTAATACCCTCCTCCCAGAATTCAGATACTCAGATGAAGTCAAAAAGGAGAATGAAGTGATATTTCAATCCAAAACCTTATTGGACATCCTCAAAACATGTACAGTACATGCATATGGATGTCCGGATTGATTACAAATACTACAAATACATTACATGAGCATTTGGGAAATTTCCCACTGCTCCATATTTACTGATGCAGAGTGCTTGGCATCTATTCTAGATGTACATGATGTAATTGACAGAGAAGATACATAGAGCATGAAGCCCAAGAGAGAAAGTGCTGCCAAAGAGCCCTACTAAAAAGTGATTTGATACTCATATGGGAGGGCACTTTAAGTCCCTTGTACCTTTTTGGGTCAAGAGTGAATGACTTGTCATGGCTACATGAATCGGTTCAGACATGTAGATGTTTATGTTCATCATTTTCTGTGTGAAATTTAATGGACACTTTAGTAACGTGTCAAAAAGTACTTACTGATCTCTATTCTTCATATTTTCATTGGAAACAAGGCTAAATGTAGGGACTGTCCTTTCAAACTTGAGAACATTTCAGATTTATGTGATAATTGTTTCGGCACAAATATCTCCCAAATTGCCTCTACCGGTAGGTCACTATTTATCAATAAAGATATTTTGTTTCTTTTACATGAATGAGCTAAAGAAAAGGCGATACATTTTTTCTTCATTGTACCAAGAGGATCTTAATGTATTTCAAATACGCTGTAAATGATTTGTTTTTACACTCGGTACACATGTAGGTTAACTAGGTGTGAGTACATGTACATGTACATACAATACATGTCCTTTATCTATAAAAATATAAATTTCACTTTTAAAGAGACCAATTCATGGAACTTGCATGCCTCATATTTGTTATTACCAGCTAGCATACTGTAATGAGTTATCACATGATCTGATTTCTGATGGCATACAAATGACATTCCACACTGTAAAAATGCTTACTGTATGTTGGCAACCTTAGTTTATGCCATTCCTTTTTCAACTTTCAAAGTTTATGTGAATGTATTTATAGTGTTTTAAAGGTACATCTAAGATTGAATTTTCCGATCAATACACAAATCAGTTACGGTACTTGTATAAGATACGGTCTCTTTTGCAGCCAACATCAAATTCTGTAGAACTTTGCAGGAATTATGAATATGTCATGTACTGTACAGTATGTCTTATCTGTGAAATCAAACCATTAGCAGTGTCCTCGTATTAACATTATGCAAAGAAACCTGTTAACCTTCTAGACTTCACTGTCAGACACTATGGAGTGACTGACTGACATCTTTTTTTCTTTGGCAATAACATACATACAATGAGCTGAAACAAGTACATGGGCATTTTTTTACATCAATAACCCACTACATGTACTTGTAATGGCCAAAATTAAACTGATTGAATCTTTGTGCAGCACAAACGTATGACCATTTGGTAAAAGGTTCTGAAAATCAGACTATTATTTAGGGGATTGCAATCACTTAAAGATAAAGTTGAGTTCTGGTCATGCGATTGCATTGTGAAATAAACTCAATCAATCAGAAAAGGTTGATCATCAAGCAAATACTGGTAAGTTTTGGTGTGTACTGCAAAGTTCTGGAATCATCCAAATGATAAGAAATTTGGCCCAGTCTTGTTAAAGTTACAAGCACTGTACACAGAAAGATGTACACATGTATATGGGACTACACGAACAGGTGGCGTAAAAATCTGTCCCGAATACATGCCATATTTAGAATATTAAAGGTAATACACAGTTTTGGTATGGGGTCATGAATGTGGTTCAAATGAACATACCGGTATTGGAAGCATATGCGATCCTACAATATTCAGTGATCGTTGTCGTGGTTGACATCGAGTTTAAAGTTATGAAATTATAAATTATTAACTCTTTATGCAGAATAGCTTCCTCTCAAAGTCAAGATATTAATTAAGCTATAAAACAATGTTTCTTGACTAAAATCTACCGACTACCGTAGCTATTCCTGTTTGGAAATTATTTAACACAACTACATAATTCAAAGATTTCCATGGTCGCAGCGAGTAGTGTACGACCGTAGGCGCCATTTGAAATTAATCAAAAATTACCAGGACCACCGGTAAATTTTTATATTCAATTTTTCTCAAAAGCAGAAGTGTTTTAGGTGCTAAATTTTTTAGTACTAATAATATATCCACAGGGGCATCCAAATATATCAAAATTGTAAAGAATCACTATCCACCTAATTTTCAAAATTTCCCAAAACTTTGTATTACCTTTAAGGCATTTGAAGAGCCATGCTTTTCAGGGAACATTTGTTATCTGATATCCTTCCAAACTTGCATAATACAATGATAAAGCTCACATACCGGTATTATTTTTCACCTCTTCCCAGAACTCAATCTTCTCTTTAAGTTGATTTGACAACTAATGGTTGTTATTTTCCCACTATAAGCCATTTTCAAGCCCTTTCGTTTCGAGAAAAGCTCTGTATTAGTACTGTCTTTCAACTGCTGTTGTAATTTAAAGTTTTCATTTTTTGGCCCGGAAATGGGACATACATAAGTAGTACTTTTAACAGCACATCTAAAATAGATTTTCAGTCTCAGTACCGCTAATTCAAGGTACAATGTATAAACACATGGGTGTGGCAATGAAACATATTAGCCTAAATAAGTCAAAGTTAGTAGTTCAAATGAACTGCTGTTGTTTACATACATATGAATATGAAATATGAATGGTGAAATAAATAATTACAAACCTTATCCAATGTTCTCTGAACCCAAGGAGGCGTTGAGTCTTCCTTGATGAACCACTGTGGGTTGGGTCCGGCTAAGACTGGGCCATATGGTGCAAGTACACCATTAGACGACCCACCTGTCTTCCCTTGGGCGAGGAGTGCAAAGCTCTTGGCCGAGCCCTGCACGCTGCTGGCTAGAGTCCAAGTCGGAGATGCTGCAGCTGACTGGCCCAGCAGGCATTCAGGTACAGAGCTAACTGCGTCCTGGTGATGATAGGTGCTTGTATTGAGGACACAAGAGCTATCAAACAACTGCTGTCTACAAAGTCTACACCTGTATGTCACCCTCTCCCCTGTCCTCTCCATGATGCCTTCCTGAAAATTAAACAAGAGCAACACCGATCACCGCCCTGCTCGCACTAAGACGCTTTCTATAACCACATATTCTACATGTCATAGTATTTGGGGTGTAACAACAGAGTCGTTGGCTCCACATAATGCAGGCTTTATGGTAATTGGGTCAAGGCTCCCTACAGGAAGAGTACACGGAATCCATGGGTTGAACTCTATGAACTTGGCATTGCTAGGGGTATAGACTAGGGGTATAGACTAGGGGTATAGACTTTAGAGTGAATCATCACAGGATACAGGCCAGTAAGACAAGCTTGGAGGAAACAGAAGCAATCCATCATCTATCTCAAGTATGTATTAAGACATACAGACATGGAATGGATACAGTTGAAGAGGAAGGGCAGTAGGAGGGCAGACATTTGTATGTACATGGATTTTCTCAAACCATCTCAATGATGGTGTGACAAAGCAAAATAAATGTTTTTAAAGAATGTACACACAAATGAAAACACAAAGGAAAGGAATACACAAAAATGTGTAGCATCTTGTACTACATCTGAGGCTTTTCTGAGCAGAATAGATAGTTGTGCAAATTGTGCCCTATATGTACAGGTACATTATATGAGGGGATAACATGCAGGACAGGCTCCGGTATTTACCTCCTTTTGACAGCCTCTTCCCCCAAATCATTGATAATGATGATGATGATGATGATGATGATAATAATATCAATCAATAATGATTATAATAATAATATTAATACAAGAAAAATTAATAGCAATGTAATACAATTAACTACATAAAGTGACCAAGTAAGGGTTTTACCATTAGTCTACATACCGGTTCATGTACAAAAGATTGATGTTTATAAATTTTGATAACCAGTGTCATTTTGTCAAGTTGGTTTTTGCATGTTCATTTTTGTTAAGTTGCTATGTTTCCTTTACCGGTATTTGTTTTTTTAGCCAAAACCAAAGTGAATACATTTTAACAGAGAAGCTAGTTTATCATTGGCAATTGGGCCTAGAGGTGGTCTTGAAGTGTTATTGTACAGTGTACATGTAGTTTCCTATATATTCATTTTCATTATGGACAAGACATTTCAGGAGTGACACATGTATAGTCTGGTACTGCTGTGTGGCACAATAAATCTTGACAAATTAATTGTCCCTTTACATAACATTTTTTTAAATGCACTGCAACTTGCATTGGGTTGGAGGAATGACAATAGAGTTATTTTATAAATGTATGCTTGTGATCCTATAATCAACTAGTACTACTACTTGCATGACTAGAAGCCCTTTAATACATTTATAGGTACTTGCATTATGAGGTATTTGTTAGATAAAGTTTTTATCTTTTATGTCAAAACTCTTGGATTGAATGTAAAATTAATAAGTTCAGACATACATGTACATGTACATGTACGTGTGTAATTTAGCACAAACATATAATTGGTTGAAAATTACACCACTTTCTTTTCTTCAGAACATGACACTGTTCTTGCTTATATATTATAGTGAGATCGTTCGCAATTCACTACAAAAAGGGTAGGTAATCATAACAGTAATCACTATAGATACAGGAATACACAAATATTCTATTTCAATTTAATATGGTCACATACAGTAGGGCTTTGTATTACAAATTTGCTATGTTAATTTGATAAAAGTCTGTTCTAGTTATACAGTTTACTTCTGAGAAGTTGAGTTTGCCTTTAATAGCACTAAAATACATGTAGGTGTGTGAGGCTGGGGAAGGGGGAGGGGAGGTGGAGCGGGGAGCGGGTAATAGGAGGACAGGGGAGACAGAAAAAAAGGGGAGGGGGAGGGGGAAAGGGGAGAGGGGATAGGGAAGAGGGAGAAAGGGGAGAGGAAGGAAAGGGGAGAGGAAGGAGAGGGTGAGGGAAAGGAAAAAGAGGGATAAAGGGGACAGTAAGGGGAAGGAGGAGACCCCCCACCAAAACAACAAAAAAAAATTGCATTTTGAAAATTGTATTCAACATGTACCAATATTCAGGCAGCAATTTTTTGTCACATTTAGAATATGAATAAGCAATCCTTTTCAAGGAAACATTTTTACTAATGTACTACAGAATATTCTTCCATACTAACGTACAGTGTACAAAGGCTGAAAGAGTGCAAAAATCATTTTTCATCTTGAACAGCTCTCAATCTTCTCTTTAAAACTTCTATGCTTCCCTATTAATCCGTTTCTTTTTAAAATTCTTAAAAGCTGAATTCCAGCGATGTTGATGGATATTTCCAGACCCAATTAGGGAAACCATTGAAAACGAGAAGTGTTATAAAATACATTTGGCACAAACATACATTCTTATCACTCAACTCTCCCAAGTCCAACACTCCTGTATGCACACATCCTGAGTAAAGAGTAATCAAAATGGGGCCTGTTTTTTAATCTCATAACTTCATTAAGGGTGCTAGAATGGGTTTTCATCTTCATGTTTGTCTGTTGAAATATCACGTGTATGTACATGTACTGTACATGTACACTGTATACTCACAACTTTTTAAAAATTGTTCTTTTAAGTTTTCAAGTCCCCGTGCTTACAATGAATTATCAAATTCACGTATGTTCAGTACGTACTTCTATACATGTAGACTAGATTTTTCAGATGGCATCAGTTTAGGAGGGCGGTTCCTGTGCCCCTCCCCCCAGCGTACAAGTTGAATTCTCCGTTTTGTGGCCACACCAGAAATATATAGTCACGTGTTATAACAAATGACTTTTCTCTACATTGTACTTGCATAAAATAATACAAGTTACATCTATAAGTAAAATTTGCTGTATGTATTTAGGTACACAATCCTCCAAACTATAACTCTAGGTCCAAAATAATTTCAGAATTTTGACAGAGGTACGGTTGGGCGGAAAATACCGGTGGCAGTTTTTACCGGCGGTATATATCGTCTGGTAAGATGTGCGTCCGGTAATTATGTAAAAACCGGTAAATATTATTTGAATTCTCTATTTTTTAATAATTTTACTTGTTTTTAGCCTCAACAACTAAAAATATTGTTCTGAAATGATTAGCAGCACAACACTCATAGTAGAAACACACAAACAGATTTATAAAATCCACACTGCATACATGTACACACCCAAACACACATAAATGTGCAACACACATACAGAAACTCAAATCCATTTCTCAAGGGGTTAAACTTTTTACATGTATCTCATTACAATATGATTTTTGTTTTTAATTGTGAATAAAGCTCAGAATATGAATTATATTCTACTGTATGTAAGGTTTTTTGGTAACAATAGTTTATCAATGATTTTTTTAATTTGTTTACATGTTTACTAGTGGTTGCTGGTTTTGAACTTTTGATAAATGTTTGCAGAAAAAAAGAAATCTTTTGATAGCAAAAATAATTACACAAGCCTACATTATGCTTTTTAATAAAAATAATAACAATAATATTTAGCTTTTATATAGCGCTTATCAAAAATGTCTCCAAGCGCTTAACAAAATATACTATTACACCGGTCATTGGATTCTGTGCTTGCCCGCACACACTGTGTGCACAATCTCCACTCCCTGGGGAGTATTCCAGTCAGGCGTTAGTTGGCGCTCAAAAACGATTTGACCAACAATGACGGTCACATCCTACCGAGTGCAGGGGCCCGTTCCTAGAAACCGTCATA
>BEXV01000071.1:99559-114962 GCA_003118195.1 Hemicentrotus pulcherrimus | reverse complement strand
GGGGGGGGGGGGGGGCGAGCAACAGAAAAACATGAGGACATATTCAGTGGGTGTAAGTGTGTGACAGTTTGCCTGTGTCTATCAATGTTGGGGAGGGGGGAGCAGAAAGTATGTGGCTGGAGATGTAAAGCTAATGAATTTGAATGAGCTTCGTGACATTATCCACCTAAGCACACGAATCGTCTGTGCGCCCCACATATTCTGTGAATAGCAAGAATAACACGTATCAATTGACTAGATTGGAATGTAATCAACCATATCTCGTACTTATTCAATAATGTGTATGTGTAGACTCGTGTAATCGGGTTCAAGAATATTAATTTGACATTTGTTCAGGTCTTCCCAATTCTTGAGAAAATTAAGAGCGCGAAATGGGGAAATGTTATATCTCTAATTTCTGTTGAAGGGATTAGCTTAAACTATGAGTAGCTCAACATTTTGTTCTAGACTTAATACACGTGAAACTTTTCAGACCAAATAAACGTACTACTCACCTTAAAGGATGGATTAAGGATTCAGATATTAAACATGTTGAATGTTTTCAATAATCTTCATTAAAGAAGAACGGTCAGATCTACTGTTTTGAGAGACAGATATAAAGCCTGAACAAAATCTGATTTTGGTCGATTTAAACAGCCATGGGCACTTAGGATGAGAAGAATTTGCAAGTATGAACGAGGAAGAATAATTATGTCCTCCTAGGTATTGATATACATGTACAAGTTTAACCAATATTTGAAATAAACCAATGCAAGTAACGAGTGGCATTTTTTAAAGAGATGGATTATGAAAATAGATCTTAATTTAAAATTAGGTAGATATGATAAAACATGATTAATTAAGTTGTATTTCTAACGTACAACATATCGACAGATGTTAAACACAGCAGCCTCCAACCACGTCTACAGCTTAAGATAAAACGTCCTTACCCTTCAAAGCATACTTTCATGTATTATATCCCTTATGAAAGGCACTCTCTATGTATCAGATTCCTAGCTTGAATACGATTACAACGTACCATTTCAGATCTGTGAAATTTAGTGTGGATATTTGAAAACGTTTTCTTTGCTTGAATTGCCGATCAACTGTTTAAAATTCAAGTCGGGCTTCCTAACTTTAAACAAACTCCCATGGAGTAATGCTCTCGTTTCCGGCAGACGATGCAACTACAGACCCGTCACAAATTTGCAGCGATTTCCCGCCTTTTGGTTTGATTGATCCCAATTGACTCTTCTTTACACACTTTAACGCCTCTGATCTGCACGTATTTTAGAAGTACTGACCGTGCATAGTAAGCACGCAGGTTGGTTGCGGATAAATCCATGTATTATGCATCAGTTACACCGCCACACCGACTCCACCCCCAATTTTAAACCAACCGATTCTTGGCCATTCGAAGTTTTTGTTCGGTTTGATTTTCGGTCTGTTATCGTTCTGATGTCGGTCTCGTTGGTGTAACTGAGCTCTCAGATATGTTGTTGTTTGAAGTCTTCCCTACAAAGAAGGAGACACGACTTTTTTGTAGATACAAATATCTAGCCTTTCAATACCACATGCACATAATTGTGTGTCTCTTGTTTTGGTTAAGACGCAATTGTGTTCAAAGGAAAGGTTAACAAAATACGGATTCTCTGGGGCTATAATTTTCTTATTTTGTTTCGAATCCTCAAAATAACACAATACCGAAATACAAATGTTCGACTTCTTCCAAACATTGATCGTCTCGAGGGGAGAGCTTTATTGGAAACATCGTGACCATCGACTTACGCTACCAGACCCTTCTTTTGGACATAGGTTTCAATTATTTACAAGTGTCACGTTCTACAATAGCGCTCGGTTACGGAGCTCATCGACTTTTTAACGACTTACCGTCTATTTATCTACGAGTTGTAATCGAATAAGGTTCATGTAATGTTTTTCTCGTGGAAGATGTTATGTGTGACGAATTTGTTAATGCCACGACGACCGAGGTGGGTGGAAAGTAAAAAGTAGGTTGCAGAATGTGTAACAGGTAGCGTGTACACTACTAGATTGTGAGAAAATGATCGTGAAAAGAAGCGAGAGAATATAGAGCAACGATCTGAGGATATGTGTCAGGAAGACATGGATATAATGAAGGAAAAGTATGTGGTAATATTCTATTTGAAGCAGGAAGTAAGAGGATTAGACAGGATGAAGGGGCATTAGAAGTTGCCATTACCATACATTACGATACACTAACGTTCAAATGAAAAACTTCTGTACGAATTCCTATCCATGAGAACATTTCTGAGTAACTTATCAAGATTGAAAATGTAAAATGCAAAGATTTCTTTAGTCGAACTGTTAATAGCCATCAGTCGGCATTTTTCTCCGTAAATGCAAATTTGACGCTAGCGTATCCTTAAAAGGGTGACCGACATTGCCAATGCATCCATAATCTTAATTTGTGGCCTACAATGAAAATATATTCTAGATGCATAAACGACTGCCGGGGCTTCAGAGCCCGGAAATTCAAAGGTAACCTTTATGAGTGTTAAAGACTGCGATTTAATCATTCATCTGTTAAAATATGGTAATGATGAATTATCGTTAAAAAACAGATGGAAACATTCAGAGTCCCGTAATCCTGATATTGTTTTGAACTGCATGACAGGGAGCTCTCTCGCTTCCACCATAGTTTTACCGAACAGCAGCGGAGAGTGGATGATGGATGCTGTATGCAATGATTATGTAAAGTAGGCTTATAGGGCCGTGGGTGGAACATTCAATGGACCCGGGACCTATTCCCGCTTTGGCCGATCCATTATCGTTAAGAAATGAGACGTGGAAATATTAAGGATATAATAGGTATGGTGAGAGGTAAACGATGGAAAGAGATTTTCTTTCATACTATTATGTGAAGCAAGAAGGGGAAAGAGATAGAGTGTGTGTGAGTGTATGTGTGCGTGTGCGCGCGCATGTGTGTGCGTGTGTGTGACAAAGAGAGAGGGAGAGAAGAGGAATATGAAATGAATACAGAGAGAAAGGAATAACTATAGTAATAATACCCCTGGGTTGTTTGTATGTTCACGATAACATTAAAAGTAAATGTAAACAGAAAACGTTTTGTGGAAGTGGGATGGAGCGAAATGGAGGGAGAGAGTGGAAAAGTAAGAGAGACAGAGAGAACACCCAGGTAGGCAATATGAAAATGATGTACAAGTACCCTATTCCTCAAGCATCCAGTACATAATTACGTAATATATGGAAAAATGTAGGAGACCCACTGCAATTTTTTTTCAACGAAAAATCCTTTTCCGTCTCCTCCTCTTCCTTTTTCTCCTTCTCCCAGTCCAAGTACAGTCCTCTGGGTAGAGTAGTTTCGTAGCTGTGTATAGTGCCGAGAACTAGTGTGCAATACTGCATAGTGTAAGCCTTAACAAAGATTTTAACAGGTTGCTGTATACGTAAAAATAAATATCCATTGAAGTGTTTAAAAAATATATATGTAGATATACATATATATATATATATATAAATATATGAACAATGTATAGATAGCAACGGCAACAGTGTAAAGTTCATAGGATATATTTTTTTAGAGTTAAGATTAACAAACGAAATTCATCATTTACCTAGATCCTACTCCGATTTCAATGAGTCTTGAACTGACATCATAAACATATTTCATGAACTGATTTGTAAGATAGGTTTTCATTTACTTGTATATGCACTTATTTTAAAATATAATGCAGCTATCTATACGAAAGCTATTAATCGCGATAACTCGGTCCCTTAAATCATTATCTTTTTTCAGTCGTCTTCTTTGCGAGAAATTGGGAAGCAATCGATTACCTGAAACAGTTCTCATGTTAATGGACCATAGTCCATGTTGTCATCCGGTTGACTTGATCTCATTCTGATGTGGTAACAGATGCGGAATCTTGAGGAGATTGACGTATTTAGATGTTGATAGGAGTGTGGGAGGGTGTGGGAGGGGTGTGGGGTGCCGCTTTAGTAATACAATTTTTTTTTTCGACAGCTTATAACGTCTTCGTTACACCGTTGACAAACAGAAGCCACTTTTATTGTAATTCCTTTATTTTCTCTTCACAAAAGATAGCTTAGTTGCGTTCTGTTTTAATCTCATAATGTTCACTATCACTTGTTTCTCTAAGCGTTACTCTAGTGCGTCATAATCCGAAGTCATTTTATTGGGAAATCTCAATCTTTTACTTTACTTTTTTTCCTCTAATATCCGTAATCTTTCTTCTAATCGCACTCGTTTTCTCACTTCACATCTCAGCTATCCAAGAATAAAATGTACATTCAGATAAATAAAATAGTTTAATGATATAGCCACAATGGCCTTGGCGACGATAATGCCGACGAGGTAGATATTGACCAAATAGAGCAGTAGTCACTGCGCAGCATTCCCTCGGTGCCCTTGTGTATGAATGCTCACTAACTCAATTATTACTATTATATAGAAAGCGGCATTTTCAGTTTATCTTTCATAGGAGAATGACGTAGCATTGATGTTTTGGACATCGAAACGATTTTAATGAAGACGCAGCATCCAGTGAAGATCGCTAAACATGAATAAGTCCACACTGGTCATAACGGTTTGACGTGCGTGAAAGCAAACCCATCTTTTGTCAAGCGACGGTGCAGCTACTAAAAGCTAAACACCGATATCTAAGAATTCACGTTTATATCGGGGATCAATCTGTATACCTATTGAGAAGTTCATTGTGGAGACGTTAAAGTTCCACCACCTATTTAAGAAAAGCGGCTCACTGTTGTGATTACCTATGTACATCAATACCTCGAATCGTCTAAAATTAAACATTTGACTGAAAATGTCACCCACTCTGATGTTATCATATTAAGGTTCTTTTATATATGACACGATTGTAAAGACTTTCAAGGATGAAAAGTTTTCAATAGCCGTGTGCGTCACATATGGAAATATGCAAACATGACTATCATATGTTGTGTAATCTGAACATGATCTCTAATGGCAATGCGATAGGGTATTGAAATTGTCCTAAAGTTGATCTGGAAAGTCTTTTCAAATTAGAGAGAGCGGACATTGTCGGTAGATTCGTATGATGATAGTTTGATGTATTTATCGGAATATTAATGATGTGATGTGCATATGAAGCACCATCAAAAGGTTTACGATTGTAAAAAGTTTGGAATGACTTTTCATTTTTTAAATTTCAAACGAAAGTGTCTTTCTTCTCTATGTTATCCCAAACTAACTGTTATTCCGTGTATACCACCATCAGTTTTCCCTTTTGTTTCGTTAATTAAATACTAAATATCAAATATTATACCCCGGTATAGCAATCCCATTCTCTATCACCAGAATAATGCTCAAGTTTCCCAAGTTTTTTCCTCCAAGTCGAACAATATTGCAATGGTCCCAAATTCACGGCACCTTTTCCCCATGCAATCATCTAAATAATATCATATTATACCGGAACGACAATGATCTGATAATGTCATAACTGGTAGGCCAAGTTTAAATCAATGATGATATTTGATAGATACCTGTGGACGATTGTATCAACACCTATACTTCATCCAGATCATCTTTACGTCATCATAAATCAATAGAACAACGTGGCAAGCCTCCTATCCTCACTGTTACATTTATGACGTCAAAGTAAAGATGAAAAACTGGGCTAGCTCTCGTGATGAATAAGAATACGTCACGTGGGAGTTTTCTGCGGCTCGAGATTCACAAAGGTTCAGACAGCATAGGAATCTCGGGCAACTTTGCTAAGCATTCGAGATTGAAAAGAAGGTTGCGTCATAGTTATTGAAGGTGTTTCACTCATAAAGAGCGAATTGGGCATACCGTGAGGTAAGCCTGATTAATGTATTTAATATGACAAACTTCTATCACAACTTCCTGTTACAAAGTGTCTATGACTTTGTGTAAAGACTCCTGAAAAGGATTTTTGTATCTCTCATTTTTTCGAATGAATGAATACATTTTGATAAATTGAGTTTGATTGTGTTTTTTACTTAAATATATACGAATCAATAATTAAATTAGCATAGTCCTCAGACCCTGCTTCTTTATACGATTCTTGATTTATTTCTAGTTCATAATTTCCTCCACGCTTTCCCATCTCTAAAATACATCTATCTGAAAAGGGGTGTGTTGTCATCCATACTATCACATTATGAAATATCCTCTCATACGCTTCCAAAGGACTTTGGATATTATTACCCCTTCTTTAGCAAATTAATCGGAATGGCGGCATGATGAAAACCCAGTGGTCCACATATGCACCTGCTGGAGTTAAGGATGTAAGAGTTTAATTCTATAAAAAAAAAGGTTCAAAAGGTTGCACCCACAGGGATGTTACAATTGTACCAGTCTACAAATTAGGACTTATATTTCTTGGCTTGTTAATTCTTCATAATCTGAACGATTTGTTTATTTCCCAAAATGCCATTCAACTTTTTTCTTTCCGGCTAGAGGAGTGAGTTTGATTAATTGTACTTTGTCGTTTTATGTTTCAATTGTTTAATGTAATTCAATCTAATAGTACGTGAGGTATGCAGAAGCGCGTTTGTATTTCTAAAAACGCCCTTTTCTCTCCACAAATGCGTCACATCTCAAATCACTTAATCACCATCATCAAAGAGCTTTCGGCACTATCATTCATAAAACTGCCAAAAACGATGGTGATGTTCTAGGAACCCTCGCCTTCCAGAACCGCTACCGTCATCTATGTACAAGACAGGGATGTCTTCGCGAAAGAATGTAGTCTCTTTAGAGAATCGTCATCAGAGAGAATAAGCCTGGAATAAAAAGAAGTGCTACCGGTCGTTAATCATCGTATTGAAACACGGGAAATTATGGTCAGTTTACCGTTGCTAAGTAACATAGCAGCTTAAGTCTGTTAGTTCAAGTGCTGAAGCAAGGTTTTCTCTGAAGTAGTCCGATTCACGACCGCTTGCCTCCTAATTACCCTCAATTTACCCAAAATGGGTACATTCCACATGGGTGGAGGTAACTTAAAAGAGAAACATGGATTTGCCTCAATCTACTTGAAGTACTAAATCAGCGATGCATTTTCTCTTCTTTCACAAATGTCTGCCACTCTCAATTGCAGCCAGTTTGACACACTAGTATCGATGAGTGGTGTAAGAACATTTATCTTTATCTTAATTAATGTTAGATGAGAATTGTCATCGGGTGATGAAGAGAAAGATACAGTCATCTCCTTCTCATTCTTACTTTGATAAGTCGAGACCAAACTGATGGCTCATAAGTCGCATAATGATTGAGAATTATGAGCCCACTCACAATGAAAACATATTTTAAAATATTATTCAAACACAGAAATATTAGGTAATAACGTAAGGTAATCACGGGGATATAAAAGCACAATTTTTGAAAAAATTAAACCCCCACAATTTGATAGCCGTATTGGTGTGAAGTACCACTCTCAGTAAGGCTATACACTTTCAAACAATATTTTTGTTTTTACCGATTATCAAACATCTGAAATAAATGTAAATGGAATTTCAATTGCAATGGTCTATTTCAAACGTAGTTGATATAAATCGGAAGCTCAAATGAAACTACACTGCGTTTTGAAAACCCAATTTTCGTACTCTAGCCATACTAAAAAGAAATCCTTGGTTAATGAAGAGGATTGTGTGTACGCCTGCTCAATCCCGAATCGCAAGTCATCGCCGATCCATGATGGCGGTTTGATTGCCAATTTGGTGACAAACTAGGAACGTGACGATCGACAAGTTTCACCACATCTTTGTGAATGAGATAACACATTGGAAGGAAATGTCAGTGGGATGTAGCACATAGAAAGTGAATGGTTTTAATGATCAATCAAAGCAAAGCCAGCTACCGCACTTTCCATGGGTACTCGGTCACAGGCGCAGACGTTTCAAATTATTTCCACCGCGCAGGCAACTAGGCAATCGACTTGAATTACATCGAGTTATGAATAGCCTATTTTATGAGTGAGAAAGTAATATTGACCCATGTTACAGAATGAAATGTTTGAAATATTTGCCCTAGATTCAGATACCTGGGGTATATATGCAAACACTTGATATCAACGAATCCTATAGAACAATTACAGAAAGTAATAACGCTTAATGTTGCGTTTTATATTATCAGCAGGTCATAATCGATATCGTGTTCAGTCCTCATCTAGTAATCAAGGTTAAGAAGAAAAATACATTAATATGGACATGAAGTAAAAATGTCTATCACAGGAGCATGGCATTTAACCTTGGCAACACACTTTTTTCAGACATCTAAGTTTTTATTACATTAATGAAAAATACTTTATGGGTCCTTGCTTGCCTTCAATATAAGTATTGGCTTTGTAAAAGCTATTACAATAGATATGTCGGCCTAATTTAAATTAATACTTACGTAGGCTATATTATCACAACAGGTATCCGAGTTGAATGACTAGGAATATTACTTTTTAGAAGACTACAAATTAGCCTTGTTGAACAAAGCTCAAACGACGGAGCAATATACAGAAAAGGTTAATTAAACTGAATACCAAGTCTCTCGAACGAAATGAGCAAGGATGGGATATTTTTAATAAACATCACAATCCAGGATAAAACATGACGTATAATCCTGGAGTTATGAGAGGACAAATTCTCTTTCTCTGTCGTAGCTAGCTTCCGTTTCCTCTTGACTCTAGAGAAATATTTCTCTGCTTCTCGTGAGTATGATTAAAAAATTGACAAAACTCATCTTCATAATGTCGACGTCACATCTATTGATTTAATTAGATTTTTTTTTACGCCGGCAAAATGTGTCATTAAGCGCAGAGATATCGATCACAATATTTGATACCGAACTTTGGATGCATGCAACGCTCTGATTCCCACATAACTTATTATCATTCGTCTATTCCGTACGGAAATTACGACTACGTTGCTCAATATGTGACCTGAAGAGACTAAAGACTTGTTTATAACCAACTGATGGATGAAAGTGATTACTTTCTGGTAATGACACTTAATAACATTTGATTACAGCAATTAAACTACTTGTGACATACATGCACGTTCGTAAACACGGACAGACCTAGAAAGTTGCTAAAAGTATATAACCTACAGAAATATAATATAAAACAGAAATAATACTATAATGATACTACAAAGAGAGTTTTATCTAGATTAGTTAATTTAAACAAAATCTGTAGGTTTAACATATTGATATGCTGCTTTACGTCGTTTTATTTTGATGTTAACAGCAGCACCTAACATGTTCCTTGGGGTATGATCCTCTTTTCGTTCTTCTTATCGCTGTTCTACACAAAGTTTGGTTGACACGTTTGAAGAATGAACTTGTTTACAAGGTCAACTCACCTCTAACTATCACCATGTTACAGAAAATGCGATGAATTAATCAGAATATTCGTAGGTCTCGTCCCTCACGATCTCTGCAAGTCAATTTAACAATCAACATTGATTTACCTGATAAAACCAATAACCAAATGACAA
Organism: Hemicentrotus pulcherrimus; assembly: GCA_003118195.1. Lineage (NCBI taxonomy): Eukaryota > Metazoa > Echinodermata > Echinoidea > Camarodonta > Strongylocentrotidae > Hemicentrotus > Hemicentrotus pulcherrimus. Next base: position 105,476 of record BEXV01000071.1, on the reverse strand, counting down.
GACCAAGCGCGGAATTTGGTCACTTGAGCACCAATTCGTCTTCATATTTTTTTGCCGTCTTTATGTGCATATGCAGCGGCGTAGCTGGCCTCAGATGCAATCAGGTAGGTACGTGCCCCCCTCCTCATCGAGTGCTGAAAAAATGGTGAGAGAAAAGAGAAAGAGAATTAGAAGTGTTATGGGGAGAGGATGAGAAAAGAAGACGCTTGGACAACCTTCAACAAACTAGCCCTAATCATTAGCCTTAGAATTCGCATTTCATTTCCCGAGGAATACCAGAGCCCCAAATCATTCTGGTGCCCCCCTCAATTGGTGGACCCATGTTACACAACTGGGTATTTACTGTATAGATATATCAAAGGATCTTTTACTTTTGCATAGGGTTCCGAAATATTATTGTTATCAGTTTTTTAAAGACTATGATTAAACAAATCAAGTACTTTTTCATTCGAATATTGCCGACAAATTTAGATTTTTTATATTTTTTAAATCAAATTCAGAAGAAGAAAAAAAGCTCGAAAAGGGGAAGATATTTGGCGCCAGCAATGATCTGTTAAGGCATAAGCATGTGAAGAAGACTCATTTAACTGGACCATTAATTTGTTTCCACCATTTGGAAATTAAACATATTTCATTAACCACTCTTTGTCGCCATCGGTCGATAGTGAAGATGGTAATTATAAAATGGTAAGGCAGATTAAAATCAACTAGATATTCATTCATCATGAGTCCCACGCTTAGGGGTCATCTTCCATACCTGTGACGTATTTTCCGGTTGTTATTTTTGTCGGTTAAATCGATGCTGATATAAGCCTGCTGTAATTAGATTTACGTCTGCCATGAAATAAAGATGTCCGAAGTTGGTGCACGATGTCTTTGACTATTCTTGCGTGGTCATTGGGAAATCCGTCCGAATCATCATCATAACAATTTTGGTGAGAAAGTTTGCGAGATATTCTCATACGGGCAGCTGTAGAGTGCGTGCACGATGTCGTCTTGGAGTTCGTTCTCGTGTACGCCTAGGATGTCCTTTTTGAAAGAATTATAACCCTACCCTACTTTTATGACCACACTTAATCTTGTAGCGAATCGGTCTTTCGCCGGGCTCAAAGATATCACGTCAGCACTGTCCTGAAAAGAAAAGAGGTTCAAAAAATAATACCAACCGTTAAATGCCATCTGATCCCCCTTAAAACCTCCCACATGATAATTATAGGTACTGTTTCAGATTCAAGCGAAGATAAAACTGTTCGAGTTGTGCGTAGATATATCATGAAAAGATAAACTTTCATGCAAAATCGATATCCGAAGGGCCTACGTGTTGAACAAGAATTTAGATATCGTTTAATTTTATAAGTGAAATAAATGCATTAAAGGATACCCTGTTATTGTTTACAAATGCTCTTTCGTTTCCAAATTTCCAATGGTGTTTATTTTCAGATCATCTTTGGAGATATACTTTGTACTGAATCTACGTCACAGAATATGAGTTGGAAAGTTCTGATTTTACAGAGGAAAATACTTCTAAACAATTTGATGGCATATCAGAGCGATGCAACATATAATATATAATTTTACCGGGGGATTCAATGTACCTAATCCTATATTTCTGTGATTTACAGTTTGTAAATTCGAGCCAGAACAAATTGGCAACGATGATGATGGTGGTGATGTCGATGATGATGATGATGATAATGACGATGATGATGATGACTGTGTATACGATGATAATGCTAACAATTTAAATGATTTTGATAACAATAATAATGATAATGATAAGAATGTTAATAATGATAATAACATAAGCGATTATCATACAAAATTTTATCACACCAATGTGTGGCCAATGATAGGCCCATAATTATTTCATATTCAGTGACCATGTACTTGCCTAAATAGAAGTGCAATTTGAAAATTTGAAAATCAATTATTTTACATTAATCTTTAGTTAGTAGGGAATGTTCCTTTACGTCAAATTTGTTACCTGATATAAACTCCTATCAATAACAGGATATATTTACACTGAATTTCACTAGATACATATTCTCCACTTTTAACTCATAATTTCCCATAAGTATAAAATATAATATCAAAATTGATTGGTTACTGTATGCGTAGTATATACCTATTCGCCGAGCAATTGGTGGTTAGATTCTTGTGTCTATTAGGGAGAAAAGAAGAAGTCGTTTTCGACCCTTTCATTATTTCAATCATGCCATTTTTCCAGTAAATCGCTACTCGTAATGTTGAACAATTGATATTTATCATACTGATTGAGATACCAGCGAAGTTTACTATCGAACATGAGCATGCTAGCCTTTACATTATCGGCCTTAACAACAAAAGGCTTGCTTAAGATGCTAAAAGCAAACCAAGACGTTGAATGTTTATCATGCTAAGATACATTCTCGTACCAGTCTCTGACTTCGATCCAGTGAAACACAATACAGCAAAACTCTTTATCATTGATTACTAAAACATTTACCTTGACATTTCGTAGATAAAGGCGGTGAGGTATGTGCTCTTACAAAAATATTATGAATTACAATACGCCTTAATGGTCTATCCTCCGTTGAGCTCATATTACCTAGCCATGTGTATATAAGGAAGGCACTAGTTTTATAGAAGGTTTGTATACCCTATTCGAAGGTTTGTTTACCCAAAGGTTCATAATTCTGAATGTTAAATATATCAATAGATTTTATTATTTCGAAGATTCGTACTTCCAAAAAAACATAAAAGGTTATACGTTATTTTCGGAATTGTGAATCTTCTGAATAAGGAAACCAATTTCATTTTTGGAACCATAAACCCTACTTTATTTTACGGATTTATGAACACTTTTTCTTTGATGAAAATACAAAACTTTAGGACCTTCGGAGTAACGGAACTTCGGAATTATGAACCTTTAGAATTACGAAGCTTCGGAAATACGACTTGTAATCGTCTATTAATATGGAGGTTCGTAATTCCATCTCCGTGCTTCGTTGTTAACCAGTTTCATCCATGTCATGTCAACCATGGCTACATGGAGACGGTTGGGTTGATGTCAACATGATCTGATAGTGGCTTGGGATACGTCCCAAGCCACTGTCAGATTATGTGGACATCAACCCAACCGTCTCTGTGTAGCTGTTGTTGAAGGTCATAAAGTTCTTATTGTCACAAACCTCCTCGGGTAGTGATGATCAACAAGACAAGAAACAGACGGTTGAGATTGGAAGATTTAAAGATAGTAGGAAAGGTTTTCGAAAAAATGACAGTGAGTTCATATCTGCATTAGATGTCATGTAGTTGAAAATAGAATCAGAGTTAATATCATCCAAATACATTTATCCGTTACAGCGACCCAATGAAACAATTTATCGTGTTTTTTTCTTCTTCAAATCGGACCACTTCTAGTCTTGAGGTATCTACATTATAGACCTCCAAGGGTAATGTTATAGTATTAATCAATATATATATATATATATATTTCAAATATACATCTATTTCGCACCACCTATCACCTTTCCTCATTTCAAGTTCCATGCATGCCAGAAACTTTGGTTATCAAGAGAATATACCCTTTATTTTTAACAAAATATCAGATCATAATAACCTATATACTAGGAAAATAAAACTTTCGGATTTCGAGTTAAAGCTCGTTTTTCAGGGTATAAACTCTAAATTAATCAATGTTGATTTATCTAGGACTGGGACTTGACGGCATCTAATAGAGGCTAGATGGGACTGACCTTGTTTCATTAGTAAATATAGCGGTGCCACGTTTATAATTGACCGTGCAATTTTCAAGAAGATTCGATAATTGTTGAACCAGGACGTCGAAGAATCTAGCCTTTAAATAGAACACCAATGCTAAACGCCACTGCTCCCTAATCATCGAATACTATCTTTCAAATGCTGTATACCTATCAAATATCTTGATGTAACCGATGCACGCACCAACGTATTAAGATACAGCATAGATTTTGTCTTCTTTGTAAAGTGGATGGAATTTTTTTTGCATCTTGCGGCACATTTGATTCTGCAATCACAGTCAATATCTAAAACTGACTGAATGTTTAACTCCAACCGAGAACCCCAATAACCTTACCACTTTGATCTCATAGATTAAACAAAAAAATAATCTTCGGGCAATTTTCATAGCCTCATCACCTATTGAAATGTGCGAACATGATAGATATGCAGTATAACATTGAAAATGGCCCCCGAATTGATTTTTGCCAGTCTTTGCGATGGTGTTTTCACTATTAACCTTCAATCCAACATACAATCCTTTTGAAACCCACAAGCCTATAACCCTGTTATGTTTGACGAAATAAAATCCGGTGCACATGCCGAACGCAGAGCAAAAATCAGAGGCCCATTGTTGCGTGATTGTTTAAAAAAAAATCAATCCATATTTCTATAGAAATTGTGTTATTGACAGCATTAAAAGAATAGCTTTATTAGATCACACCGGATTATTTTCCAATAATTATATCAAGCGCTTTTCGCACTATTCCAAACACCACCTGTTTTTCTTAGACCACTATCAAAAAGAAATTGGGCATCCTGTTACACCGTTTGAAAAACGTTTATCTGACGTCACATCAAATACATATATTATTTGTAGTCTTTGAAATGCGATATACAAATTATCTATAGGAAGCGATTTAATGATCTTAAAAATTGAAGATAATGTGATTTGAAAATGAAACCGCAAATGTGATCACGTGTCAGCAACTAATCCTTTTGTTTCATCTTTTCATAGAACTCTTCAAACCTTTTTTCTCTTCCCCGTTTTTCCCCGTTTTTTGTTTTGTTAGAATGATCAGCGGTTACTTCAAAAGCAAGCATTAAACAAGAGCGTATTAATACATCTCCCTTAAATGAGACACAATCTCTGGATAATTAATTCATCTATAGCCGAGAAACGGGAGGAGTTATAAAACCGCCGAGCTCTGGGAAACTCAGCATCTGTCCCGCCTCCCGATTATCTGATCATAAAAATATAGATAATTACCAGTAAACAGTAGAAGTTGCTAATTTGATATCATAAATGGGAGACGTTAAAATGCTGTCTGTTGAAATAAACGCAAAAGGTAAATTGACTTATTATGAAATTCTATCTCGGTAAATCGTTAATGAAAATAATCAGCGACCACACAAACTAAGAAATAAAGGTGCAATTGGGGTGCAGATTTGCATCCAACTACGCGTATTTGACAGAGGGTACTGCTATTGTAGCAGAATTGTACCTTTATTTCTTATAATGCATGAACTATTTATTTGAATGTGTACGAAGGCAGACCGCTTTGAGCTATAAGACGGAGATATCAAATATTGCAATATTTGTGTGAATGACATGGACAGCTACTTTAAGTTTACCAATCATATTGAGTTGCTCAGGCAGTTAGTAAATTGATGAATCATTTAATGACTACTATAGAACCGGATGTAAAATGTCATAAAATCCTTTCGAGAAATTAATGTTTTGAAAATGAGAAACAGAAATAATTTTTATATAATTTATATAAAAACAAAACTATTTAATCCAATTCATCATTTACCGAGACAAAATAATGATTGTTTCTGTTTTTCATTTATTATATAGTGATCTCTCTTTTTAGAGAATGTTTCATAACTTTAGCGCAAAAGGATTAATCTGACAAATATGCTATTAAAGTGATACATTGGCGCAATTAGAGTATGAATACTGGCCATATATTACAATGAATGCCATTCACTTCTTTGTTGAACTGCTAGATGACAAAACATTGTCTAAAAGGAGAAACCACTATAAGAAATAAAAAACAGAAATTATTGTTATTATAAATCAAAATAATGTTCGGTAAATGTTGAATTTAGCTGAATGGTTTTGTTTTTCTTCTTGAAAGATCGTTGAGTTGATAATATTTGAACCCCCCCCCCC
>BEXV01000071.1:68605-84287 GCA_003118195.1 Hemicentrotus pulcherrimus | reverse complement strand
TGGGGGGGTATATAGAATGACGTCAAGAAGACCATAAAGGGGCTGGAAAGTGGGCTTTTTCGAAACCGTAATTTAGGCAAAGAAACAGGATAATTCTATTGCGATTGGATGAGTATCAAATCATAAAATATTGGAAATCCCTTCTATTTCTCTTAAATTTGTTTGTTTTCTTAGGTTAACGTCGAAGGTTTTGTCAACTCTGGAAAATAACGACCCATAAATATCAATCAGCTATGAAGGGAAAATATATATTTGAAAATGGGCAAACGAATGTTAAACAGATAATTTGCTCGAGAAATGAGGTCAAACGATTTGTTGACGTTAATACGGACATATATGACAGCGATTTACAATTCAAGACTTGGTCGAGCAATCCATCATTTGTATTTACGCTATCATGTTGGTATATCACCCCGCTAGAATGATTGGCCTAATTGCAAATTAGCAATCCTGTAATGGTAGCAGTTGTACTTTGATCGTCGGGTGCAAATAACATGAAAACATATTTATTTGTGCAGATCAAATAGGCCCGTGACGCCATTTCACGGTGGGAGAATTCAAAGATAAGATAGGTAATAAATTGCCTGGTGATGGGGGACACAAAATGAAGGCTGCCAAGAGTAAAGCAACATATTACGAACTAATGTCATTTTCTAAGAAAGGACGCATTCCACCCATCCATCGAAATAATTCTATAACAAATAATAGATATATAGAGAGTAATTTGAGAGGTGCTTACCCATTTTTTGTAAAATTATTTATTTATTTTTCCCAATATTCGAAGCTGGCTATTGGCTTTTCTACCAGGTGATACGTTAGGTTATTATCTTTGTTCAGATATTTTCTTAGTAAAAGGTATTAGACGCCAATAAAATTGTGAAAATGGTTAAATTAGATAATAGATCTGGGGGTGTTTCACAAAGATCCTAAGTTGGACTTAACAATTATGGAAAGCCGCTGGTATCTATGAAAATATTTTGTAAAAGTTATTTTAAAGGGCATACAATGCTGATTCAAATCATTAATATTTTCTATTACCAACGGGGGTTTCATGTTCTTGATGTGGAATTTATAAAAAGCCTAAAATACTTATTTTTGCTTTTGAATATATTTCATTATAAGGCTACAACTGGCTCGCCATAATATTTAAGTCCAACTTAGAGTTAAGTTTGACCTAAAATCTTTGTGAAACACCCCCAGACCATCAAGTCGATTTTGTGTGTGAGGGTATGTGCGTGTGTGCATGCTTCTTTGCCCCTTCTTATCCACAACGAATAAACCGTTAAATCACTTGTCAAGAAAGAAGTCCTCTTTATATTATTAGTTCCGATCAAATTATGCCTTAGTTGAATTATCCCAAATATACATTTTTGTTTCTATTCAGTTATGTAGAATCTTTCGAGAAAAAAAATGAACACATAAGCAAAATGGATGGTTTAAAACCCTTATTCATATATTAATTTTGTATCGGTAAAACACTTCTACAGCCACTAGTGGGTGTCTCTTCATTAAAAATACTTCTACATTTACATATTTATGACGACAATTCTCAGAGAGTGTTAAGTGCTGGAATTATATTTTGTAAACATAGCTTATCGCCCAATCCTCATATTTATTCCATCAACGTAAAGTTCAAGGGAAGAAGAATGCCTTACCGTTCATCCGTATTGCACAGCATGCGCAGTCTGCTTCACAGGAAACTTTCTATATCAGGGTTGGGTTTAAAGAGACAGTATCGAGGCTTAAAGTGACTCAGTAACATTGTTGAAGGTTGATGAAAAAATTGCGTAATTTTTGTATAAAATGTTACTCATTATATTCCTTTTACTGTACTAACCCACTGACATGCAAAATATCCTGACAAAATTCTCAAACCTCAAAGATATTTATGGTTTTCTTTGAAGGCGTCACTATGCAACACCCTCTATAAACAGAGGTTGACAGTAAATTCTCCCGACCATTTTTGAATTTTCCTAACCGTATGTCCATGAAATGAGTTAAAACAGGCTATTAAAAATCTTTCAACACTAAATGTCTGGAATGGTATGTAGAGCCAATTTATTGCCTTGTGACGATTTACATTTACCTTAAATGTAATTAAATTGTAATAATATAGTTGGGAGAATCAAGGAATCGATCAGAACAAATTTTCCCAATTAATAATGGTTCGTTTTGACTCAAACTTTCGGATCATCTTCCATTGTACATCTAGCACCGATAACACTACCTTAGCACCATTTTTTCTCATTTAAACAAGGTGGCATCTTCAAAAGTCTGATAAGAAGCTAAAAAATAGTTAGAGAAATGCTTTTATACTTTTTCCATCCTCCATTAATTAGTTAAAGTAAATTTGTAAAACAATTGGTATACTCGTTTAAAGACTTTATCATTATTTTTAACATCATCGCCGTCATAGTCTGTTGCAGTCTTAGTCAACATCATCACCATCTTAACTACCACCGCCATCATTATTTAATTGTCATCATAGTATGCATTTAATTCGCGGCATATCAACGAGCGGCGACCTCTTTTTAAAGACATTGTCGCCCACTGAGAGCTACTTTTGCAATGTGTGTGGAGATGAATAATTATGATCATAACTACTAACGAAAGTTCACAATAAAGATTGCAAGGAATTCTCATGTTTACTGGGGGTGTGGGTGGGTATTACGTCACTAATATCAGACTCTTTACGTATGAAAACCAAAACTCAAAGGACAACGCGCCCCATTTAATTTCTAGCTTTAAAAAAAATTGTTTAGTATTTGTACAAACAAATATTGAGATTCTATGGTATTACACACTAGTGTGGTGGCTGTTTAAGTGAGCGTGCAATGTATCAAAATTTTCTTTTAAAGTGATTTCAAAGCGAGTATATCATCCATCTTTACAAACATAGACATCCATCAAAGCCAGAATAAAGGAACTCGAACCGCAAACCATGTGATCCACAGTATGGTGTCGTATCCACTAAACCACGACACAGTCGATTGTAAAATGTGTATTTTACAATTGGAATATCCTTTCATTTCTGGGGGGGGGGCTTTGCAAATACATGTATATCGATGCGATGAGACAGGTGGATGCTTATAAAGTTCAGAAAACTTTGAATGAAGTGCATGGTCAGGAGTGTTTTATTTTAAAGAATTTAATGATTGTTTTGATTATCTGAGATTATTACTGTTTTGGGTCACGAGTGTTTGAATTGTTATGATAAAATATTTTCCTAAATGCGTTCACCAAGAATATAATACTCAATTTAAAATCTATGGGAAAATGGGGGTATTTTTACAAAATTTGGGTGAAATTTCTCAAACAGGTGGACAGCCCAACGACCTTGATTCAATTCTAAATATACATCACATTCTTCTTCTTTCCCCTATTGTGTTGACTTTGTGAATAGGACAATCAACAGGAGTGGGTTAGCGATGGTCGTGTACCCCATGACAGTCGGCTGGCCCAGGGTCAGCCTCATCGCTCGGTTCTACTGGCTGAAGACTTTCCGGGTTGGAACGTCAATTAGAGACGCAAATTGGGCTTGTCATTTTCCTTCGGCCGCCCACTCTGGTAATAAGTATGGCAGCGTAACGACGACTCTCCAGGACTCTGCGAGGACACCCACTGATCTAATCATTGATGCTGCCGTCACTCATTCTGAGGCCAACGTTATCCGCGACATACGTTGGACGTAGTCTCTCTCTCTCTCTCTCTCTCTCTCTCTCTTTCTCTCTTGTCTCAACATTGTCGTCATCGACACTCCTTTAGCCGTGTTCAGTTCAAGTAAGGACCCAAGTTTCAGGTTGAATTTTAAAGTACTCTCTGTCTAAATGTAGAGGAGTGGAAACCACTTTTGGAGCAATCTTATCAAGGAAAACTTTGTTTAGAGTATACAAATATTAAAAAACTCAAAATAGTGGAATCCACTCCCAAAACAGTAATTCAAAGACTGATTTGAAGTTGATTCTACTACAATTTAGATCAGATCCAAGCTCATCGGAATTGGTTCCTAATATGAATCCTAAAAAACTGGAATTCTAATCCTCTACACTGAAGGAGGATGTTTGAAACAAAGGTTTTAACCACACCGTGGATTAGAATATGCGTAGCTGGTATCTCTTTTTTAGGCCTAAAAAGCATAGCTGCCCGCTCAAAAGACATGAGGCAATGGGCTTTTACACCGATTAGATTTTACCCTTGGGTTAGATTTCAAAACTCTATAATGTCCGTGTGAAGTTATCTTTATCTTCTATGATTTAAACTCAATCCCTGTAGTTTATTGTTGAATTTTCAATATATTGTTTCACCATAATTTCAACAGCAATTAAAAACCAAAGAGGAGGCTTGAAAGACATGTGATAAATCAAAACCAAATATGACTTTTTATGAAGAGTTTCCTAAACACTATTAAACCAATATACACTTACTTTGTATTTGTTTGACATACATTTTGTAAAGAGTAGCTAAGACTAGAATGTTTTGTTTTTTAAACAATATTTTGGTGTAGATTCCTATTTAAGCTTAGCTATTGCATTGGGAAACAAAAATGTTTTGGTGAAATAAAAGCAAAACGAATGTATATACAGGTTTCAGTTCACATGTGTTTCTATTACCTTGCATAACATCACGTGATAGTCGCGAATGATCTGTCTGTCGTAATGGAAGGTTGCTTTTCTCGCTATTAAAAAAGATTATTCATGTTACTCGGAACTCAGATTAGTTGGTTCTATGATTGGAGTTGTAATATCTACCCGACATTAGCATGTTAATGAATATAAGTAGTCTTTGAGCATCTACCCTAATATTAAAGGTTTAACCCCTTTTGATCCTGGTAAGTATTAATTCCAATGCGTATTATCACTTGGGGAATTTTCTTGGCAACATTTCAACTCCGAAAGGAACTGTGCAAGGAAAGGAAGACTCATGATGTAATTTGTCTCGCTATTTCACCCATAGTAAATATTTGTCTATTTTATAATACAAGATACAAAGTTAACAAGGGAATCTAAATCAAGTAATGGGTTAACTTTTTTAACATAATTTATTTTTAACAACCTCAATCAACTGGTCATTGCAAACTGTGGAGTGGTTATAAGGAAACTGGGGAAAAAAGAAGAAAAATTAGTGTTTTTCAAGAACCTAGATATTCTTTTATCAAATGACATTGTAATCATCTACATCATAGTGATGCTACGCCTTTTTAAGCCCACAATTGGCCCACTTACCAGAACAAGGACCCCGTTGTCTTGCATAAAATTTGATAAATATAATTTCTGTTTTGTTTGTATCGTTGCAAATCGTTCATTTTCATTCACCTTTTCTTCAATTAGATAATTTGCTCTTTAAATATTGTATTAAAGATACAAACAAAATAATGTTTAAGGGTTCATTGTCGAAGATTTTGGATTTGTTTGTTCACATCACTATTTACTTATTAACTATAGTTACATTCTTTCCCCCTTTTTCCCCTTCTGCCGTCCTACGTAAAATCTTTGCTTACTCGTTTGTAATCTTAAGATGTTATCATAATCTTCCAGCCACCTTTCTTCTTTCCCTTCAACCATCTTCGCTTTTTCTTCTTCCCACTTCCACTACTCGTCATCGTTTCTCATCAAGCTTGTATTGAAATTCAGAAGGACACGACTATCCCGCCAAAAATCGACATTTAAGCGCATGGAGAGTTCGATTGATCGCGATAAAGAGTTACAAGAATCCGGCAGGAGAATTCAATATGAAAAGACAGTCAGATACCGTCTCAAGCTGCCGAACGCATCTATAGGGCTTTAGTCGGTTCCTTAATTTGATTTTAGTCCGCAATTCAATTAAATGAATACAGCGGGCAAAACATTGCACAACAATTTAATCGGGTACCTTATATAGTGGGAAAATGTTTCAACGCGGTGCTAAATTTGGAAGAATAAATTGATAAATTATCATCTGAATATGTTCTTTCCAGACAAAATTGTTACAATTTGGCCTTGGTGGAACATTAGAATATGTAAAGCCCACCGCTAGATCATAATGATACATGATATAACATATTTGTGATTTTCTTTGAATTTCCACTTTAAGAGTTTACATGTTTGGATGTACGCATCAAACGCTATTATAAATTCTTCCCAAATCGGATCGTAGTCGAATCGTATATTGTGCCGTGACATTTTAAGCGAAATTGTTGCCTGAATAGAAATTAGTCAGAGTAATTTTGCACATTTAAAACTAACTAAGCGTAGCAGTGGCCTTTCGTGTAGAAGATGATGTCATATAGAGACGCATCGCCTTTTGAAGTTCAAAACGAGCTTCGGAAAATGGTTTTGCTATTACTCTCATTCTTTTCAGAGTTGTTTCATTCAGTTGGCTTCATCTCTCCATAACCGTTTGGTCACTATCCCAAATCACTATCCCAAACCAATTTATACATTTTAATCTAAAGATTCTAAAGACCCATTTTTAAATTAAATGCCAACGACATACGAACCTTTATAGGACGAGGAGTTATTCAATCTTTTTATTCGATAGGATCTCTCCAGATTGGATTATAATTGACATTTCATTCATTAGACAATGAGAAATAAAACCTGTTAAGGCTTTTAATTCACATTAAAAAGACTGATTAACTGCGAATTAACTTGTCCACACTTTGCCGCGTATTAACGTGGATTATAATATTCACAATGAAGTGAGATTGAGAGGTCAGTTTGACTCCACAAGGGTCACGTAAAGAACCGAGGGAAATTTATTTTGGAAATTTTAAAAAGCAGAACAATAATTACCAAAGACATCTGTTCACGCTTTTTATACCATTTTTAAAAACTAAGTAACATGTTAATCGTATGTTTTTTTTTTTACCATACCAAGGTCATGAATATTTAATGTTAAACAAAAATTATGTATGTATGCATTTCCTAAGAGATGTCTTCAACACATCAGTTTTCTAGTCTTTGAATAGATCAGATTTGGAATGAACATTTTAAAAAATTCCTGGATTATTTATAGCTAGAACACGTTTGCAAAGCAATTGTTACCATCGGTTGTCATACAATAAACAAGATCGCAACAACATTCAATAAATAAACTTAATGGCATTTTCAATATTTTTTATTACCTTTAGACATCATGTTTGGATTATGTCATTTGTCATTATAATGTTATACATGACTGTCATTATAGGGTACGTCAAGCGCAAGATCGAAAGTGATTTGATTTATTGAAAGTCAATGCTATCGTGTGAATTAGGCGTTTTCAATAGATGTATTTGCATGATATTTTGGAGCTATGTTTCCCATATCGTAGTTCATTTTTGTAAAGTATGTTCATTTTTAGAAGGTTTTCTAAACAGCAAGAGAAATTAGAATACAAAATACCGACATATTTTTAAGACTCTATTTATATGAACAATGCAAAAATGAATAGACAAATTAATGAATCAATAAGCAAAACAAAAATCTACAAATAGAACAGTGCAATAGTGATGATTCTTCTTTTATTCCTGCATATGCCTTTAATAATATATATAATGTCATTGATTTTGAAAAAGCATGAGAAATGAAAATGAAAAGTATCGACATATATTTGAGACAAAACATTTTAAAAATATTGAATCAAACCATATTATGTTCATGAAAATGTATGATGAAAAAAGAAAAAAAAAAAAAAAGATGCAGAAACCAATAAATCAAATCAAATCAAATCAAATCAAATCAAGATCAAGTCCATCAACCCAAATACGTATGCAAGCAACGAAGGTGATATGGATTTACATGAATTTCTTTTATTTTCCATAGTGGTAAACCAATTAAATTGCAATATAAATTCGTCTTTATTTAACAGCTCAAGTATCGAGGGGAGATTCATGTATCCCCTCGTTGAGATGAAACAAATTGCAATGGCATAATTATACAAAAAATCGCATGGAAAGATTTTTTTTTAATCTCTAAGTTTATTTTTAAAAGCTAAATTCTGTTTTATCTTGGAAGATAAGACGTTTGATCAATAATGAAATGTACACAAAAGGAATAACCCCTTTTCAGTTAAAACCTAATTGACCTGTATTAACGTACAACTGTAAAACTCCTCCAAATAGATCATGAACAATATTACAAGAGACACTGGCCAATTGAACGCACTATTGGCTATTTCTAGAACGTTGTAAAATCATGGGAAAGGGGTTTCAGCAAATTAATTCATTATTTTCGGTCAATTGGATTGAAATGACACAGCAAGAAAATTACAATTTACTGTTCTAATTTCCCACAACCTACAGCATCCCTAGAAAACAAATATAGGGACCGATGTTCCAGTTTTGATGGTGAGTAATGATTGAATTAACCCTTCATTTGAGAACTTTTACTTCTAAATGGAGGGATTCATTTATATGTGAGGCCGTTGACACAAGAAAAATTGGGTCATGTATGAAATTCTCTAGGGCTCATAATCCTATGCTACATATCCTAAGGCATTGTATGTACCCTTATTAGAAAACAATGTAATCGTAATATTAAACAAGTTATACCTCTCGAGTATGTTTTCTATTAACATGATATCTGTTTTTTCTGAAATTTTGTGGACCTTACCCATATTGGCAACTTTGTTATTCTTTAGAATAAACATTAACTGAACCAGTGAGGACAATTTAATCAAATTGTGGAGTTTAACTGATCGGCAACGAAACTCTGACGCAGCTGTAAATCACAATTAATCAATCATACCATTATACAATCAAAAAGTTTACAATATAATTAAAGCACATCGTCTGGCTTTTTATCTCGAACGCTTTGTACAAGATTTACATACAATTGTTTCATTTTCAACATGATCAATACTTACATGAGCAAAAAAATAAGAAATAGATACATTTCCCCTATATACATTGAATATATTTGAAATTATAATGAAATTGGGCTTTCTTATAATTGCATAACATTTGCTTCGAATCTTTTTTTAGTAGGAAGATTTGTATAAACGTATCAACTTCTATATCTGTTGGTATGCCATACATTCTTTTTGAGTAATTTGATCACGCTACAATTAGTACGGTTATAGGTTCAAGGAAAATTGAGAATTTCCTGTCACATTCGCTATTTTGTGGGCTAATTTACTTTCGTCAATAAAAAGGACTGCTATGCTCTTGTTTTATTGGCCTTCAAACCAAGTGGGTACATTAAGATATTTGTCATGTAAAACGAGACAGATTATCATTTTAAGCACTATATCCATGTGTGTATGTTAAGTGAATACATACCATACATGCATGCATGCAATGAATACATTTCATTTTCTTTGTCATACAAATATAAACTTATGCGCATCATCGTTATAGTTACGTAACTAATTCAAACAATACACATAATTATGATGATTCAAGTGGTTCCTTTTCTCTTACCCTAAAAGCAATTGTCATGTTTATGGAGAGCAAAAAAAAGGGTAATATTTCTGCAAAAATGTAACTGATCACAAAGTTGGATTACATGCTTGTTCCAAACGGTAGTCATACATCAAGATCCCTTTAAAAAAAAAAAGAAACTCAATACCAATCTTACTTAAAGAGTATAGATGATTTTTTGAAAGTATTTAAAGATGTCTATTATCAGTATAATCTCTGATCTTGCCCATTCCAATCTGTACATCATGATCATAGTTCAGAATACTTATCCCAAATAAATCAACATTGAATGACCAAACTATACCTCTAATTTATGACATGTAGATTATGTGATGTGCAAAATTAGCAGTTCTTTTGTCAAAATGACACGAGGCAGAATGTTTTTTTTCGGGAAAAATACAGTTCTGTCTTTCTCTCTCACCAAGCAATATTCTTCCTCTTAACTCTTCATTCAGGCAAATATGTACAAGAGTCTTGCATTTATATTTGGCTTCTAATACTTTCATATTCGTTTTTCCCCATTAAGATAAGACATGTCGATTTTAATAAGGACCAATCTTGTGATCAAAAGTATGGCAAAAGTGAAACTTTCAGGATAACAAGCGTGTTAAAAAGGTGAAGACTGATCATTTGGTGATTAATTAGGTGCAAATGCATAAGGAAAGTAGATGAAAAAGCCTTCGTGATATATCACTTTAACCTCATACCCCGACACTAATCATAAGATAACTAATAGGTAAATAAATAGATCAATTTCTAACGTGACAATTCAGTTGAAATTTAGATGTCGTATACGATATCAACGAGATGTAACCATAAACAGGATGATGAAACCACACCCAAACCGAAATGAAGGATGACTTGATGATCGCCAATTGTATGAGTGGGATGCTATTCACCGATTTTGTCTCATCAGTGATCTGTAGCTGTCAGATTGGTTGTTCGACAGGCCATTATATCGCTGATCATAATCTGACATCTACGCGTAACACGACTCGGTCTCCCTGTCTTGGTTTACCCTCTTCCCTGAAACAGGCAATATGACGGATTTGGTCGAATCGATTAAAAAAGAAGATGTCAACGAAATGGCGTCTAAAGTGACTCACAATGTTTGCGAAGAAACTGCGACTGTATAGTTTAGATAAATTATTGTGACTCGTTATAGGATGATTAGGATTTCCAATTAAGAGGAGAAAGTTGCTGGGTCGACTCAGAGGACTTGTTGCAAGGCTTGGCAGATCTAGAGAATGTGATGAAACTGCGTATTTCCTTCATTTCTCTTCGTAGGTGTGATGCCATAGATGTTCATTGTGTTGGATATGTCGGCATGTACGGGGCTGTGTGGTGTTTTCTTTCTGGGAGATGAATTACGGTGGTCTAGTAGAAATAAACTTAGTCCTCGGGAAAAGGTAGCCCTGAAGAGACGAAAGAAAAGGGAAGAAGAAAAATAGTTATTACTGCACCACCCGTGGAACATACAAACCCAAACAACGATTCAATACCGTACAAACTATAATCTTTGGCCATGTCTCTCCCTCCGCCCCATCCTTCTCTCCCCCCCCCCTCTCTCCCTCTCTCTCTCTCTATTCTTCTCTCTGTTTCTCTCTATTTAACCTTCTGTCTTTCAGCCTATCCCTTATGGATCTATTCATTCATTCTCTCTCATTGTCCAATTCTGTCAGTCTCTGTCTGTCTCTGTCGCTCTCTCTCTCGCACGCTCTCTCTATCTCTCCCTCTCGCTATGAATATACATATTTTTTATAAATAAAATAAATGTCATAAGTTCCTGATTTGTGGAATAATTAAAAAGAGAAGAACGGAAGGCCACTATAAATAGATATGTATCGTCAGTTTTAACATGGTAATCATTGGGAATTAATCAAACAGCTCAACTAGAATTCCACTTTGGAAGCACCTAGGTGGACATAATAATTTCGTGTCTACTTCCTACTCATTGATACGCGGTATTGGAAATTTAACATTAAAAACTGGGGCAATCGAATACCCTAATTTGGACGAAGACAAAAACAAATCATCACTGCTCTACTTTTCTGTCGAGAGACGCCTGTATACCACGCTGAAGATTGAGATATACAAATCCACTTCATTCAAACATTTGGATCATTAATAAAAGGGTTGTAATAGCATAGGTGTAATTAAAGTCAAATATTCCTAGATAACCAACCAGTGCTTAATTTGTCTTACAAAGAATATGTTTCTTATTTAAACATATTGGTGGCTTACTCCCATTAAATAAGATCGATTGATCGATCTGTATTGAAAAACAAGCGGAAAAAATCTTGGAACCAGCGGGAAGCATTACATTTTTCACCAACCTGTGCTTAATTTGTCTTACAAAGAATATGTTTCTTATTTAAACATATTTGTGGCTTACTCCCAGTAAATAAGATCGATTGATCGATCTGTATTGAAAAACAAGTCAGAAAAAATCTTGGAACCAGCGGGAAGCATTACATTTATTAAATATGTTTCTTGTTATCATAATTGAAATTTGTTATCAAATGTGGTTAAAGACAGTGTATCTTGCTCTCATCAGCGGTATTATTTTTGTTTTGAGTGTGTGGGTGTGGGTGTGTTCGTACTCTCCCCATCTCTCTCTCTCTCTCTTTCTCTTAACCATCAACCCGAATGACAGAGAGTACGGAAACGTTGAAAGAAATTACTTTCTGTATTTAACACTTCGATGAGGAAAAAAAAAGCGTTCAACTTAAAAGCATTATTTCCCTTCTCTCTCACCCAACAAAGTTCATATAATCTCATGATTATTACAAATGGGAACGGGAAAAAAGCCCAAACGGAGTGGGTAGCCACGTAGGCGACCAGAGCTAACATCCTCAGCCCGACCTCAGGTCTGTGAGTGATACATTACACTTAGGGGGTGTCAATAGAACATTGGCATGCATGGCGGAAACTAAGAGACTTGACAGAGATCCCTGACAAATTACCACTCGCTTGGGCCTTTGGGGTGTCATCCGCCTCCTCCTCCGAACATTGTGATACACAGTCTATTTGTTCGAGGATATGTGATATTTGATGACTGATTAATCAAATCGCATCCTTTTTTTAGATCACATACGTGCATTCTTACCGAGGAGCGGTGTGGTTTGAAGTTGAAGTTAAGGCCAGTTTAGGTAAGACAATACTGACTCGTCTGTTTGCCTTGAATAAAGGTGAAGTATGATATTACTCTCAATCTTTCTTTATGTGTCACGGGTATTTGAGTCTAATTTGTATAACACGATTAATGTTGTTTGTTTGATTTTGTGTTTGCTTACGTAAACATGTTCATTGTACTGAAGAGAGTGGACTGAGTAACAATCATGGAATTGCTAGTCATGTATAATTCGTATCTGTCATTCAGGAAGGCTTTTGAAAGTCATTATGCACCCAGCGCGCGTTCATGTAGTTACGCTCAATCACTCTCAATTTCTGAACTATTCAAGAAGCCTGCAACACCGTTGCAATTTGTAAGCGGCAAGCCGTTGAGAACACTTTCAGCAAAATCAAATGAACAGCCTTTGATTAACAGGTCATGCATATGAATTTGAAAAAGAATACATCTCGCCTTTTCTTATACGTTCTCCCCTAAAATAGCTTTGCACCGACAGAGGAGAGGGCACATTTATTGTTACATGCCCTTGCGAAAATAAAGTTACTTGTCGAAATAGTCCTTTTCTTTAGTTGATTTTTGTAAATGTTAATGAACATATCTAAATTATAGTCTTTGTTAAAAAGTATTTGCTTTATTGAAGACGATTTTAAAGTGTATACATAAATGTTTATCTATTTACAACCGTATGGACGAGTACAAATAAGTATTTTCATGATTACAGAAGCAATAATACTCATGTGCGTGGTCGGGGTCGTGTTGAGGACTCCTCCGGGGAAAATTAGTTGAAGGTATACCCCCCCCCCCCTTTGGACAAGCGCGGTTGTTCGTTTGATACGTGTTACATGACAATATTCTTTTGTATCTTGAGTAGAAAGGCAATAAATTATGATACATACGGTCAACGGGTCATCCCGTGTTTAAACAGCATTACGGAACCCCTCCTATCTGTTTGATCCAAACTCTGGAACCCAGGAGTATTGTTTACCCATCTTTTCGCACAATCATCTCACGATATCTCTGGGAGTGTATATCCTTTTTCTCCGGGGGCGGGGAATCATCGAGCTCGCTTCGATTGTGGAAATCAACACCGAGGTGTCGGCCGTACAGCAACACACGAACTCCAAGACTCTAGACGACACACATACCGAATCACACACGTTTGGTATTTCACCGATAGCATCAGGGGAAAGCGGATTAGTTCGACGTACGACGTAATCGGAAACAATCAAATCCTCACGATGTATAGTTTTGCAAATGTACTTTTTCTCCAAAGGTTAATTCATAAAGAAATCAATCATGGTTTGTAACTAAATGTTTCTGATTCATTTCATGATTCTAATTGCCTTGCGTCAGATGGCAGCGTGATGAAATAATCTTTAACTCCGATCTAAGAAAATGATTCCATTAAGGTGAAAGTTTTTCCATCCAGTAAAGAATTCAAAAATCGACATCTATCAAAATAACATACCCTTCCCTAAAAGAAGATTTGATATTGCTTTCCCCAAAAGTGCAAACCTAAAAATATCTTTGTAAACATTTAGGTTAAAATTGATGTGGATAATTTCAAAACAATGCGACTTCCAAATGTGTGACGTCTGAAGTTTATCAATTTTCTTCATAGAGAACTGTCGCGTTTTCTCTATTCTTTGGTATTATTACATTTTTTTTGTTTATATTGTGGTTACATTGAAAAGGCCTATATTTGTCTCCGTCGCAATTTCAATAAGTCTTTCTTAGATTCTAACATTTACTTCGTAATTTGAAAATCCTGTAACAAACATTAAATTGCCACGGAGGCATTTTCAAATAACTGCAGCAGCGCTGTGATATTGAAGGCGCTTGGAATAAAACACGTTTTCCGATGATTAAAAAAAAAAATGATTACTATAAAACACATAGTTCAATTATAAGCTGAAAACTTATCTCTTTTATCCAGCTGATCGATTATTTATTAATGTTTAGATGAAGTCCGTAAAATAATAATTTACTAGTGCTATAATCATACCTACACAGAAATGGAGGCAAATTTAAGCATCTTGATAAATCAATACGAGCAAAGATATAAAGAACGGAGAAAGATGAAATTAAAAATGCATATACCGAGTAGGCTTCCAACAGCCTTATTGCAGCAGGATTTGTCTTCTTCTCTGAACTACCCTTATGGTGTATTTGTTTTGATTGGCTTATGGCGAATAAATCGCATCGATTGGAATGGTGTAGGAGATGCCTGACGGAGTATGGACTTTGGGGGTAAATTGGCAAATAGATCGCTCAGAATTGAGAGGTAGCTGGATTGAAAGAGCCCTAATCGTTCTTGAAATTGAGAAAGTCCCCGAGGTGTAGCAAGCATGATTAGTTATGAATATGGTGTCCTTTCATATTACCATCGACGGCGTCATTAGAATTCGACTGTGCACCTCAATCATGGAGATAAACTCGGAGGGATTTGCACTAGAACAAGACCTGTAAAGGTTAATTACGGGAGTATAGTTTGTCATGTTCTGTGATCTATTCTTTTCATATTTATCACTTGATCGAAAATATCTTGAGCCTTTTTACCTTTTGAAATCCGTGGCAATTCATATGAAATGCTGAAAAATTAAAATAAGGATTCTTAAAGTTGCTGATGAAGCAATTACAATTTAGCCGACAGTAGCGATTTAACCAATTTCCAGTGTATTTTCTTTACCTATCAATACTGCAGTTGCTTGTAATGCTGCTTTTCCATTAAAGATAAATAGGTTTTGAAGCGATTCCACGCATTTTGAATAAATGTCATCTAGTTTTTTTTTCTATTAACTTTCATTTCGATATAGTTGTTTTACATGGGTTCAATTTTTTTTTTTAATGTAAATACAGTACTACCACCTTAAAATTTACGTTCTGATCTTCCATATCAGGTTAAACTTATTTCAATCACCTCTTTATGTTAAAGTATTCATGTAGATACGTCAGTCATGGAGTCAATCTTCCAATAGAAATTAAAATTTAATACGCCAGATAAAAGGATAAGTGATATGTATCAACCTAAAACAAATTATACCCTTCGAACAGAGGCGGCGCTGCAGTAATCTTAAAGGGAACCTTTCGAAATCTGAAAACATTTATTTTTTGTGGCATGTTTGGAAAACCACAGGGGAAGCATTTGTCCCCTAATTACCCCCCCCCCC
>BEXV01000071.1:47524-60316 GCA_003118195.1 Hemicentrotus pulcherrimus | reverse complement strand
TTATGCCTGATGCTTTATTTACATGAGAGTGAAACAAATACATTGGACAAATAAATGAAATAAATGAAAAGAAATGTAATGTAGTCTCTTTATTTCATAACCTCCAAAAACCTAAGTCTACTCTCCATTATGCCATTTTATATTTGGGTAGAGAGCTTTAAAACCGAGAAGAAGAAAATAAAAAAGACAGTAAATTTTTTTTATAAAAATTAATGGGATGAATTGACGAATTTAGCGGTTTTCTCTTCCAGTAGACCCTTTCCTCTTATCCTCTTGTCTGTCGCCGATAAAATTCAACTACCTACTTGAGGATATATGCTACGTGTTTAGGTTAGGGAACTGGAAAAAATCCCCTTTCCCGACTTTGAAAGTGTTACAGATAAACTATTGAAAACAATTATCCTCTCTTTGAGCTGCTACTTTAGCGACACTTGTAGTTTTACAAAATACGACAAGCCCTTATCAAGTGATTCTTGCAGAAACAAGTTTTGCGCAGAATCTTTAAAGATTCTTTTTTCTCCCGCCTCCAGTCATAAGTTTATTTACGTTATCGCACCATCATTGTATCGTATATAATCAGATAAAATGAAACATAGCGACGAAGGTTTTATTTGTTTAAATGCTTGATTAGTTTTACATCAGAATATAGACTAATGACTATATATTGTACATGTAGTTTTTCAAAACTAAAAAACACACAAAGTGTGTTTAGATAATCAATGGGAACATATTACAATAAAATACGATTTACTTCATTTCATAACTTAAAAAAAATCGTGTCTTGTCTAGACTTAATCGTTGGAAGTCCAAAGAAAAAGCACACAGAAAAACTGAATGTCGGAAAAGGCAGTAGCGTTTCTAAATGTTGTTTGAACCCCCTCCCCAAAAGTTTTTTTTTTTATTTTAGATTAATTAAACGAAAAAGGTTTAAAAAGCCCGCCCTCCCCCAAGATGGAAAATCTTTTAAACCTATATGTGGAAAAGGATGTCTTCGATTGTCCTTGCTGAAATTTAATCAGTGTCCTTGTTATTTATGGGTTCTGGTTGGGTCAAATTGTACACAATTCACTTCTCCGACCTTTAGCGACATTTTAAGGTATGTTGATATGGAAATTTGATCTGAATCACATTTCAATCAGATGCAACATGATATGTTTACCTAGTATATTCATATCTACCCCCGATCAGTGTGTGTTGTTTGCGTGGGTGTATTTCACACTATCTGTATAGAAATAAAACGAGTCAAAGAGTTTTTTTTTATCTACAAGGTTGTTTCAGAATGCATTCTGAATATAACAAAAAAACTTACCCTTTTCAAAGAAAATTTGTAAGACGAACACGTCCAGGTGGTTGTGAGTGTAAATTGACTGGCCAGACTGAGAATTTGTCAAAATGTCAATATTTCGTGCGGGTGTGAGAATACTTTTAAAAGGAGGAGTTGAACCAGTGGAGGCATTAGAAAACGAAATTATGAAAGCTTTTAAAAAAAGTTTGTCATGTTTTAGATTAGATTTGAAATACGTGGTTACATTTGGCGTAGGGTAAGTCAAGTCAAAGCAGGGGAACAGTGCCACACAAAAAATGATTATGTAAATTCATTAAACTCATGATTAAGGGTTGGGGTGTAAGAAGGGGTCCCCTAATCTCATTATCTAATTGTTTCCTTGTCATTTACCACTTTTCTCTTTCTTTCTCTTTCTTCTTATCCCCATCATTCTGTTCATGTTTGTTCTTCGTCATTCGATGGAGGGGGGGGGATGTATTGCATGTGCCCCCGTGTCGCATGTAGCCATTACGTATTTATTTTGGCTCCATATATGCTTTTGAATGACTGCCCAAAATGTCTTCATATATATGTTAATATTACTTGTAGAATTAACGTGACGATCGTGGATATAATACAAAAGATATGGCGTAGAGCATCACCAAGACAGACACAAGGCAATGCGACAACAGCCGGAAAGAAAACAAATCAGGAATGAGAGGAAAGCACTTTTTTAAAGAAAGACGCAATATAAGGAAGGAAAAACGTGAGCTAGGATAATGAAAGATACGTAAACAAAGAGACAAGATTAATCATGCAGAAAATTATATACCAACTGCGGCTTTTTGAAAGAGAGGATACTCTTTGAAGTTGTTGCTTGTTGGATAAATCGAGCTATGAATAATGGAAATGTGTAGCAGATGATATCTACAAATGTTATAGTTCCTGTACAACTGTTATCATTCATTTATAACCCTCAACAACTCTAGACGACTGTACTATCACGGTGCATCTCGATTAGTCAAGCGACAAATTAGTCGAGTCGTAAAAATGTTTCCCTTTCTCGCTGCATTAATCGAGCATATCAGCCCCCGGGGAGAATAGATGGAACATGGGGTGTTTCTGGTACACGTATATCAATAAGCATTCCGATAAGTGTTTGATTTGCCCATAATGCAGATGAGTCCGGTGTGGTGAGTTGGTATGTGGGTTGGGGTAAACCCATTATGTTCTATTTGACCTTATTCATCGGTCGTCTTTTCTTGTCGGTATCTTTGGTGGTAATGCCATTTATAAGTGGGTGTATGGCTGTGTGAAAGGGGGTAAACCCTGACCTGTCTATTGTGTTTGGCCTTATTTACTGTCTCCTAAAAATGTGTCTAGTTCATAGTTCAACTATTATTATGACGGATTCCTCCTCGCTAAAAATAATAATGAATACTAGAACTGGATTGTCTTGTTTTCAGACTGACGGACTGGAAGGCCGATACCCAAAAGACCGACGGAAGCGAGATATGTATTTTTAAAATATTTGTTAAAGGGCTGAATAGATGAGAATGACTATCGGTCTTTAATAACAGGAAAAAGCTGCTGGTTTACGGATCCTACTGACGGCATTATCTCACTAAACATGTTGATCTTTCATCATATTTAGAATTAAATATATTGCACCATATCTGTAGGCCTATTCCTAATCCGTTAAATTATCAAATAATTTGATCTAACATAAGGGCAAAAACTAATCATTAAATCTTGTAGAAAGTGCTTTCATTTCTAAAAAGATACTGTGTATTTGCTCTTTTGATTAGGGATAAAATTGCAATTCAATTTCCGAGCTCTATGGGAAATCCACATTAGAACTTGTAGAATTCAATAACACTTTCGTATAATTGGGTAAGAAACTATACGCTCGTATCTCCCCATTGCATCTGCTAATCTATCTATTATCAATATTAGTTATCTCGCTAGGGGTTGCATCACTGCTTTTCCGCAGGTTTCAATATCCTGGAAATGATCATGGCACATCCATTCTAAACGGAAATCTACCTTTTATTGGATTCAGTAGCGGCTCATCTTCTCTTTGAAAACATGAATCTGTTAAAAATCTCGTTTTTTGGAAACTGCCATGCAGGCAATTAATCCAGTGAGATTAAGTGATTCGCACCATGGAAGTTAACGTTTGCCGGTCGTATTCCCAAGCGATTTTGTGGCCGTTGTAAATATTTTTTTAATAATGTCGATTGATCATATTCGATCCAATGTTTCTTTTAGAAAGCGCCATGTTTTATGTGTTTCTACCTTAAAGTGATAAGGGAACGAAAAAATTGATAGATTTCGACTCTGGTTTCACCGGACAGCCATATCTATTATCTATTAAATATTTCATTCTCTTCATCGCTCAGTTATTGAAAGGCTTTCTTCAAACACCAGCCACTATGTTCGACCTACAAACTAAGTCTTGGTTGAATGGAGTCCTTCCCGAGTGCCAACTGGTGTATAACTTACCCCCCCCCCCCCCTCCGATGAATACCACGAAAATCTCTCGAGAGCATAATAATGACGGTCGGATTATCAGTGTCTATTTCGTAACTTCTTCTGACACCATATCCCATTCATTCTGGGTAGGTGACGAGAAACACTATGGTGGTACATCAAGAAAAAATGTATTCTTTATCAGCTTGGGACGATAAAAATATAGCAGGTCTGCTCCATTTCGCATGGGTGCTTCAAGTTTAACGACTTCAGTACATTAACCTCCATAATGATAGTCACTGGGGAGCTTAATGAAATATGTTGAAACAGCAATGAGTAGGGTTGCAAAAGTCTTCTTAAAAGGCCGTCGACTTAAGGCTAACAAACAGAAGTGGCGTTAATATTCACAACTGAATGTCTTGCGCCGTTAAAACTAAAACAACAACGACAACGTTGTGGGCTGGGGAAAAAGTCAACGAATTGTGACGGGATCACGAGATCCGGACGTATCCTCGCAAGTTCACCAACCTTCTTTTGTAGACATTGATGTATCTTGCCACATTCAACACAAGCGTATAGTAAATGTGCACCAGGTAAGATTATTTCATTTTTAAGGACACCTTGCCTTAGTAATGGGTGGTTGCCGGAGCTAAACCTGGGGAAATCATTTCCAAAAGCTCTTTGGAAGCGCATCGGGACTTTACATTATAATGTCATAAAATTATGCGCTACATTATAACAGAACAAAGATAAACATCTAATATATCGAATAGGAAGGATACGAACGAAACAATTGGAAAATACACCAGATTACACGACTCGTTATTTTATGAGTGTAGAAGAAGATGTGTTTTTGATACTTTTAAGTAGAAAGGCAACCGAAAATACGGTTAGCTTGAAAACGAAATTAAGGATGAATGAGTCAAAAAATGGGCATAGCTCTCATGCAGCGAAAATTTGTAACGCAGCAATAACAGTGCATATAATTGGCTAATAAGACGCGGCAAATGCATCCATTTTTCGATGCATTGTTTATTATCGACTTTTCGTTTCATGGATTCTTGCACGCGGACCGCTCTAGATTTGCAATCGATGATGGCCGCCTGAGGGTTCCTCTCACTTTTTCTTCTGTCGACCCTCCTCTAAAAATGTTATCAAAATCCAATTTCGGGAGCGCTACGTAAAGGAGCGTATTTTTAGCATCCTTGAGACACAGTTTATCTTAAATTTATCGCGTTTAATTTCTTGTGAACTTTGTTGGTCTGATCTTGCTTGAAAATAGCGCTCATGTTCTGGCGGTCATTTCCTGGCGCTCTAGTATCATTACCCTGGTTTAATAGACCAGCCGCCAAATATGTATGGCTCAAACTTAATGAGGTTTTCATTTACACCTAGGTGGGAAGTGGCAAATGAACATTAATATTTGATAGCGCCGAGCTTGGATTCGAACCCTCAACCTCTTGATTGAAGGTCAAGCGAATGAACATGTACCACGAAACCGCCGCGAAAGGTTGGGTTTTTTAAGCCCCGGAAATATCTCCTTTTTCAAAAGAAAGAAATTATCACATAAAGTATAAACCTCGGATCGCTGTATTGTAAAAATCTTGCAGATATGAAAATGATGTATATTCTTGATTTACACCCACTATGGCTTTCGTAATGTGATCTGCCTGTCGGCAACACTCGTAATTTAGAGATATCCTTTTCTCAGTTTACAAGTGTTTATATTTTTTACAAACGATGATCCGTTATGCGTTTGTGGAAGTTTACGTGATCACGTGATGAATATCGCTTTGACCGTCTGGAGGGTAAACGGGGTTCCAAGATGGCGAGTCATACTTGCCGAGAAATCTTTCAAACTCTATTGGCTCTTAATCATCAGTAGATGGTTACCGACATTATGAGTCTCCGGGTCGATGCCTTACTAAACCTTAGTCACGCTACATGGTCGGCATGACCAAAGTGCAGTCTAATATCATGTCGTCCTCCTTCTAAAGGTCACTTCTTGAAGATGCATTTACG
The DNA here is from genome assembly GCA_003118195.1 of Hemicentrotus pulcherrimus. Lineage (NCBI taxonomy): Eukaryota > Metazoa > Echinodermata > Echinoidea > Camarodonta > Strongylocentrotidae > Hemicentrotus > Hemicentrotus pulcherrimus. Next base: position 54,558 of record BEXV01000071.1, on the reverse strand, counting down.
ATCTTCAACAAAATATAGACAACATTCTCGAAAATAGTAACCAACTTATAAGTCGGAAGTGGCAAGGCTTACTTCGAACGTGTATATAGAGACTTCCGTTTGCTTCAAGGAAAGGTTGCATCCCCAGGTTGCATCAGTTTATAATGTACTTTAAAACAGGTAAAACAACATTAAGTATAATGTGCTCGAATGAGGGATTCAAATTATGTGGTTTATTGAATTACCTTCTGAACATTAAACCAACTCCACAAACTGATATGCCTATAGGGACTCACTTAACATCCTACAGGACATCACTGAACCTTGAAATGATCCTTCTCTCTTGAGGGAGATGGATTTTCTATCATTAAACTGATCTAATGAGCGTTGAAACATACTTAGCAAAGGGGGTTTGTTTTACATCTCTTATAAATCCAATCTCTTCAATAAATATTTATTACACAAGATAGTTCTATAAAGTTATAAAGATTACGTTTACAAACCCAAGTTGGCGTAACATAAGTTGACTGTAGTTTCAACATTTCCACGTACACCAATGTAATCATGACGGACAATGGTGTTTACACTCTCTAAAAAACAGTAATTATGTTGTTTAATCCACCGGTCACTTTTCATTGGTTCCCCTGTACTAGGTATACAGCAAAAGTGAACGACATCCAAGAAATTCGAGGAAAGAAACATTTTGGTAAATAACAAAGGGCAGAATCTTGTTAATAGTCGATTGACTGTACCTTCGGCATGAAATCGAAATGGCATGTGACCAATCGTATTTTTCCAGAAATTCGCGTAAACTGCCACAAATCAAATCGATTAAGTCTGCGTTCACAGATCTTCTGCCGCCTAGTTAGGCTGAACACAGCTGATAAGAGCAGAAGGTTAAAATGAATGCGGAGGCGTGATAGTTTGATGGTAGAGCAGTGGTCTCGTAATCGGGAGCCCCCTTGTCCGGAATCAAGTCGATGCACTAGTGCCCTCTTGGAAGGCATTACTGCTCAGTATCAAGTTCCTCCGAGGGGACTTAAGACCGTCTGTCCCTTTATTTTTCATTAAGAATATTATACATTCAAATGCTTTTTATCAGTCAGGTAAAAACCAACCGTCCACAACCAACAGATTAACAAGCATAATTACGTTTTTCCCCCTCTACAGGTCTACAAAGACTAGTGATGTGCCTAGTAGAGAAGTGTTTGTGAATACATTATGAACAAGTACAATAAGCGTGGTCCATTGATTATTATCACACTGTTATATATAATATATCGTGGTTGAACTGCCAGTTTAAACTTCCTGAGCGGTGATAGATAACAAAAAAAATAAATAAATAAACGTTTATTCTTTATCCCCTATGAGTTACGTAAATCGTAAATGGGTAAATGAAAGTGGAAAATTTCACCTTTGACTTTATTATCAACGTTATATATAAAGCAAAAAAAGTTAGATATATTTTGATTTCAACAACAGTTTCAGCAGCTGCAGTATGTGTGAATACTGACGGCTGTATTAGTATATTTCTGGCGGTCATCCATATCTAAAAAAAATATACTGACCATTTTAACAACATCGAGGATTGTTGGATTGTACTATCTGGGAGAGAAAGGAATAGTGTTAGATCGGATGTAGCGGTGTGAGAGGGGGTGGTCTCAAGCTTGTATTTCTGCACCGAGCAGGATTGTGCTTTTAATGTCAACATTATAGACAGTGTGATAAAAGATACATCCACAATGACTGCTAAACTGTAGACAAATTTGAAAGGTAAATTTGTTACATTGTGTGGGGTCATTCAACTGACGTAGCACTACTTCAGGGACTGACCCAGTCTTTAGGTCTAATTTTTTTTAGCGCAGGTAATAACGAATGCAAATGAAAACTTGATTATGTTTGAGCCATACATTTTGACGGCTGGTCTATTAAACCAGGCTAATGATGCTGGAGCGCCAGGAAATGACCGCCAGAACATGAGCTCTAGTTTCAAGCTAGATCAGATCCACAAAGTTCAAAATAATCGAAAAAACGCCTGGCGTACAATGAGTTTATAGCAAACCCGATGATACAGTATTCCTATTTTCTTATCCATACTAAGGCCTTTGATTTCCCGGTTTCCTTGATTTTAAAACAGTCGTGTATCAGTTTTCGGTTTAGAACATTTGTGGATCATCTGCTTTGTCGTATATTTCATTTGTACACATAAGTTATCTGGGAAGGAACCATCCATAAATTTGAAAACATTTACTTGATAAAGTACGACTTCGTATTGTCCGTCCATGTCGTGTTGAGAAACTGTACACTTTTCTTGCTTTTTAGCCTTTCTCATACACTTTGGTGGGGAATCTTGTAGATTAATGGGCAAGAATGCAATAAATCTATCTGAATAACTGGTTATTTCTTGGAGTGAGGTTTCCTAATGTGGTATGTTTGCAATTTATATGAGATCCTTTTGAGTACCATTTGGGTTTATTACTGTAATTATTCACCAACCGTGCAGCCCAGTCACTTTTAGGCGCCGTTGCAAATAATTGATTGAAAAAAGGCGTTTCAATGCTTTCAGATGTTCTCCTCATATTCCACTTCTTTCTTTTGGTGGGTCTTCCTTGATGAATGTCCATTTGTGGGTATAGATGATTTAATTGCAATACGACGTTTGTTAGATACAGGATAGGAGCGTCAGAGAAAACCACTTAACGAATGGTTCAAAGTATTATCACGCAATCGTAAAATTCCCACTTAAACAAAATACATGAGTGGGTCACAGAAGTGGGTTGGTGATTTAAGTAGTTGACCAACTCATGGACCAAAGTGGTCAGCTTCCTATTAAACAACTCACTTTACCTTTGAACTTTTTAAAAATATTTTGTTATCATACTTCTTTTCACTCATCATTCCTATCAGGCGAGGCAAAACGGTAAGATGAACTTAAGTTGCAATTCTATATTATATACACTTAGACGTTTGTAATTGTCATGCAAATCGGCTATAATTTTATGGGCGAATAGATCTAGCACATACGTCTGTCTTAATACTTTCATCAAAGTTTTGTCTTTAATGAAGAATTATTTCAACGGCAATATGGTGATTTCTACAGCGTATTATAGTTTGGTAACACGTTATTGTATTCGGTGTATGATGAGGAAGTTGTGGAGCAGCGGATCATTGTTGCAACGAATTAAAAAAAAATATCATATTCCTTTTGGCAAACATTACTCCTGCATCGCCTAAAATCTTATTTCATGCAAAGTTCTTACAAAAGTTCCAAAAACAAACTAGTGGCATCAACTAATTTAGTTTACTTCACATTTGACATGTTCTGTGAATAGAACGTGATTAATTATGTTGGATATTGATAGCTAACTAATTATTTTCGTTACTTTTCTTAAACTTAATATTAATATGGTAGTGGCGGAAAATAGAGGCTCTGCAGACGTCAATAACCTTTTGAGAAAACCTTTCGACTGTCAGATGAATTATTGTAAACAGTTTGTGTGAAAGTCGTTCAAGCCAATAATTTTCTATTGCATTGCCAAAAAAACAATTTCACACAGGAAAGCATCAAATCGCTCAGAGTTTTACATCTTCCGGTTGTAGTTTTAAAACATAAACGGATCGGGAAATCCCCCAGGATCGGCATTATCGGTGTTTACGGAAACACCAATTCAAACAGCGGTAAGAGGTATATGCTGAGCTCCAATCTTATTAAGATGTGAAAGTCTAATAATCATGAAGCAATGAGGTTAGAGTCTAATATCAGGGATTTGCAAACTACATCAATCGATGATTTTTCCTTGCATTTACAAACTTATTTATGCATTATATTCAGAGACAGAATGAGACTTTTTAAGTTGTTACGGGTGCTTTTCAGAGCAGCCGCGGATTCGGAATTGTTAAAGAGGTGGGGTATTTTTCCAGAATATATGAATTTAAACCATAACGGTCTTACAGCACTTTGCCCTTGGATTTTTTAAATATTTGGCTCTTGGATTTGTTAGTAGGGTCCGTGCGTCTATTCACAAAATGTAGATAAATTATGTGAACGGGTAACTATGTAATATGGGTAGTAATGTATTTGTAAATTTTCGGAAATTAATCATCGTTTAATTTCTAGAGTCATTCTGATCTGTGAACAAGTCATTATTATGGACAATTTGAAAGTTTGGTCTCGTAGAAATCTATGATCATTGAAAAGTGGTTACAAGGATTGAAATAGATAAATCCATGTGATAGTTGTGGAATACCCACCTGTTGTTCGGAGCTCGTATCATTCATTCCCAGTATATTTTGTCTGAGACATTAGATACCTACAAAGCGCCATTGTCTCGGCCATATTTTATTATTTGGAAATAAGCCTCATCGCCTCATCCACGTTCGGACACTCGGGGAGGGGAGGGTGTGTAATCTTCTTTGTCACATGTTTATAGAAAGAAAAAAATAAGAAGGGACAAGGTGGAATGGATCTCTTTTTTAACGTAGGCGTAAAGAATATCTTAGCGGTATACATCTTATACGGGGGTATATCATATTGACAGCTCAAGATTATGAAAGTACTGGGACTTTAGCTGAGTTTAGACAGGGGATAATGGAAAAGGTAATAAAAAGTTCATCTTCTATTAAGTCAAGGAGTATTCAAAACATCTACTTTAACGAAATAAAGTACAAACTAGGTCTTTCTCATCTGTTTTATCTTCCTTATTTATTTTGATCTCTCTTAAAAAAGTATTTGTCAATAGAGATTGGAGATTTATGTGCATCTTTTACAATTTCCAAAAGAATGCTTATAGAAATACAAATTGAAACATGAAACATCCTCGTGGAAATAAACACCCCAAGTATGTTGACAAGACGGCCACCCCAAAATGAAGAAAGAGTATAGAAGAAAGTAGGGGATAAAAGAAACTCGTGAACATAAAATGAATCGTCCTACTTTTTGTAGTATCTCGCCGAAATGAATAAGATCCTAGCCCCCCCNCCCCATATGCATATAAGTAGGGGATAAAGGAAACTGGTGAAACTGAAATGAATCTTCTTCCTTTCCTTCGCATCTCGCCGAAATAAGTAAGTGACTGGACCCATACTAAGCCCTGTTTTGTATGTATTACACAACATGTTGAGAGTAAAAGATAATGCCTCACAACCTACACTTTGCTTTTTTGTATATCATATAAGATGAAATGTTCTTCAACATATTACGGAGTTTGGATTTTTCCGTAAATGCTACATCATGTGGATCAATAAAATTCTGCGCTCATGCATAGTATAAGTGAAAATAGTGGCACATGAAAAGAAAGAGATGCCATTTTATTGACACTACAGTCTCCATTGAGAATGATATGGTCAGACAGCGTTAACTTGTTTTACGAATTGACCTTATCACTCCGCCAATAAGATGACTTCTTAAAACGACGTTAAATACATTTTATTCATGGCCCCTGGTAAGTTTCGTCTTCCTCTTACCAGACTGATCCGAGTTTGACATCCCCTTGTAATGGAGACAGACAATTTGCAATATCATTTAGAGCAAAGCTGCCACGATGCCTCAAGAGATCAATGAATCTATACAGTTTATATTGACGTTGTCTCTCTTCATTGGTGTATTACGTTGTCAATCGGGATACGATATCAGGTGCGAATCGGGGGAGGGGGAGGTAATGGGGTCTTGACCCCGCCCTCCCCCCTTTTTTTGTTGTTGCTTTCCTTAGGCCTTTTTTTTATTGGACGCCCCTTACTTTAATTTGCCTGATAGCTTCTTTTTTCTCCTTTTGTTGTTGTTGTTGCTTGTCAGAGTTTTGAGGGAATTAGATCCCCCTTTAATAATGTCCGGGTGCCGCCCATGGATACTGCGATTGATTGTCTACTAAAGCTTTTTCAATACAAAATTTGTGTCCGTATGGATGCATATTACTAGTGACCCAATTTTCATTTTATTACGGCATCCTGAAGTTGTCAAAGTTTTTTTTTTCCTTCATTTAATGTTGACATTTGGAAATGTTGTCATTACTAAACCTCAAGCTTTAAATAAATATCATCCAAGACACATTGACCATTGAAATTTGTTATAAAATATGATTGACTATCATTTCCCATTATATTCATGGCGCAGGAGAGAAATGTGTGATCAGAGGGGATGCCTGCCCCATTTATGCAATGGAAATATCACCAATGGTAATAATATTACCAAATATTATTCATTGGTTTTGTCACTTTCTGTATAATATATTTATTTCCATATTTATTTTATGTCTCATACAGCTTGTCAAATATCTTTACACGTTTATAATCGCGACTTGGAAACTTGTTATCACTACTGCTAAGTAATGCCTTACAACTATTCCTTAAAGCTTGGATGGGATATAATCCAAATTTGCACGCTGGGGATTTGTATGTTTAGGGTAAACCCGCCTAATTTACGCAATGGATGATATTCAGCAATTGGTAAATTAGTTTTTGGGTTATATTCATCCCAATTTTCATTTCCTGTCACTGACAAGTTATCATTTTTTTATGATCACGACTTGAAGAAATGTTATTACACATTTAAAGAAACATATGACCACGCTGGAGGTTTATGGTGAATATCGTCAATGGAATATCATTGATAACACCATGCCTGGGGGGAAAGAATTATGATTGGTTATTATTCTCCAAATAATTATGGTGCGTAAAAGACATTTTGTATTTAGGGGATTTCCCCCGTACAATTTATGCAACGAATATGTCAAAAAGATGTATACGAGGATAACCAGGAGATTTGCCTTTTGAGCAAATATAACCAGAATGTGTGCATGCAATATCATTCAAATCATGAACATCAGAGAAATTGGCTTTCACGATTGAGGATGTGGGATTGTATCGACCCGGAACAACTTCTATCGTTTGAAGGTGCACATTTTAATAATTGAAATCACACTCTTCCAGAGTTATTACTGGAATTTTTCATACGTGGAATTTAACACTTGATTCAGTGGTTCAAAATATGGCAAGTTATCTGAACGGAAGAAACGCGTGAACCCAAGTGTATGGGTCCAGTCATTGTGGAGAGGGCGCGG
>BEXV01000071.1:20892-34083 GCA_003118195.1 Hemicentrotus pulcherrimus | reverse complement strand
CCCCCCCCCCCCCCCCCCCCTCTGTTTACGTTTATTTGCGCAGCGCACTAGCTATGCACGTGTAAAGCGAAAACGGTGCAATACAGAGTGGGCCATAGCAACGAGTGTAATCAATGGAGTCTGCGAACAAAAGCTGATAACTCGAGGGAAGGGCCATGAATTGATTAGTTATTTGTTGTCCTTGGAGTGAGAGTGTGTGTATACGAACACGTTGAGTGAGAGAAACTACTTTTGAAGAGGAAACCTATGTAAGCAACAAGCTTGGATTTAGCCTGTAGGGTATAATTTACTATTTAAGCCAAGGAAATTAAAACTTTGTGAATGGGATGGCAAACACGAAAGCACACCCAGCCCACGCAGGTTCACTGCAATTGGAACACGACGGTGAGTATTTCGTTTCTTCTTCTTCTTAGTCACATATAAAGACACGGAAACGAGGCATTCGGTAATCTTGGTACTCTTAACAAAGATCGCAAAGTTAGTAGGGCAGGCTCTCAGAGCTAGAGTTGAAGTCTGGTACTCTAACCTTTTCTCAGACAGCATTAGTAGACTCTATCCAAATTCCAATGTGGCTTGTAATTGTTGTCTTTAATTTGTCTGAATGTCTAAAGTTTAAATAATCAATCATTGATCTTGTGAAGTTGTGATGATGTAAATAAATTGACAAGGAAATAATGGTGGATGCAAACTTTTATCTTGACCCTAGACTCTAGACATGTTCGTTATATTTTTTTAACATAAAATATTTTCACATTCAGTTTTGATGCTACTTCACTGGAGGGCTTCAAGGGAGCGCTTCCACCCAGCATCTAGACCAAGAACTAGATATTTTATTCCTCAGCACTAAATCCTGACTTATGGATCCTGCTGAGTATCGTCGTAGAAGTAGTTGTTTTATGATCAGTTTGCTTTCGAGTAATACCGGTAAATAACTCGCTCTCCTGTTGAAAAATCAAAATACCATATGCATGGCCAGATTGCCCATGTCGATGTCTGCAAATATAATAATAATAATAATAAAAGTGTAAACTTATAGATCTAGAGCGCACACACCGTCAAGGGAAGCTCGTGGCGCTATAGCTCAGCTACAGTTCTCTATAAGTACAAGTAAAGTAAATGTTTATTTGATAACATAACAAAACACGCAACTAACACAGAATCTTCATATCTTTTTTAGTGATACGTATTCGTGCCAAACACAAAATATTACAGAGAAAAGTCTAATTTATGTAATTACGTAATTTAATTAACATGGTTCAAAATGCCATCTTGTGTAAAAATATTGTGAACTGTACCGTGTACATGGGAACTTGACACCACTGCCCTCTCTTGTGAAAATTACATTGTTATTACTTGAATTCTAATTAGATATTCTACACACATCCTCTCTAAAATATAAGGATTGAGGGATGAGAAATACCATTCTAAATTCTTGTCAATTTTAATTGAAATGTTAGACAGGCATATGACCCCCATCTGTTTGATGATTGATACCAAACAGGCCTACAGTGTATATGCTTACAGAGTACAGTCAGTAGGTCTAGATCTCGAGTATGTTCTTTGACTAGACTCTAGATCTTGACCCATCATAAGATCAACATTTCTGTATCACTTTCAATCGGCACAGTAGGGCCACCTCGTCTGTCTGGTCGGAGAAATTTCTTAACATGAATTTCTTTTGCTGCATTCTTCCTACATTACAGAGGGGTGGGTTTATGAGAATCCATACATACATGTAGTGTCTGTGGCTGGCCACTATGCTGGAACAAAATAGATGCATAGATCAGTATAAACTGAGCAGACTAATATACGTGTATAGCTATTCAAGTATAAACCAATTTCTTCTGCAATCAAGATAAAAGCACTAAGGATTAGACTTGGTGAGACAAAAATTGTGTAAGCCTTCTTCCAGAAGAAAAATCCATCCAGAAATATCTTATCAACAAAAACATTTCCTTGTGTTCTAACTGTTCATTGTATTGTACCGGTAAACAGAAAAAAGATATGAATATTGAATAAATTTAATTCCTACTGCTCATTTCTCTTCTTTCTTTCACAGTTACCCCTCGGGACCTTCATCACATCAACACAGTTGGCCTATCCAAATCCAATGACCTCAGCAACTCCCACAGATTCAAAGGCTTCCCAGACTCAAATTTTGCCCAGGGCAGAGATCCACTCCGTGGTTCACCCAAACCAATCCCCACAGTAACGCATAGAAAACCTCAACATTTTGTGAAAGGTAAAAAGTTTTACATGTAAATATTTACAAATATTTACTTACATCAAATTATTTACAGTACATACCGGTAAGCTGGATCTGAATGAACAAAAATGATAAACAAAAACAAAATTAAAGAGAAACTTATGTGAAGAGAAACACTAATTGTTTTGTTTACTGGCCACTTAGAACAGATGAAGGCAAATCTTCCAAGAAAAAACTTAGAAAGTTACATGTATTTGAGAGATACATGTGTAAATGCTTTTGTCTTATCTCTTCAACAGTGTTTTTTGTCTAACATGACTGGTTATTATGAAACAATAAAATACATGTATAGCTTGCAGTACTTTTCCATTTACTCTTTATACCATTAAGTGATTTGCACATCTGGAAACAAAACTAAGAAAATCAGCAACCTTAATGGAGTCAGAGTTCAAAAGAAAGTCAGAGTTTTAAAAAAAAATCACTATCTCCCAGGGTAAATCCCATCTTAGTCAGAAGGCTAATATATTCTGTTCCCTTAGTATTCAATGATTGTTTAATCATAACATGTATCCTTTTTCATTCTTCACCAAACTTCAAGAATGAGAAACCCTCAATGCTTTTTTGACCTTTCTCATGTTCTCTTATTGTTTTGCTTTTATTGAGAGCATTTTTATTTTGTATTGGAGTACCAAGATGTTTTTTTCCATACTAAAATTTGTCTCTTGTTCTTGATCATGTATATAACTATTGTTTTAACATTTTAAGTTGATTGTAAAATGTGTGCCTTTTATTAACTATTTTACTTACCTTTAGTTGATTAACCCAAAACCTTTTTTTTGTTGAAAAAAAACCTAGGCGTTCCTTTGGATCACAAACTACAAAATAATGTAGTTGGCAGCGATGGGACATCATTGGAGAACGGTAATCCTCAGAAATATATGTATCAGTCATGCTCACCACCTCACCTGCATACAAAGCACTGGAAATGACCATCTTGACTTGCCTTTAAAGTGGATAGCTCATCTGCAGTGTATATGTATTGCCCAAATGAACTCATATTGCCAGAGTCGAAGATGAGAGCAATATGGGTTTTCATGAAGGCAATACATATATTTTGTCTGTTTGGAGCCAGAATGGCATTACTTGTACCTCAATTATAGAGTTAACACCCTTCTGGCTGCAAACAGACTAATTACATGTCCGTGGTGTGTCCCCAAAATAGAGCCAGTCAGTTGTGTTATTATCTAAACATCTCATTGAGGCACATTTTATGGACAGTAAAAATAAGTTTGCCATTATTAACAGATGCATCATAAAGATGTTAATCCCCATCTTGATTCCCTACCAAACCCTGGCTTACATTATACATTCTTCATGTACATGTATCTTTCATATATTTATGCTCCCCCCCCCCCCCAAGTACAAGTTCCTTTTTTGCACTTGTATCCCTTTTGCTAAGTTTTTATCAATATGCTCCATAATTCCATATATACAGTCTCCTTTTCTTTCAACATGGTGATGGGTATTAGAAAACATTTAAGAAACTCTAATTTTTTTGTTTTATTATTTTATAAAGTTATATGTTCACAATGTTTACCCCCACTGGTGGAGGGACACTAACACTTTATTTTCTACCTGGGGCTTTACGGTACATTCTGAAGACATCATTTTTCTCTGTGCACCATTTCCCCTCCTATAGTTCTGCAAAATCATCAGTTGTGATACCCCCCCCCCTTCATTTCAATTATTCTGCCATTAGCCCTAATTGATAAGAAGAACAGAAATGCTACATGTGTATGTACAAAGCTCTAGATGTGTTTTGACTGAATACAAGGCTTACATTTACAGTGTATCAAAGGAATTAATGACTTTTTGAAATTGACAAATTAATCAACTTATTTTGATAATCAGCCTGTCAGAGATCCTCTGCTTGTTGCCATGGTTGCACGCTGGAATGGTCAATCATTACTAGAGCAGGATATTGGATTATCCCTTCATCATCATCTGTCATCACCTGTATTCAGCAGCGTTACCTGCATATAAAATATTAATCACCTTTTGATCAAATTATGAATCTCCCACGTACATGTACATACATACTGCATTTATCAGTTATTTATTTGTATTGTTGTTTGTAATGGGGCTTTATTTGTGAACTAACCAGATCAGTGTGCCTTTCCTTTCAATTTCATCGCCTTCATCCATTATAAAATGTTATTATTATTTTTGTATAATACGCTGTAGGCTAAATATCTTTAATGTGTTGGCCTTAAAATAAATATATATGAAGCTGAAATAACTTAATTGTGCTTTAGATAAGTATTGGTGTACATGTAGATATGAAAAGTACTTGTTAGCCATTCTAGTTACCAACGCAACTGAGATTATTGTCTACTGTCAGTCAAATTGGAATAACCGCGTGGTTAGACAACTTGAAGTGATTGTTGAAAATATATTGAAGTTTTTATCATTATATTGGCAAACAACCTTGAGAAATAGATCCAGAAATGGAACCTGCAATTAGATTGTCAACGTTATGTAGAAAATAAACAGATAGTAAAAATGTATTTATTTATTAACAAAAATCTTATCTTGTTTGCTCAGTTTGCATTTATGTTGTTCATGTTTCCATACAGTCTCCCTTTGTCTTATCATGATAATGAAAAATTAAACAAGTTACACTAGTCTAATCTAGACTTTGTGATTTGGATAGAATGGGTCAATTTTCATCTGTGAGTCCCTGTCAAAACATGTTACTGTATGCCTGATAATTGTCTGTGGAAGTTTTGATGTGACAGCCATTTACCTTAAAAACCTTATGCCCTATTGTAACGCTCATCTAGTTTCATTGTGTTCCCTCTACCAATTGTACTCCTGCCCAAAAGTGCCCCCCCCCCTTCCGTGGCAATTCCCTGTAATCTGCAATACCCCATAAACTGGCATGAAGTGTTCTGCTTTTAATATTACAATGTATGTAAGTTTAGGACATTGAAAAAAGGGGAGGGCTCTGTAAACCTTTAAATTTGGTGTAGAAATACTATTGCTGCATATTTGGTAAGAAATGTGAGACCAATTTTGATATTGTGTTCTTTATATTGAAATTTTCTGTTATGCTGTTAGTGGAGTAAATATCTGCCATTACAATAGCCACTTTCTACATTGCCTAAATTGTCTTCAGTAAAACACTGTAAATGAGCGAACACAACAGTATTACAGAACATGTAGGTCATGTGAATAGTAGCTCTATGCACTTTGTTATCTCTCTGTCTTCTTTGCGTAAATATTTTTTCTAGATATTGAAATAAAAATAAACAGGAATCTTTTTTACATGATTTTGCACAATCTTGGGGAGAAGAAATTCAAAAGTGAGTACCGGTATAGAATGTCCTTTTAGTTGGGCCATCTTTGGCCAATTGATTAATGGACATTGCATAGGAAAACAAAGTTCCCTGGCGCTCGGTACAAAGAATGTACAATGACCAATCTTTTATATCATTTTGTTTAAAATCCATTTAGGGAGACCTAACGTGATAGCGAAGAATGGAGTGCAGTATGGTTCTGAAGAACACCACAAAACACCCAACGTTCGGATGTCGGCCAAAAAGAAGACCCCTTTCTGGAATGAAGATAGATCGTAAGTCCCCTGCATTGTGATTATCATGTGTCACATTGACCAATTACGCACACTGTACTACATGTACAATACTTACCTGCTTAACGCGGTATGCCATGCCTATTTATTTACTTCATAGATTTGTTTTCCTCTATAATTTTGTATTACAATTTATTATCATTTCTTTAAATCCATGTTATATTGAAAATAATTTTGTAATATTTCACATGCACTAAACTTGTTAATAAAGAGATGATCATTATTTCTATTTGTTTGCACTCATCAGAATAAAGCAGTAATTAGACACTATAGCATAAATACAAAAACTCTTGTGCACATAAATTAGCCTGGAAATAATTAAAAGGACTTAACCATGATAAGTTTGGCTTTAACCTACATATTGTAGCCATTTTTAAAATAATGAGATCAATATTTTGACAGTTCTGCTGAGGTGAGAAAGAAGGCGAGACAGATGACAGAGGCAGAATGGGATCAAGAGCAATGGAAGAGTTTAAAGAAAGAGCAGTTGAGAACAGACGTGGAAACAAAGAAAAAGGTAAGCTCACAGTTCTAGCGATTTCCCTTGATTATTGTTGGAACTGATTATTTATTCAGTATTACATCTAGCACTCTCAGATGAAGACTTAAAAAAAAAAAAAAAAATCTTCTTCTACATATTTGCATTACTTACATGTTTATTGTTAGAAATATGTCAATTAAACATTTGCAAATGAAAAAAAAAGCATCTGTGTTAAATAAAAAGACACCAGGAATGTTTGAAATGAGTGAAAAAATTTAAGACATATGCATATATATATATTTGTTCATATTCCTAGAAAGTGACCAAACTTTAGACCCGATGGCTTATTTGTACAGGATGAAGTGCAACATGTAAGCCTCTTCAGCCTGTACAAATCACCTTAATTATTTACCTCAATGAAGAATACAACAAATTGTCTGTATTGAATATACTTAATATACTCATTTTAATTTCATGGTTACATTTTAGGTTACAAAATTTGATACATAATTCAAGTAATTTACTATTTACATAAATAAGGGGATTTACCTTAAGCCTTCCATCAATCAGTGAATTGATGTTAGCCAGTTTTAAGTTAAGCCACTTCTGAAAATATTGGCCATTATAAATTAACAAGAAATGGTAGTTATCCTTTGATGATATGCTATACTGATAATAATGATATGTGTGTTATAGTTTCAAGTTATAATGATGTATTTCATACATAGTATCCCACCGCTGCCACCACAAAGAGATTGTTAGTTCTTTCATTGATTTTGATGAAGAATAAGAAGATAAAGAAGAATAAAACATGATATTACAGCGCGATCTCCAATTCTCTATTTGTGTGCTAATCATAACAACATCTTCATAACGAGAGTGTCACGTGTGTGTGATGCACATGTACATGTATACATGGATACTGACTTTGAGTGCGAAATGGCAGTTGTACACAAAACATGTAATCTATTGGAGTGATAGCTGTGCTAGCATTAATATCACTACACTATTAAAGAATATATGAATATAATACTCCTTTTATAGGACCTTCAGATGCTGAGGGAGTATAAACCATTTGGAAGACCAGGAGCCGGAGCTCCACGAAGAGAACAAGAAAGCTATAGAACAAAGGCTGTACATAATGAACAACTTAATGAAGGACCAGAAATTGTAAGCATATTATTTTTCTCATTGTCATCTTATTTTCAATTCTCTTTTTTGGATTTTTTATTGATATGTTCTTTTTCCCTTTTCCTTTAATGGCGTTCATGCTTTTATTTTCTTAATTTGTTCACCATTGTTTGTGTTTTGTTGTGTTCTTTGTTGACATTTTGTGGCCCCTGATAATGAATATAGAAATAAACTGATATATCAGTTAAATCATACAGTGTCAGATAAACCGTTTGCATATTTTATCCAACACACTCTCTCCCTTTCTTTCCTTTTTTCAAACCTGGAATTTGTTTGTGATTTTTACAGCTTAAATTCCTTCAGTTTGGTAAGCCAGGGAACGGAGCACCCATCCGTACAGACTCTGGCAATGTGAAGACAAGCATCCGATCAAACATTGATATTCGGTTCAGAGACGGGGTGGGAATGAGAAGAGGGGTTGAGAACAACACGCGTTATACCAACCCCAAGGAGTTTGGAGACAAAGTGAACACAGAATTAGGTAAGGAACAATCCATTGGAACCTCGATGATAAGTACTCCTAAATCTACTTCTAAAAACTACTTCTAAAATCTCTTTAACTTGAATTTTTCTTGAAGCCAATATTGATAATAATCCAGTTTGTCTTGAAGAAAATTAAATTGCAACATTAGTAGCAGCAGCCTACTAATAGTTGAAGAATTTCATAAAATATCAATGACTTTCCTCAAAGTAACAAAAATGCACTAATGTTTATCAATGAATATTTCCTGTGGAGGTCAATATATATTGTCACCAAACTACACGGTTTCATGAAATAGCGATGTGTACTTTAAAGGAAGTATATATCAGCTTTTTAAGATATTCAAATGTTGGATTGATTTAAATTTAACATGAAGAAAAGTTGTATACCTGTACCGGTATACACTATTATCAGACACTTTATTTAAAAGCTAATATACATGTACCAAAGAAGATGCTAAAGTAAGAATATATAGTGCATATTTTATGGAAATAATTCTTATTGTTTTATCCCTTGTTGAAGGAAGTTTACAAAAGAACCTTAAAGGTACTATTTAACATTATTATGCATTCTTTTTTTTTATTGATGTGTGTGATCTGGTGGATGGAATTTTTTTTTGAAATTTCAAGCAAAATGGCTCTCATTTTGTGTGTTAAAAGGAAGAAACATGCCTCATTTGTGTTACTTGTTTCTTTCTCTTTTGGTGAAGGTAGTTATAAGGAAGATGATGTGATTTTTATGAAGTTCATCTTTTGGGGAAATATTCTCATTTGGTTGTGGTCTTTCTTGGTTACTTTGATTTTTATATACCTAAATTAATTTGTAAAACATTTTTGTAAACTCCTAATGCATGGTGTCTTTTTTTTAATTTTAATTTTTTTAAAACCATAACAAGGAACAATGCAGTCTATCATGTTGTCTTTGTATTTTCTCTACAATACTTACAAACCTTTTTACTACTATAAATGTTGTATTTATTCAATTTTCATAATTGTAATGCGTATTTGAATATTTCAGGAAACATGGCATTAGAAAAGAGAACTGTAAAAGAAATGGAGAGACAGATTGAGAAAGCAGAAGAGAGGAAAACGGTAATGTGATTTGAAATGCTTAATAGGAAATCAAGTAATCCTTTTGAGGCTGGTTATTTCTCAACTTGTATTTTCAAAATTCAAATTAGTCATAATCCATTTAACATCCATTATTAATCATTTATGATCCCTTTTCCATCATGATTTTACTGAAGAAATGCATTTGAAAATTTCCTCTCCAAAAGTGATCTTTTTTTTCCTACTTTTTTCTTCTTAATCATTTACATATATATAAACATATATGTTCATGTTTATTTTCATGTTATCACAAACATGTTCACTTGGTGTTGTACCACTGGAACTTAAACTACTGGATAGCAGATCATGGTGGTTGCCGTACATTGTATATGACTTGATAGCATGAACTTTTTGTAATGTAAAGCTTCATATATAATCATATATAATCATATTTCTAACTAATATTGTGTATGATTTTACTTCAAAACATTTTTACTCTGAAGATGGGCAAAGTAAAACTAATTTTATGAATATCATTTTGAAAATTTAACAGTGGGACTACAATCCCTATGGAAAATCTGGCGCGGGTGCTCCAATTAAGACTGACTCAGGTAAGTCAATATTTGATTGTATGAAGGCAAACACCTAATTATTGATTTAATTAAAGAGTATATCATTGGCAATTTACAGGTATCAAGGCTGCTGGCTCTGTCTTACTGGCTGAAAAGTATAGTTTTGTATTGTTATTTTGAATATAACTTTCTACTTGTTTTTGATGATCAAAGTAAAAAGACACAGCATACTTGTGTAATTAAAGACAAAGCATTTAAATGGGTAAAAATCGTTATGTTCAAAAATATTTTTTTGTGTACTTGTGTATGCAGGAAATGGTTTCATAAAAATCAAATTCCAAACTGGACAAAAGTCTGTCATTTGAAATTGCTTTAAAGACTTATTTTACCTATTTTATTATGCAATCGTACACTACACTTCACTAAAATGTCTGTTGACGAATGCTAGAAATATAGTAGCTGCCATTTGCTTCTTAAGGAGAGTAATCTAGTGATACCTTTACTTTTTTCAATCTTCTTAAAAGTGATAAACACAATTAATCAGTGGTTGGTCAGGAAGATACTAGATAGTCATAATATTTACTTGGCGGTGGTATAAGTGGTTACGGAATGCGGTAAGTTAGATAGAAGCCTGGAGTGAAGCTAGCTACAGAAAATCAATATATGTGGTTAGGTAAACAGAATCATAACAATGAAAGATCCAGGGATATTGATTGATTGTGCAGCAAATTGGCATCCGACTTTCCGGAGTCGTAAATAATAGATTGTGAGATGTAAATACGACTTGGCATTTAAAACACATAAGACATTAAGTCATGTTTGAATGATTGCACATTGAATTGCAATCATGCATTATCAGTTTAGATGAGCTCATTAGGAGACAATGCACTGATTACATTATATGTTGTACATGTGATCATCTAGAAGAAAGACATTTGTCAAGAAAATTTATTGAAGTTGTTAAATCATACAAACATTTTTTAAAGACTTTTCATAATTACATTTTATTGTGCTTACTTGGAAACGTTACACCAACTAGCTTCATTTTTGCTTTTGTATTCTCAATCTTGAAAAATAGTGGAAAATTGGTTTAATAGGGACATACAATATTTAATTTTTTTTCTTTAATGAATTACAATTGTATCATAATTATTATCCTATAGAAATATATATTTTGGGTCTCGGTTGAAAAAGGGGGAGTATTTAAGTTATTATATGGGGGTATTTGAAGATCAAGAAAGAGATAGGGTGAGTCTGATATGAATATTTACAAATGAATGATATTGATTGTTGTCTTATATACTGTATTTGCCGGCGTAAACGCCACAGTATTTTGGGGAGAGAAAAAATCTAAAAGTCAGGGTGCGGCGTATATACGGCGACAGAGTAAAAAGTTTTAAAAAATCAAGTCAAAACCAGCACAAATTTGCACATATGCGACTACGAATGGTAGAATAAATATACCACTATGGAACAGGACATTTCCACACATCTTACCAACAATTTTACCTTGCATTGTTGACATGAAGACGCAAATAATCTTCCAAAAACAACATCTGCCATAGATCTTGATAAAAGTAAAATAAGAATTATCCAGCATGCAAATCACCATTTTCAATCCATTTCAATGTATAAATCACAAAAAACTGCAGACATAGGCATCGGTGCAGGATAGCCGCGCGGTCTAAGGCGCTGGTTTCAGCTACCATTTTACCTGTGTCGGCCCGGGTTCGACTCCCGACTTCGTCCAAATTTTTTTTTTTTCTTTTTTTTTTCTTTTTTTTTTAAAGGTCAAAATCGGGGGTGCGGCCGATACGAGGGTCCGGCGTTATCGCCGGCAAATACGGTATTAAAGATTTTGCGAACTAAATTAAACCATCCAACCATTTAGATGTTTAATTAGTACATGATTATATTCCTTTGTGTCATTAGGTAACCTTATGACTGGGAGAGCCAGGACTCTTGCCAAAGACCCACTGGAACTGAAACAGATTGAAGAAAAACCCTACATGAAGAAACTTGGTAAGTCATTTATTAAAAAGATCTATCTTTGATCTATTAGATCTATCAGTCAAGAATATTGTCTGCTCAGAGCTAGAAGGGCATTGATAAATATCTTATAACACAGAGTTAATACCCTTCTGGCTCTCAACTGATAACATGTTGCTAAAGAGAGTCCCTATATATACCTTTTTATTCAAATGGCATAAATTAAAAGATGTATGATTTTGGTTAGTACTAAGTTTGTTAAACCTCATTTGAACACAGTAAAAAAAGAAAGATAATGAGTTTTTGTTTAGTGGTACTATATTTATTGAAAGTGACTTAAAATATCTTTTAATTTTCTATAGCAACTGATCAACTTCTTTCATTTTTACCATCTCTCATTTAACAGCACCAAGTGAAGGATATGTAAGTATATGTTGTATTTCAAGCTTTTTCATTTCTTTAAAAGAGCATAATCATTATATTTTAAGATATTCATAGTTTCAGGGATATTTTTGTAATTAATCATTTTACCTCTACACCACTATCTTGAAGCTGTATTTCAATGTTTAATTTGGAAGAAATAGTTTCTGCAAAATGTTTGCAAAAAGTAAAATTTATGATCAGAATGTTTTTGATACAGCTAAAACAACAATTCCAAATGAAATAATACAAAGAATACACATTTGCTTTAATCATATGTAATATCATCATATGCATCATTTATTCATATGATTTGATCATGATCATGTAATTTAGTTTACAAATCAATTTGTTTATCATATCTTTTACTCTGTTAGTACTAGACCATTTTGTAAACCAAACTAGAAAGTAAACTAAATGTAAATCTCTCCCAAACTACCAAAACAAAAGGCATATGAATCAACTCAGAATAGAACAATAGAATCTGTCATTAGGGAATCCAGAGCTTTACTAACAGTGTGAGTTTACAAGGTTTTGACAGCTTTAGGGATAAAGTTGCTCTTTTATTTAGAAATTAAATATCACATCTCTTGGATCTTCATCATCCTATTTGAGCCAGTCATACATGTAGATTAAGAAAATATACTTGCTGTAAATACATGTACTCCAAATAACAATATTCTTGATAATTTTATCCATAGACTGTAGTTTACAACCCATGGGGGAAAGGGCAAGGGGCTCCCGAGAGGGATGCGTTTGGAAACTCTAAGAAGCTGAAATGGGGTGATGCCAATACCGGTCCAGAAAACTTTGTACCCGTCAGCACGGTGAGAATCAACAAATCATTTGAAGATTAAAGATATTGTTTCATTCATTTACTAGGCAAACAAAGTTCATTACCGGTAGATATTATTATGATTTTTCACGAGATAACTTGTTTATTTAGTGAGTAATTATAGATTATTTGATTTAATCAGAAAGACAATAGCTTGTCTCAGTTATATGCACTCTGATAAACTAATAATGTTTGTATATGTAATACAATTAAAGGTAAAGACCAGTATTGGAAATGCCCCAATTTCAAAAAATGAAATGGAAGCTCTCATTACCAATCATGTGAAAGAATATGTTTTGACTAATACATGATGAT
>BEXV01000071.1:0-13202 GCA_003118195.1 Hemicentrotus pulcherrimus | reverse complement strand
TTGTCATGAAACTGTCTGCAAATCCTATGCAAGTATGTTTGATTTGTTGGTCAAAAAAGATGCGATAGTTGTTTATTTGTGGTGTATGCTGTATATTGCCCATGTAAAGAGGTTTTGTAATGTTAATAGCAATAGTTGTGCTGAAATATGTTGTCACTTGTCTTGCATCTTAATGTTTGTTTGCTTGAATTGTTTTAATATGCTCTTACATAACAGTCTTTCAGGGAAACAGCAAGTATGAAGAAGGGTGATTAGATTTGACGACTTGCCAGCACTAATGTGCTATAAATTTTTATGTAGCAAGGGTTTGTTATTTAATAAGGTTATTACAAAATATCATGGTGGATGTCATTATAAACCTGTATTTAAGCCTAATAGAGAGGCCAGTATTGTGCTGCATTTTCTGATTTTAAACAATACAAAAGAGACAAAAGCTTAATTTTCTTTTATTCACAAATAAGCAAGTGAATTGGATTGCAATAACAAAAGACTTGAGTTGCATTTAAAAAAAACATATTTGGACAAATATCTGAAAAGAATTCACAATTGACAAATCATTAAATTTCAATGTTTTTCAGATAATAGTTTGATTTGAGGTAGATCTGTACAATAGCAAATGCGTTTTGGCCTTGGATTCCTTTTCTGTAATGTAGGTACCGTACCCACGTGTATTCTTTCAAGAAATTCTGAGCAAACTAAGAGATTTTTAATGGTTTTACATATTTCCTTTTTAATTTTCAAGCTTTTACTATCATTGAACATTGGACACCTCATACTAATACATGTTTGTTCTTTTAATGCATTTTGTTTTATATATTGATAATGTTTTACCAAGATATCTGTAAGATATGCAGAAAGATTTTGTATTCGTTTTCAATCAGATTATGTGCTGTAATTTTAACTGTAAATGTAAATGGTACAGGAAATTATATACAATACTTGCATCTGTTAAATTTATGCAATAAATATTTCCAATACATGTACATGTACATGATAATTTTGTTTAGCCTTTTTATTATTCATTGTCTTTGACTCATTCTTCTATATTTACTTTTAGGTAAACCAGCGTTAGTTAAGGTCCATGTTTTGTGAAATGTTTTTTTGAGATAATGAATGGTAAATCANCTCTGCACGGGTCATGTTCTACCCAAACAGATTTTTTCTATGCTACATAGTTTCACTTTCATACAATGATAATATTTTCGAAGCTACTACTGTTGAGTATTTAGTCACATCAGTTAAAACTTGCAACATGGGTGGGAAATCACTTGGCATCTTCTAATGTACCTCGGTAAACTGTCAAGGAAAGAAGTAAATCAATGCTTCTCATAAAGACTTTGATCTTACAATACCCTGGTATTGAATTTGGTGCATTTAAATCTCTACCTTCACTGCTCATAGATGTCTAGTTAGAGAGAATGAAATAGAAATCATTTGTAGTTGCATTTATTCACAACTCTTTATACAATATGTCCCAGCCTGTCAAAAAGGGGGTATTCTTGTTCATACTAGTTTCACCCAGCTCTCCAAAAAAAAGATTAATATTTTCACACAAATACATGTACTTTCAATTGCACAATACATTTTATAAAACCAAAAATGGCATCATTTAACAACCTGAAATCATTCCACGTATCACATGTTTATTAAATCACTCAATCAGAAACAATGACCTGCAATAAATACTTTTTATTATGACTATAATCAATACAACAATAGGAACAATAGACAACTTGAATGATATGTGTATACTTTCTTACAATGCACAATGTCCACATGTTCATGATGTCTTACCAGTTCTAGTATGGTACATGTACCCCTAACAAATGTGGAATATATGTTGATTTATTAATAATGAAGTGCCTTTCCATTGCAAAGAGCGTTGCATATTCTGTGCTTTGGCAAGATACTAGCAGTGATATAGATGAGCACATCTACAGAAGATCCACATGAAATTGACATTCATGGTAGTGGCATTGCTTTGAAGCCCACAATAAAGTAAGATGAGCATGTTTCAATTGGTAGTTTATTATTTACTATGAAGTAAGATGAGCACGTTTCAATTGGTAGTTTATTATTTACTATGAAGTAAGATGAGCACGTTTCAATTGGTAGTTTATTATTCACTATGTATGGAGAAGCACAAAAAGATGTGGAAAAAGTAAAATGTTTGAAGAAGCAGATTCATACTAGAATTTAGAGGTGGCACATAACACTAGTACCGTAATTTAGGCTAAATAGCATCAAAAGGGTTATTCTGATAAATTCTCAATTATATCAAGTACCGGTAAAACAAAGCAGAATTTAATGGGAACATTTGACCCCCACTTGGCTACTATAACATTAGCAATGGTCATTCTGATAAGTCGGATCAATTCTTGAGTATAACATGTACAACTTGAGTTTCATGAAAACATTTAATTTGTAATGGTTTTTTCCCATTGTCGATTTTAATGTGATAATCGACCTTAACGATTCATTACCAGGTACTCTTCTTTTGAATTTTCACAAGGAATATGAGCTTTATCATAATGTCAGATGCAAAATGCAAATAAATAACACATTTAAGCAGGAGTTGCTGGTGCTGGATAATTAGTGATACATAAAACAACAAAATCTTTTTTTAAATGAATAAATAAATTTTGTATCATAGTTGCAGCACCTTTGAACAAAAAAATACAACATAAACTAATACACCGTCAGATTATAATTAAGTTGCAACCCTATAACAAAATCACATCATGATTAAAGTTTGTTAAGCCTAAGAATCTTCAGTTTCTATTATTTTCCTAACTCTGAGTATGTCTGTATTCAATTTGACACTTTTCAAAGATTTGGGAAAGAAAAACAAATGTATGAAAATCTGTGCTGAGAACAAGTGCAAACAAAAAAACATGACTACATGTGACTGGCTAGAAAATAAGTTTTTGTTGCATTTTACCTAATTAATAACTGTTTTCCTATTTCTATATGGGGATATTCTGCATGTCGTTGAAGGGCATCATAAGTTATTAGTGCTTTAATATTTGTTAAGACCCCTTGTGCTAACTGTTAATTTCACTTTCTTGTGATTGAAGTGTACATTGTACTTTTTACTTATACATGTGTATGTATTCAACATACTCATGTTTTCTAATCTATCTACATTATGCTGAATAAAGCTGTTGTTCACCTATTATTCAATACTGGTAGAATAGTTATGAGAGTCATCCAAACAGTTGATATGTATTTTACAATGCTTGGCACACATCACACAAAAAGCCTCATAAACTACATGTATGTCATAGAGTGATGATAATTTTTGTTTAAACACTTCCTATCTAGTACGGAACATTGATTGTTGGGGCACAACTCGCCCCTTTCATTTGATGGGATTACAACACACGGTGGTTTTGTACGAGCAGATTAGATAAGACAAATCACAATAACATTACTTGATCTCGTTAGCTAGTGCAGCTACATGTATATTAACACAAACAGGACATATGATTCTCAATACAGCAACGTGACTCACTTTGAGCTGCAAAAGTACACAGAAGATATTTCTCATAACTAGGGCAGCCAAAGTTATAACTAATCAATTGCAAAAACGTAAGTACCACATTACCCTGCCCACACTGCACAATATGTAAAACAAATACTCATTGACTATAGACAAATAAATTAAAAAAATCATCAAAACCATTTTTCTTACTCAAGAAAATACAAAATATGGGCAATTTCAATAAATATTAAATTTCATATTCCTTCCAAGTTTGTTAACCTGTTTTTTTATTTTTTTTTTTACAGTAGACTAACTCATTGGAACATGTCCTCTAACACCTATATCATGCATATTAATGAGCACTATGACATTATACACATATGGCATCCATGACATATTAACATTCCTTTGTATCACAAGAAAACAAATGTTTGCAATTTTATAATGCAGTATAAAAACACTCAGAAGGCAAGCCTTCTACACATTACCTGTAGCTGGAATTCTGAACCAATATCAAATGTGGCAGTTATATATAGTTCTTGCAGAGATTCTATTTTGCCTATGATTATAATCCACTCATGCAATTAGCTTACAGTGGTATCCTCAAGCTTTTGGGTTGTCTCTTCCATATTTCTGGATTCGGTCATTCCGGAGTCCTCGGGTGAACTCGGGCTGTCTTCTTTGTCCTCAGTACCTGAGTTTAAAATAATTCAAAGAATTCTTGAGAGTACCTAGCCTATGAATACAGTGTAATGATTTATTCAAGCTCAAGCACAACAGATTATGGATGTCATAAGTAAACAGATGAATATTGTCTGCAGCCAGAAGGGTGTTAACTCATATACTTATTTCATAACATCCCTTTGGCTCTGATAGGACAGTACACTAGGATACAATAACCTAGTGTGCTTTAAAATCAAGATTGATCCCTGAGCACACACTGTTATTACACTGAGGAGCATATTCATAACCCAAAGCAGGTTGTTGTATTAACAAATGTCCACCAGTAAATCTATTTTATGTTTTTTATACATAATTAGTCTACAAAGATTGCTGAAACTACACATCCCTTTCCCTATTTCACAATGTGATGATGAATTTGACAATTTTATAAAGCCTGCTACTAATACTACTACTAACAATACAAACTTACCATTTGTTATTGTCTCTTTCTGTGCTTCTTTCTGTTCCTCTTCCAATCTTTTCTCTTCTTCTTCCAACCTTGTCTTTTCCTCTTCCAACTTCTTCTTTTCCTCTTCCAATTTGTGTCTTTCATTCTCCTTCTTTATAAACTCCTGTCTTTCCTTATGTTCCTGTGCTAGTCTCTTGCACTGCTTCTTATGTGTGAACCATTCTAGCTTCTGGCATACTGCATCACAGTAGTTCACCTGGAACAAGTGGAGCAAGTTGAAATATAAGATTCATGATTGACTTCTTTTGTTTTCAAAGCACAAGCTGTGACACAAAAAAATCAGGGCTAATATTCTTAAAACCTTACCAGGCATAGTTGCGAACTAAAATTATAATATATGCAGTTACATGTATTTGACAAGTAGCTCAGGAAGGTTTTATGAATGTGGGCTCTAATGAATCAAGTGTAGAAGTCCAAAGTGGGGAATATTGACATTTTCAGCTTACACAACATTGTGATAATTACAATTGTATGCTGCCTTTCATCAAGACATAATCTATGCTCCTTAACAATTAATTGACTATATTACTGGGAAAATTGTCTTACAAAGCCATCATAGGCTTTTAAAAAGTTTACTTTTTCATTTTATATAAATTGTAAAGTGAAACACTTTTTATACATTGCTGATGATATTGATTACTTTGTATTTTTCATTTTTGTTGTTGTATGAATATTTATATGCTTTGATTGTATTTTAATGAAAATAAACTTTTTTTATTTTTTTAATATTGTTTAAGTCATCACAAACTACAGGTCCTCTAATACGAATCTAAACCCTATTTAGACATCTAATTCTTATTAAAGAGTCACATTCCGAACAGGTGACTTATTGTGGATTATGTTGCATTATTAAAACCTCAAGTTTCATATCTTATGCCTACTGGCCATTTTCTAGAAATTTCTTTTGCACAAGTCATTTTTAGCACTATATTTGTATCAAGTACTAATGTATACAAATTAAATAACAACAGACAATCTCATTATACCACAATATCATACTGCATCAGTAACAATGTCAGCTACAACAGAGGTCTGTAGATTGCAAAACAGCACATGAATGCTTACCAAAACAAGATTATCTTTTACTGACTGTGTATGAAAAACCAATGCTCAACTGAACATCTATAATTGGATAAACCTCTTTAGTGATTTAAATGTAATTTACCTGTTTACATGATGAACATTTCTTGCTGGCTTTTGCTTCTCCACAGGTTGAGCAAGGGTTTGCCACCTCAAGACTTCTTGCTCCATTCACTGCCTGGGTTAAGATACCCAGAGCTGTTGGTTCATCACCCTGAACAAAGGTCATAATAAAGGTCACATGGAAGTCATGTACAGGTCACACATGTATCTGGAATATCATGCACAGATTATAACCACCAAATGCATAGATTATGACAGTTTATCCTTACATGTAGGCCCAAAAGAGGTGATAAATGGACTAAATACTTGTGGCGCACATGATAATGATGTGCGATGATTCAGTTACTATCACCAATATAAAAAAAAAGAATCACTGTAACATTTCATGAAGACTGTAGGTGGGAAAATCTATGAAATCAAATGTTAGGTATTATAAACATTGAAATTGATGGTGATGTTATATGTGACTAAAATATTACAATTGCAAATCTGAACTTCAAGATGAATGAGAGAGAAAAGTGGGATGTTGAAATAATTTGTTAGGCAAATCATCATAGGCCTTGACCTTTGTCTTGGCATACAGGTGTATTGAAATATCATTGCAAAAATCAGAGAGAATGACGCCAAGAATTCAGTACTCACAATTTTGACATCTGCTAAATTTCTGACAATTTGAACGAAAAGTTCACTCTCATGGAAGGGGAATTCCCTGATGATTTCTCTCAGTAACTTCTCCATGTTGACTCTAGTACCATCATTCTCTCTTGCCCGTAGAAGACTGCACAGAATGAAACAAAATTTGTTTTTTAAATTTTACAATGAAAATGTGTTTCATGCGGCAATATAAAGACTATCTCAAAACAAATCTTATAGGCTATCTGTTGGTGTAACACCCTAGTGCTGTTTTTTGCTCTTCACTCGTAAAATATTCATATCAAAACATTTAAAAGCATAAGTACAAGCTAAGAAGTGATTTTTAAAGAAGGTTATGAGGATATTTGGAGAAGAAAGAGAGATAAATTACTATCCTTCGAGTAGTAGGAACAAGCTAAGTATGAACTTTATACAAATAATTCATGTTGGTGAGTGCATTAGTGAATATGCACGCATGCAGGTCAAGTCACAATCGGATAATGAACAAGAGTTGTCGGGTTTATTATCCAGTTAATTGTGACTTAGCTAATTGCAGTGCATATCACTGTTGCACAAGATTAAATATAAAATGAATCATCTATTTAACCCATTGCTTACGGGAACCTGATGGTCCCTGTGTTAAGCCTATGGGAATAAGATAATTCAGTAGTCAACGGGTTAATACAACGGATCGGCAACATGAATAAAAGTTGAGAAGTAANTGAACAAGAGTTGTCGGGTTTATTATCCAGTTAATTGTGACTTAGCTAATTGCAGTGCATATCACTGTTGCACAAGATTAAATATAAAATGAATCATCTATTTAACCCATTGCTTACGGGAACCTGATGGTCCCTGTGTTAAGCCTATGGGAATAAGATAATTCAGTAGTCAACGGGTTAATACAACGGATCGGCAACATGAATAAAAGTTGAGAAGTAAGCAAAATGCCTTGAATTACACAGGCATGGGGCTACTTATTTGCTTTGAATGACAAAGGCAGCCAAACAGTGCAGTGCGTGTCTCGGTGAGTGCATTAATGTCCTTGCAATTTAAAACTGCATTCATTTCATCTTGCCTTAATTTTGTACTCGTCAGAGATACGCATACCCCCACATCTCAGCCATGCATTATCACTTTTTATAGAAAAGAAAGATGCACAGTCATGCATGTGATGTCATGTGGCCTACATTGAGTGATTTCAAGTTGGGTGTTAGTTTTATTGTTAGTGTTAAGAGCAGTCAACAGCTCTTAAATCGAGCGAAAAATTTGCTGATGAAATTAAGAGCCCGATACCGATATCAAAATCGATAGCTTAACACCAGCTGTGACGTCACCACATACTTGATTTCACGACTATGATTTTAAATTGGTACCTCAAAACTAAAGATATCATGAAAAGTACATAATAAATTTACACGTATTCCTCTGGTCTTATAAAATAACTCATTTTACACAAAAGAATATATGAATTACCTGTTTCACATATTTTTATTTGATCGTCAGACAATAAATTGGCGTTGTTCGTGCGTTGACTGTTGTGCGATACAACACTAACACCGAACTGGAAATCAACATTTGCTAAATCCCTAGGGGCTAGTGTTTGTGAATAGGACATTTGTACGTAAAGTACGACAATTTTACAAAATCGATAACACTAGCTACCGGAAGTTGACTATATTCGGAGGTCAAAGCCTTAACATCAGCTGATTTCCATTTCGGTGTTTAGGCTGGTGTTAGTGTTTATTAAACACTAACACCAGCCTTAAACACCCAACTTGAAATCACTCATTGTTGTACCTGTTATATCATGTGATTTTCACAAATAAAATACATCTATCTACTCACAATTTGATAAATTCATCAACTCCATTTGTTTTCTCCATGTTCCATTTGTGGCATTGTCTGATCACATTGGATAGGTAGTGCATCTTCACAGCTAGGACATCATTGGTAGCTTTGGACTTCATCTCTTTCTCTGAGATCAGTTCCAGGACATTAGCAATCTTGCAGGCCTCGTTCAGCAGGTTTTCATTGTTCTTGAGGTACTGTACAAGCTGCAATCAAACATATTGGAAATAATTACAGTGAAACCTGTATATAAAGACTGCTCAAGGGACTCAAGGGAGACAATAACCAGTCTTTATAGGCAGGTGGACTAAATGAACAGGTCTCAATTATAAAAGATTTTTCAAGGGAAATGAATAATGCTGTCTTTATACAGGTGGTCTTTATATACAGGTGATCACTATTAAAAGCAGGTTCGACTATAAAAGGGGTTCAACAAAGGGAATGGCAGATTAGAATGTTGAAAATATGACTATCCTCATACCTTTGATTAAAAGGTATGGGATATCAATTTAAAAGTTGGCTAACATTTGCATAAAGCTAGCTGAAAGCAATAGTAAACATTATTGCTCTTTGGCATAAAAAAAAAAATTAACCTCTTAGGCATTTCTTACTCTTCAGTCTAATGATAAAAGTGTGTTCCTCAAATAATCTTCAAAATACCAGGTAGCAATATCTGGGGTGACCCCTGACCAAATATACTCTTTGAGTGTATATTGCATCTTTCAGTCTACTTCTTCTTTATAACCTGTGTGTCTAAAAATATTACAATCTTTGTAAATGAACCTACTGTTACTGTAAAAATGACAGCAAACTGTTAATTTTGTATCAAAGAGTTTGAAAGACTGCAAAATCTATATATTTAATCTTTAATCTCCAATGCAATATGATAATATTGGATATTTTCACAGCGCTCATATCCACCATGCAAAGTTTTCAAGGTGCTCAAACATTACCTTGGCTTTAGCTAGGTTACCAATTTCAGTGCTCACAACATTCAATGAATTCCTACCGGTACCCATTTAACACCTGGGTGTAGAGTGGCAACTGCAGATAAGTACCTTGCCAACAGGACACTAGTCCCAGCACAGGGTTATAAAGATAAATAAAGATTCAGATTATTACCCTGACAGGATTGAGATTATGCATGAGGATCATCTTGTGCAGACTTGGAGCGAGATTTGGTGGTAGCTTGGGCTCTTTCTCAAAACCTGTAATAAAACAAATGAAATTAAGATTAATCATGTGATGAAAAGGTACCTTAGATAATAATCTTTTGCATAGTCCCATGCTAGATGTTATTGTGAGTGCATTTAGAGAGAGGGAACACGGAATCATACTCAAACTTTGGTTTCATGTGTAGGGTTTAATGCTAACCTTTACATTTCTCCATAATATTGAACTGTTTAAACTGCTGAACATTGTGTTTTTGTTGTGTATGCGTAATTGATTCTATGCATTCTAGATGTACAATGTACCTTTAAGACAGTTGGTTACCTTCAACCCATTATCCCCAGGAACTGGTGGATCTGGGTTGTTCTGACACTGAGTGTTAGCCTATGGAAATGACAGAATTCTCAGAAGTCATCTGGCTGATTAGGGAAAACTCTTTCATTCTATAAATTCCAACAATGATAATACTAACTGTACCTCTTATGATAGTGTAATAGTCCAGCTGTTCTCGATCAAAGAAGTTGTTTATAACGCTGACACAAGCATGTTGTCCCACAAAGGCAGCCATCTGAGAGGCAGTTCGACCTACGCTATTGGTTGGTGATGTCTTGGCTCCAGCCTGAAGCATCAAACGGGTCACTTCAGTATTTCCTGCAGGTGTATACAAGGAAAGGTAAAATTGCAATAATTCTTCTATTCTACCTCTTTGTGCCTTGGAAACATGTGACCAATGTTGTTCATCTCAAATTGTCACATGAAAAAGAACCAATTGTATGTAGCAACTGGGTGGTTCCTGTTTTAAGCCTGGCGGAATCAAAAAATTTATTGCTATGAATCTACCTTTAACTGGACAGTGTAGAAAAATGTTGCTTCTAAATAAAACCTGATAGTATTACATTCCTTGTTAAATGTATTGTCTTTCTTTGTCTATAGATAATCATTTTCTTTTGACAAAATGAAACACTATGCGAATGGTCTACATGTATTTACTTTCATAATAAATAGAGACACGTTGAAAATAAGGTTTAATTGGACTTATTTTTTGTATATACAAAACTCCAAGTAATCAAAATTTAATTGGCTCAGGATGTAAACAAATCTTGACTGCATATTAACTAATCCACTGTATTAAAGATAACTTCCCAATTACTTAACTAACAAATTCTTTAGAACAAAATGAAATACTATGTGAATGGCCTACATGTATATACTTTTCACTATATTATAGATAACTTCCCAATAACACATTTAAAGTTTTAAACATGCATATAATCATAACTACTGTGCTGTAAAGTTTAGTTTGCAAGCTAATACCTTGTACGGTACTTATTTTCGATCATGATTAAACACAAAAAATAAATGGCATGCCTTGGCCTATCAATAGCCAAATTTACCAGATAATGCACCAAACATGAGTGTTGTGTAGCCATTTTCATGGTGGTTTGCATTCACGTCAGCTCCATGGGCCAGCAGCAGTTCACACAGAGGAAGATTTCCTTTAAATGCAGCATTCTGCAGTGGAGTCATGCCATGCTGTAATGCAATCATTATCAATTTTCAATTAGACAAGGGTTTCCATGGAAAACACAAGATGCAGGGCTCAGCACTGACTTTTTTTGTAGGGGATCTAGGTCTGTATGTATGAGCCTTATGTTAATATTTGAATTCAGGATGGTCCAGACTTACATTTCGGGCACCAGTTAAGTTTAAGTGTCAAACCCTGCACTACATGTATGTCAGTGGTCAGGTATCATGTTACTCTGTCTTCAATCCAGTGATTAAATATCCTATTTTACACTACAACTGAAACATTGCAATTTAACTTAGCTTTTAAAGCAGCTTTCATTCGTTGAAAAATGATAAATCAATGCCTTTTAGAGGTAAACTTAATAATCATTTCACTCAGTATGATCCATCAACTATTCTCATGTACATTTTTTTTCAAAGGCTGTTACATACATGTACATGTATAAAAGCATTTGTTCACAAAGGTCTGTATATCAAAATGACAAATTTACAACAAAAGTATTGCATCATGAAGATTCCATCAAGGTTGGGCTTGCTCTTTTTAATTTCTATCATTCCCGATTTATCAATCTGTTCTTACATTTTCCAATCTACAATGTATCATACAATTTCGATAGTCAGTTACAGATGCTTGTCACACAATGCGCTGGTGTAGAAGTTATGCAGACACTGAGATAGTGGATCAAGACTGCTTACCTCATCAACACAATTGACTGAAACACCAGAGCTGCCAATCAACTGCCTGACCAGTTCAGAATCACCTACATAAATGTGAAATAAAGAACAGAATTATCTCCTATGAATGTTTGTCCGATCATTTCAAATGCCAGGGCTGAACCCCAGCATGGCTTCAATGTGACAGAAAAAAATATTGTGGAAAATGGGCCTTTATTTCGAGAAAAATCCCCAAATATTTCCCTTTAAAATGGGTAGGAGTTTTGAGGCTAGAGTGGCACAACCTGATCAAACTAAATCTGGGTACCGTACTCACATTTGAGGATATGTGATTTGTCCTCAACTTTCCATGTAAGTTTCCAGTCAATTGAGCACTATTAGACCTCCAAATTGGTATTCTGAAAACTCAGGGAGACAACAAACTCCTGTGTCATTAAAATATGCCCCTCCTTGTTTTAGTTCTTTTTCCAATCAGATATGAATTATCATGTACAAGTTGGACAATGTGTAGTGAACCGCAGCATGCGAGAGCTGGCGTCACGAAGCCTTGCGATAATTTGACTTTCTTGACTTGAAAAATCCACCACATATATAAAACTAACATTGGGACAGCCCGAGCTGCCGTATTGAAATGTCTATAAGTATCTTCTCCTGGTTCGGAGGTTGATTGCAACATCTCTCCATTTCACTTTATCTTTTGCCATTCAGGTGCACTTTTGCAGTTTTAGTCCACTGAATGTTATTCTATTTCCCATAGCCTTGCTTATTGTCCATGTTTCTGCTGCATACAATAGGACAGACCATACTGTAACAGTTTACTAGTCTTAACCTTTGCGCAAATTTCACCTTTCTTTCTTTGAACATGATGAATAAGTCCTTCATTGCCATTATTCCAAGCAATTTTTATTCTTCTTTTTATTTCCGCTTTGCATCTGGCATCATCTGTGATATTTTGTCCTAAGTCAAGTGTTTAAGTAGATGTAATTACTGACCTGCTCAAAGATATGTCGATTGAGTTTCAAACAGATTCTAGGTTTATCTCTGTTCTACTATAATTATTAAATAATTGACTTAGTTTTCTTGACATTCATGCTAAGACCAAACTCTTCACTTTTGACATTTACAATATCCGATACATAGAGTCTATTGTAAATCTGCTTCATTCTCTGTGCAAAATACAGTGTCATCAGCATAATGTAAATTATTAATATTTACACCCCGATACTATAACACCTTTAATCATAGTCTATCTGAAATTTCCCTGAATACCAACTCTGTGCACAAGTTGACCAGAGATTGGAACATTACGCATCCCTGTCCCTGACGCAGACTAGACCTCGGCCTCTGCTCTAGTTGGTAGACCCTAGTCTAGATCTACTCCTCTTTTGTCTTTTGTGTAATCTGTAGATCTAATTTCATTAATAATTTTGATGGCAGCTGTCTGCTCCCACTTCCCAGTAAAGTTTAGATATGAGACGTAGATCTAGATCTAGAAATGTTCTTAGATTCTAGATCTAAGTAGACCTA